>PVKV010000683.1:98789-259492 GCA_004027835.1 Alouatta palliata
AAAAAAAAAAAAAAAAAAAAAAAAAAAATCAAAGAATAGAAGGCAAAATGACCAGCAGGAAGATAAGCTGGGTTTTTGAAAGACATACTTTTTTTTTTTCTTTGAGACAGTCTTGCTCTGTCACCCAGGCTACAGTGCAGTGGAGTGATCTTGGCTCACTGCAACCTCCACCTCCTGGGTTCAAGCAATTCTCCTGCCTCAGCCTCCCAAGTGGTTGGGATTTCAGGCACCCGCCACCGCGCCCAGCTAATTTTTTTTTAGTAGAGATGGGTTTTCACCATCTTGGCCAGGCTGGTCTCGAACTGCTGACCTTGTGATCCACCTGCCTTGGCCTCCCAAAGTGCTGGAATTACAGGCGTGAGCCACTGCGCCTGGCTCAAAGACACACTTTTAAATGTGCCTGCTTACTCTAGGGGTTTAGGTGAGAGAAAAAAGTAAATAAAAAAGAAAAGAAAAAAAAAAAGCATGTTTGTTTTCTTAGAGGAAAACAAACAAATAAAAATGACAGTTAAAACCAAGAAACAACCTACAATTTGGGCCGTGGCTTTCAAAAAGTATTCTAATGTTTGAAGAAGAAATTGTGGCTGTGGTGTGTCTCTCTCTAATCTAAATGCTGTCTCTGTAGGAAATATTTGCTATGTTTTATATTACAGCATCATTACTGTGATTTCCACATTAAAGAACTACTAAAGTTTCAGTACTCCAGGCACTTGCTTGCCTGTCTAGGTGATAAATTAATTCTGAATCCAGGTCAAGAGTATACAGAGTACAGGTCTGGCCCTGCTGAACCTAGAAAGCCCGTGTGGACTATTCATTTAGCATCAGTCACCATAATCTAAGTTTGATGGCTATATCTGTATAGGAAGTTTGTTCTTCCCCAGCTGGTGAGTGGAATGAGGCCAGTATGCCCTCTGTCCAGATAAATGACAAATGACTATCCAGTCTGGTATGCACGCTTGCCCTGCCCATGTTATTTCTGTCCTCATCTCAAGGCTACAGCTCTTGGACGTACACGCTGGAGGAAACACATGCTTCCTGTAAAATTAATAAGAGTGCTTCTACATCCAGGCAAGAAATACTCCAAAGAAAGAATTCAGTGCTTTGTTTGGCATGAATAATAATAATTCAGTCAAGCTTCACTTGAAGTTAAGAATAACTTTCAGATTTTCAACTTACTAATACATGGGGGTAATGACAATAAATAAATAATCTTTCTGAAAGTGACACTGTTTCTTCATGCTGAAAACATAGGATTAAAAATCAGGAGTTCATAGAGGTTTAGATGCACTCAATTATTTTCTTGTTTACAAAGGACATGGTTAAGGTGTTTTCCGTTACTTTCAAAATACTTTTCATCCTGAAATGTTGACACATGAATGGGATGATAAATCAAATTACCTGACTGCCCCGTGGTCATGTTTACCAGTTACTTAGTTTTTAGGCGTTAGAATGGGCACTTTGTGCAAAATGTAAATTGGGAATGACTGCCCCGTGGTCATGTTTACCAGTTACTTAGTTTTTAGGCATTAGAATGGGCACTTTGTGCAAAATGTAAATTGGGAACCACTGTTCAAAAAGAATTTTAGGGTGGCAACAGCAGAACATTAAACCAAGAGCAGGGCCTTTCAAAGCCTACAGAGGTCACATACCCACGAAGCTTGTCAAAGGTGGGCAGATGGAAGTAGAGAAAAACCATATATACAGTCATTTATGTCGAGAATTACACAGGTTCTCAGTCTTGGAAGGAAAAAGCATCTTTGTCTTTTGGCATGTAGATACCAATGGAAAGACAACTTCCCTTCAGAGGAGGAGAAATTCAAGAGGGAGCTGAGAGGGGAGAGGAGGAAACTGACCTCTACCAAGCACAAGTGTTGGGCCCCACACTGGCCCTGACATTGTCATCATTTGTCCTTGCCCCAACACTCAGCTCTACCATAGGATTAACTCCACACTATAGAAGAGGAAGCTGAGGCCACTGATGAGTTTAAGCCGAATTGCTTCAAGTTTAGAAAGGGCAGGTTAAGACATTCAGGCACTGTAGGACACTTAGGGGGTATTCCGTAATTTTCGAGGAGGTTTCCTTCATGACTCTCATCCTCTTCATAAGACCAGCTACCCCCAATTGCCATCAGTCCAAAGATCCCAGAGATCTTGCCTGAGTGAAAACTCTTCTCTTGCCTCCCACTAACAGGTAGGCACTAGCAGCCTCACCTCTACCGTCTGTCTTAGAGACCACCAAGCTTCAACCCAAGGTGCTTCTTACTCCAATTTACACTCCTCAACTCCAGGTCATCCCTCATTCACCTCCCCATTCACTCTCCTTCCCATATGGCCCTGTCCAACCCTCTATGGTCTTCTCCTATTCCTCCCCAAGTCCATCCTAAGTCCTTTCAGTGGGCCCTTTCCCTGAGCATTCCTTTCACTGTCTTGCTATAACGGAGCCTGAAGGCACTGCCTTCTCCTATGGCTCTCAAGAGGTGGCTGTTTTCTCTCCCACCTCCCTCTTGCCAAAGGGCCGGTTGGATGAGTAGGTATCTTCTTGATATTCTCTTGCTTGCAAACAATTAATTGTTTGTCCTTCCTAACATCCTGCTCTGAATCTCCTACCTGCAGACTGCTGATCCCAACACTAGTCAGCCTTCCTAGTTGTAGTCACCTATTCCTCCTTGGATTACTCTGCCTCATGCCTTGAAGAGTCATTTTCCAATGTTAGTGCTGGTATTAGATTGGTGCAAAAGTAGTTGTGGTTTTTGCCATTGGCAGTAATGGCAAAAACTGCAACTACTTTTGCAGCAACCTCATATAATTCCTGGAAATTTCCTTATCTGTTAGATGATCCCTGCAAAATTTTGGCCTGTAAATTCCATCTTCTTCCATTACATCTCAGTTCTACCTGCTCCCATGGCCATATCCTACCTTGCCATTACCAACAACTTCATGCCCTCCATAATTTCATCTTCAAGCCTCCCATTCTCCAACAATCTTGCATTGTCATTCCAGCGCATTCTTTCTAACTACTTAATCCAATAATTCTTCAATTGCACTAAGCCTTACACTCCACATACTGTCCACTTTTCCCCATTCCATACTCTCAGGGTATCCTCCCTTCTCTCTCTCTGTCTTACATTCCCTGACCTATCACTGCAGCCCCCAACTCAATCACTTATCACTTGCCCCCTTACTTCATATTCACTTGGTTGAATCCCAACTGTGGATAAATTCATCTGTTTGACATCTGTGGCTGGGGAAAAATACACAGTGTCTCCTCTTACCCGCCATTTCAGTTACCCACAGTCAACAAGGTTCCAAAAACATGAAATGGAAAATTCCAGAAATAAACAATTTATAAAATTTAAATTGAGTGCCATTCTGAATAGCAAGATTAAATCTCATACCACCCTGCTCTGTTCCATTCAGGACTGAATCATCTCTTCGTCCAGTGCATCCGCACCATCTACAGTCCCTGTCTGTGAGTCACTTAGCAGCTGGCGTGGTGATCAGATGAACTGTCGCGGTATCACAGTGCTGTGTCCAAATGACCCTTATTTTACCTAGTAATGGTCCCGAATGAAACAGTAGTGATGCTGGTAATTCCGATATGCCAAAGAGAAGCAGTAAAGTGCTTCCTTTAAGTGAAAAGGTAAAAGTTCTTGACTTAATAAGGAAATTAAAAAAAGAATGCTGAGGTTGCTAAGATCTACAATAAAACCGAATCTTTTATCTGTGAAATTGTGAAAAAGGAAAAAGAAATTTGTGCTAGTCTCACTGTCATGCCTCAAACTGCAGAAGTTACGGCACAGTGCATAGTTCTTAGTTAAGATGGAAAGGCATTAGATGTTTGGGTTGACGACACGAATAGAAATACGTTCCAGTTGATGACAGTTGGGTTCAGTACTATCCATGGTTTCAGGCATCCACTGGGGGTCGTGGAATGTGCCCTTGGTGGTAAGGAGGGATGACTGTACGACTACACTAATTGATCTCATTTAAATTCATAACCACTAACCTCAAGTGCGCCCTCGGCACTGCCTGGCCTCTCTACATTTTCCCAGTCTGTTTACTCCCAGACTCTCCTAGACAACCACGAAACTCCTTGAAAGACTTGTCCAGACTTGCTGTCTACAATTTCTCTCTCCTCTTTATTCTCCTTTGAACACCTTCCGATCAGGCTTTTGTCTTCAACATGCTACATCATCCTAAATCTTCCTCATACTAGATCTATGAGCAACGTTCAACATAGTTGGCTTCTAAGACAACATTCTCCTCTGGTTCTTTTCCTGCATTAAAGGCCTCTTCTCTGCTCACCCCCCATTTCTTCCACTTTTATCCACTGGAGCTGTAGTCACTAACTACACATGGCTATTTAAACTGAATAAAATTTTCCCACTTGCACTAGCCATGTTTTAAGTGCTCAACAGCCACGTTTGTCTAGTGGCTGGCGTATGGGACCATGATGATAGAGAACATTTCCATCTTGGAAGAGAGTTCTGTTGTACAGCATTACACTACAATATCCAAGGCTCAGTCCTTGGGGATCTTCTCAATCTAAACTCACTGTCTGGGCAATGTCATCCATTCTCTTGGCCGGTCACTTGTACCTCTAGCCTGGACCTTCCTCTGAACTCCAGACTCCTTTATCCAACTACGTATTCCTCATTTCCACTTGCATATTTAATAGGTATCTTAAAGGTATCATGCCTAAAAAATAAACTCCTGATCGATCCCAACCCTGACCTCCTAACGCTCTTGCACCCACAGTCTTCTTTTCTTACTTTTCTTTAGGTTTCAGTTATTTTGCTTCCCACTACTATAAACTAAAATTCATTTCATTTCAGACAGACTGAAAGTTAAATATTTTAAAATATTCTATATCCTATTGATAAACTCATTTGAAAATTTATACATATATATTTTTCTTTAAGGATTTGTGTGCAATCATAATTTGTGGAAATTTTAATCATTTCATCTCACAGGAAGAAATTATAATTTCAAGTGTTTAGGCTTGGTGTCTGGTTTATCCTTAAGTGGAATAAGTTCCTAATACTTATTTTGATTAAGGTAGGGTTGTGGGGGTTGGGGTGGGTTGTAAAAACACCTGTATTCTAGAACTGGCTCTGCTCCCTTATCCCCAAAATCACTTTAAACTACAGAATTAACCTTAGGATTGCCCTTTTGGGGCCACAGAAGTCTTTTTTTCAGAATGTTCACCAAGAGTTTGGTCAGAGGGATGGGAAGAGCCAGCAACAGAGTTCTCCTGGTTGCTGGGTGTGTGAGCCTGGTAACCTTGTACAACTTTCATTTAAGTCTATGTGATCCCCTACAAAACTGCCAGAAATATCTGGCCAATCCCAGCCAAGATCAACTGGCTCTGGGAGACATGGCTCCCAGGACCTGGTTACCCGATCCATCTGCCCTGTGTCTGGGAATATCATGCAGGAGTGGGCTAGGTGCTAACCCTCATTCTCTGAGGGCCAGGCCTCACCTAAGGGTGACTGGAAGATGAAAGCACCTGCAGAAGAATCTGAGTAAGGCCCCAGGCACCTGGTGGCTTCCCTTATGCTACTGGCCTACAGTACAAAGAATGGAAGTCAGATCCTAGATATATAGCCTGGTCTACAGTCAGGGCTTAATCAAGAGGACAAACTATTATTATCTCTACACTTTCCAGTCCCCATAAATTCCTTTGAAAGGTAAAGATTTCTCTGCTATGCAGACATTCCTTGTGAAGCAGTTTAGGGATGGGGAAATGTTTTTTTAACTGGAGCCACTGGTGACCAGAACATGCAAGTGACAGTAAAACAGATAAAGAGCAGTGCCATTTACTTTTAGTGGTGATGCTCGTTTTTTTTTTCCGGTCTGTTTTTGTTTTGTTTGTTTACTTCAGAAGATTTACATATATGGGTTGGGGAAGGTAGGTGGTTTTAAAATATGTCCATAAATTCTTTGATACTCTTGCCTTGAAAAGGAGAGCTGTTTCCCTTCCCCTTAAGTGTGGGTTGGACATAGTGACTTTATTCTACAGAAGCAAAAAGCAGAAATGACATACCTGCTAACACAAAGACTAGGTTAAAAAAGGCACAGCAGCTTCATCTATCCATCTCTTTCTCCCTCTCTCTCTCTCTTCCCCCTCACAACACCCCATGCTCTTTCTTTCTCTCTGATCACCAGCACTGGGGGAAGTTATCTGCCATGTCATGAAAACATACAACAGCCCATGGAGAAGACTACGTGGTGAGGAACTGAGGTCTCCAGCCTCCAGCCTCCAACCTCCAGCCATGTGAATGAGGAGGACCCTCCTGCAGCCCCAGTGCACATTCTGCCTAACGTCTCATGAGAGATTCTGTGCCACAAACACCAGCTAAACAGCTCTGGGATTCCTAACCATCAGAAATGGTGAGACAGTAAATGTTTGTTGTATTAAACTGTAGTAAACTATTATTTATGCAGCAATCTACTCAGTAATTTGCCAAAGGGGCCCATGGGCTAACTTTAATCTAATCTAATTAGTATAAGAAGGTATTCTTTTTTTTTTTTTAGTAATCCATGAAGAAAAATATGCCAAAGTTCAGGCATTTTAAAAAGTCGGCTACAGAGGTACAAATACGGGCAACACCGAGAGTCGCCACACAAAAGTGAGGCAACTACTTTAAACCCAGCTTAGCACAAAGTAGTTCTTTTTCACCGGAAACCACATACAATTCAGCGTCCATGTTGCTTTATACCACACTGAAGTCATCAGAATCTGCTCAGTGCTACTCTCATTAACAAGGCACCTCCCTCCCAACCCCCTTCATACCCCACCCAACACCCCGACCCACTGCTGGCTTTCCTTCAGACTTCACCAGCCATACAAGGCAATGAGTCTGCAAAGAAAATTCTTTATCTAAGTATTGGTTATATTTCTGATGTTGATGGGTTGCTATTAGCTTAGTTTTATTCATCATAGGTATTTAATTCCTTCATTTAATCCATACATATTTATTAAGTACTTGAGGTAAATGAAGGCATGATAAGAGGCACAAGGAATACAAAGATAAGACACATTCCCAGCCTCAAGGCAAAGTTAGACACATAAACAAAGAATTACACTATATATCATACTTATATTATTTATTTATAGCACTATATATATAATTGGTTAGGGCTGTAATCAGGCCTGGGGGTCAGGAAAGATTTGCTGGCATAGGTAATGTCTGAGCTCTGAGTTTCAGTGATGAGTAGGAATTACCTGAGCAAGGAAGAGAAAGAATAGAGAAAACATTTCAGGCAAAGGGAACCGCAAAAATAAAGCCATGGAAGCTAGAGACAGCATGAGTTAGGCAGATCAGCAGATTGGTTTTGTTAGAGTACAAAGGAGTGGCAAGAAATGAGACCAGAGGTCAGCAGGGCTGATATGGGAGTTATTTAAAGCTGAATTTAGGTTAGGCTCTACCCTAAGGAAGTCATTACAATGTTTGAGGAGACCCACTTGAATAGACTCTCAGGTAGGTAGATTAGGGGAGGGGCTTAAAGAGTACAGGATCAGAGGCAGGGGCCGGGCTGGCTTCTGTCTGTAATCCCAGCACTTTGGGATGCTGAGGCAGGAGAATCACTTGAAGCCAGGAGTTTGAGACCAGTCTGGGCAACAAAGCAAGACCCCTGTCTCTACAAAAATTAATTTTTAAAAAGTCAGGTGCTGTGGTGCTTGCCTGTAGTCTTAGCTACTCTGGAAGCTTAAGCAAGAAGATCCCTTGAGTCCAGGACTTTGAGGCTGCAGTGAGCCGTGACTGCACCACTGCATGTCAGCTTGGGTGACAGAGCAAGACACCATCTCAAAAATGAACAAATAAAACATTTTTAAAAAGGACCAGAGGCAGGCTAGGCACGGTGGCTTACACCTGTAATCCCAGTACTTTGAGAAGCTGAGACAGGAGGCTCACTTGAGGTGAGAAGTTCAAGAGCAGCCTGGCCGACATGGTGAAACTCTGTCTCTACTAAAAGTACAAAAATTAACCAGGCATAGTGGCATGCACCTGTAATCCCAGCTATTCAGGAGGCTGAAAAAGGAGAATCTCTTGAACCTGGGAGGCAGAGATTGCAGTGAGCTGAGATCGCACCATTCCAGCCTAGGCAACAGAGCGAGACACTGTCTTAAATAAATAAATAAAAAGGACTAGAGGCAGAGAGACTATGTGGAGGTTGAGGTGAGAGTTAATAGCATTTGCGGAATGCAGATGGTATCTGGGATGGAAAGAAGAGTAATTTGAGACACACTTGGAAGGTAAAATTGGCACAACTTGGTGACTGACGGATTATGGAAAATGAAGACCAGGGAGGAACCATGGGTGTGTTCCTGGAGGCCACCACCATCATCTGAGGTGGAGAGAACTGACATAGAAGGATTAGAGGAGATGATTATGAGTTACTTTTGAACACACTGCACTTGAGAGCGTTTAAATAATTTATTCTCCTACTGTCTTCAAAAGGTAAAGGAGTACATACAGTAAACGTACTGTGCTCTAAAACGAAGGTGGAGAATGCTGTTATTAACGGGCGACATGACAATTACATCACAGCACTCCTGTTCACACAGCCCACACACACCTTCTGCATGCTTTCAACATGTTTCATCCCCACAACTGTAAGTTTCAACACATGATGGCTACTACTGTTCCAATGGAGAGTGTACGCCTTGGAAAGCCACCTTTCTTCCAGTCTAAAAGCTTGAGAGAATAACATTCTTTAAAACATACATGTCTTGAATGCAGATCTGGAGGTATCCTTGAAGTAAATCATACCTCACCAAATGTAAAACCACATCGATCGTGAGTGCCAGCGTCACTGTGAGCGCTGCATATTTCTGAGACTCCTAACTTAGTTTAAGGTTAAGGCAGTGCAGATCGTGGTAATCAGTAGAGTCTAATTTGACATTTATTAACTGCCCATTATGGGATGGGACAGGGCTTCTCAATATGACTCCAGCAAGATCCAGGCATTAACACTCCATGGAGGGTGCTGGTAGCAAGAAGTCTTTCTGATGGATTGAGATGATTCGGATTATACCCCCTCCTTAAGGAACTCAGAAGGAAGAGCAACATATAAAAGACTGAGAAATCCTCAGAAATCAATTTAATTTAGTTTGGCCTAGTGCCACCCAGACTTATTTGGCCATGAAATCCTCCTGTCACATGACACTCATGAAGAGCCCCTGAAATTAGGATCATTTCAATCGTCAAAGCATACCCATTTTTCAAATGAGAAATACAAGTTCTAGAATCACAAAGCCACAACACTGGCAAGGGAGACCTACAATCGCATCTCCCAGTTCTAGCTTCAGGGCCCAATTCATAGGACTGCAGCTGAAGAGGACAGTAAGTAGCAAAGATCAGACCTGAGACCTGGGCTACACACCCACTTTACAATGGGAACATCAGGGTCCCGGCAGTATCCCTACTCGGCAAAATATGTGTCACATGAGCCAGCTATAGCTTTCTGGGGGGTTCCCATCAGGGCTGACAGCTCATTCTATCTTTCAAAGTCCTCCACCACTGTTCCTTTCTTTTGTAGCAACTATAAAACACTACTCTGTTTACTTTCTGCTACACCCATGAGAGGAATTCTGGCCTTTGAAGCATTTCCTGTTGCCTAGAAACCTTATAGATCATTGGGTGCAGGAAGCTGACTCTCAGGTAGAGATTCACAGGCAGGAAGTTTATTCAGGGTGCTCTGGGGAACACCTGTGCAGGAATACAGGCAGTAAGACAGGGCAGAGGGAGAGGCTGAATTCTGATGAAGCTGCAAAGGCCTCGCTGATCCAGGGGGATGCTCTGCAACGGGGCTGGGCCTTCAGAGTGGATCCAAGCCGGGCGAAAGGGCCAGACCTTCACATCCCTGCATTAATCTGTCTTTGGATATGGGTTGCTCCTGCTCCTACCTTGGGCATCCTAGTTCTCCTTAGCCATAGGCAATCCCAAAGAGGGTCTCAGCTCCCTCCTGGAAGCAGGTGGAGGGAGTGCTGCAGAACTGGGCTGCCTGAGAGCATCTTCTGCATTGCTCAGGGCATGCTTCCCACTCAACTACTCAGGTCTAGACAGTTATCTGCTTTCTATAGATGCTGCTAGAACCTAGAGTCTGGACTGTGGTCTCCATTATATTGATCCTAGCTTTACTGTTTCATATTAGTTTTATCTTGGTACCTATAAAGCTTTCCAAAAGTTTTATATTTCTCTTGCATCCTAGCAGGGTTTAAGGAAGTGATCAATAATCAATATGGATGTACAAGAAAGAGTAAGAGATTTGGGGCTTGAACTCCTAATTTTCTTTCTTTTTTTTTTGAGACAGGGTCTCACTCTGTTGCCCAGGCTGGAGTGTAGTGAGGTGACTGCAGCTCACTGCAGCCTCAAACTCCTTGGCTCAAGTGATCCTCCCACCTCAGCCTTCTGAATAGCTGGGACCACAGACACACACTACACCGGGCTAATTTTGTTTTTTTGAGATGGAGTCTCACTCTGTCACCAGACTGGAGTGCAGTGGCACTATGTTGGCTCACTGTAACCTCCGACTCCCTGGTTCAAGTGATTCTTCTGCCTCATCCTCCTGAGTAGACGGGATTACAGGCACATGCCACCACACCCAGCTAATTTTAGTTTTTTTGTTTGTTTGTTTTTGTTTTTTTTAGTAGAGAAGAGGTTTTACCATGTTAGCCAGCGTGGTCTCAATCTCCTGACCTCGTGATCCACCCACCTCGGCCTTCCAAAGTGCTGGAATTACAGGTGTGAACCACTGTGCCTGGCCTAAGTTTTAAACCTTTTGTAGAGATGGGGTCTCGCCAGGTTGCCCTGGCTGGTCTCAAACTCCTGGGCTCAGGAGATCCTCCTGCCTCCTGGGCTTAAGACATCCTTCCAAAGTGCTGGGATTACAGGTGTGAGTCACTGCACTCAGCAATCACGGAACTGCCATTTATGGATGTATGCAATTACACACATCACTTAATTTCCGTGAATCATTTATAATATGGGAATTTTAAAAAAGCTCTATTTTACCCAAGCTCCAATGTTACTGTGAGAACAATAAGATGGTGAATTGAAAATGCTTTGTAAAGTAAAAAAACTAGAACCAGTATTTCACAATAGTGAGTACAAAATAGATTGCTGCTATGGTTTGAATATGAGTCGGCTCCCTCCAAAACTCATGTTGAAGCTTGGTCCCCAATGTAATGGTGTTGAGAGGTCGTGGAACCTTTAAGAGGCATTTGGTTGAGGAATCCACCCTCAGAAAGGGCTTAATGCCATCTCTTAGTTACTGAGAGAGCAGGCTGTTATAAGGCAAGGCTGCCTCTCATGTTTTGTCCCTTTCTGTACACTCCCGCTTTCCCTTCTGGTTCTTGGCATTTCTCTGCCATGTTGGGATACAGCACAAGGCCCTCACCAGAAGCTGAGCAGATGCCAGTGCCATGCTTCCTGGACTTTCCAGCCTCCAGAACTGTGAGCCAGACAAACCTCTTTTCCCTGTGAATTACCCAGTTTCTCAGGTATTCTGTTATGGCAACAGAAAATGAACTAAGACAACACCTATGAAAGGAAAGCAATATTGAGCCAATACATGTCAGACCAGGTGTAACTTCCTTTTGCTAATAACACTTATAAAAATCCAAAAGAATTTACAAAATATAAACAAAAACAAAATACTATTAATTTCAATTAACAATATTGATTATTGTGCCAGATGACGTTGTTTTATTGGCTTATATACATATGGTACTGAGTGTAAGGACAAGGTTCATTTGGACTGGATATGTATGCCACGTAATCATTCGGTTTTCTCCACTGTTTCCACTGTGAAACTGTTTAATTACACAGTGCACCACTTGGCTTTCACATAGAAATATCATTTATGTGTATTCAGTACACCTCCACTTCTTTAAATTTTCCATTTCATTTGGCGATCAGAATAGATATCATGATTTCAGTTTGGCAGTATGTATCAGAAAATCCACATAACAGAGAATTGAAAAATTAGGGAACAAAAGAAGTGCAAGACTTATACACTGAAAACTATACGCCAGGCGTGGTGGCTCATACCTGTAATCCCAGCAATTTGGGAGAGTGGATCACTGGAGGCCAGTGGGTGGGTGAGGCCAGTAGTTCAGAGTTCAAGAACTACTGAACTCACTTGAGGCCAGTAATTCAAGACCAGCCTGGCCAACATGGTGAAACCCTGTCTCTACTAAAAATACAAAAATGAGCCAGGTGTGGTAGCACATGCCTGTAATCCTAGCTACTTGGGAGGCTGAGGCATGAAAATCACTTGAGCCTGGGAGGCAGAGGTCGCAGTGAGCCGATATCACACAAATGCAGTCCAGCCTGAGCGACAGAGCGAGACTCTGCCAAAAGAAAAAAAGAGAGAGAAAGAAAAACCTACAAAATATTGCTAAGAGAAATTAAAGAAGATCTAAATAAGGGAATTGGAAGACTCAGTATTATTAAAATAGCAACGCCCCTCAACATGATCTATAGAGTCAACATAATTCCTACAGAAATCCCAGCAGGCTTTTGGGCAGGAATTGACAAGCTGATCCTAAAATGTATATGGAAATGCAAAGGACCTACAAAAGCCAAAATAATCTTAAAAAAGAAGAAAGTTGGAAAACTTAGACTTCCTAATTTTAAAACTTACTGTAAAGCTACATTAATGAAGATTGTGTGGTACTGGCATATGGGTAGACATATAGATCAATGGAACAGAATTGAGAGTCTAGAAATAAAACTTTACATTTATAGTCCATTGATTTTTGACAAAGGTGCCAAGGTAATTCAATGAAGAAAGGACAGTCTTTTCAACAGATGGTGCTGGGACAACCGGATATCTGCAGGCAGAAAGATGAATGTAGATACCTCACGCTATACGCAAAAATGAACTCAAAATGAATCATATGCCAAGTGTAAAAGCTAAAACTATAAAACTTGTAGAAGACAACAGAAGGCCTTTGTAACCTTATGTTAGACAAAGCGTTCTTAAACACAACACCAAAAGCATAATCCAGGAAAGGAAAAATTGAAAAAATGGACTTCATCAAAATGAAAAACTTTTGTGCTGCAAGAACCATCAGTAAGAAAATGAAAAGTAAGCTACAGTCTGGGAGAAAATATACACAAATACTACATCTGGTAAAGGATTTGTACCAGAATATATAAAAATCACTTGTAAGTTAATAATAAGACAAGCTAATTAAAAATGGGCAGCAGTTGAATAGACATTTCACTAAAGAAACATGAATGGCTAATAAGCATTTGAAAAGATGCTCAACATCATTAGTCATAGGGGAAATGAAAATCAAAACTACGATGATATGCTATTACACTTCATGCCCAGACGAATGGATATAATAAAAAGACAAAATAATTTTTGATAAGATTATGAAAAAACTGTAAGCCTCATGCATTGCCGGTGGGAGTATAAGATAGTGTGCTTACTTTGGAAAACAGTTTGGCAGTTTCTTATAAAATGAAATATAAATTTATCATATGATCTCAGAATTCCTCTCTTGAGAGTCTACCCAAGAGATGAGAAAACATACATCTGTACCAAGATGTATATGTATTCGTGCAACATTATTCATAATGTCTAAAAAGTGAAAACAATCCACATGTCCATCAACTGGTAAACAGACAACCTAAATATAATACAGCCACACAACAGAATATTATTCAGCAACAAGAGGGAACTACTGATATGTGCTACAGCATGGAAGACTATAAAAACAACATGTTAAGTGAAAGAAGCCAGATGTAAAAGATTGCATTCTCTACAATCCCATTTACATGAAATGTTCAGGCCGGGCGTGGTGGCTCACGCCTGTAATCCCAGGACATTGGGAGGCCGAGGCGGGTGGATCACGAGGTCAGGAGATTGAGACCATCCTGGCCAACATGGTGAAACCCTATCTCTACTAAAAATACAAAAATTAGCTGGGTGTGGTGGCACATGCCTGTAGCCTCAGCTACTCAGGAGCCTGAGGCAGGAGAATCGCTTGAACCTGGGAGGTGGAAGTTGCAGTGAGCCGAGATCGGGCCACTGCACTCTAGCCTGGCAACAGAGCAAGACTCCGTTTCCAAAACCAAACCAAACCAAACCAAACCAAACCAAACCAAAACAAAACAAAACAAAACAAAACAAAACACTATGCTTACTAAAAAATCACTGTACATTTCTAACAGGTGAATTTTATAGTATATAAATTGTATCTTTTTTTTTTTTTTTTTGAGACAGGGTTTCATTCTGTCACCCAGGCTGGAGTGCAGTGGTGCAATCTCGGCTGACTGCAACCTACGCCTCCTGGGCTCAAGCGATCCTCCTGCTTCAGCCTCCCAAATAGCTGGGACTACAGATGCATGCCACTACACCCCAGCTAATTTTTGTATTTTTTGTAGAGAGAGGGTTTTGCCACATTGGCCAGGCTGGTCTTGAGTTCCTGGGCTCAAATGATCCACCCGCCTCGGCCTCCCAAAGTGCCAGGATTACAGGCATGAGCCACTGCGCCTGGCCATAAATTATATCTTAATAAATCTGTTTTAAAAATTAGCTTATTTTTGTCTACATAATGCAGTGTCTGCAGACAGCCACATCCTGGGCTGGTATAATGAGGAATTTTTGGTTGCCATTAGAGACCGAGACTCCTTATATCTTTGCTTCCACCACTGCTAAGATATGGTCTTGCCCTCATGGTCATATCTCAACTTCCTTCCTGGTTATATGAGGAGAAAGAGTGGAGAGTGAGAAAAACATTGACCATTGCTTCTTGACCTTCTGTCTGAGATCAAATGTAGCACCTGTTCTTATCAGTTTAATACCTGGTATGTCCTCTATCTCAAGAGTCAGGATCTTTTAAGGATCTTTCTGGGAAGCCTCATCCAGTAGCTCAGATATCATGAGCTAAAACCTTGCCACATGAATATTCGTAACTGCAAGGGAGTCTGAGAAGGGTAGGACTATTGCTGATTCCAGTCAAATGAGGTTTCTGTTAGTAAGGTAGAAGGGAAGAATGGATATTGGGTAAAGTAGCTTGAAATCTTTGGGGTTGAGAAACATGTCTTGGTGTCAGTGTAAACACAGACAGAACCAGGATGACTTACATCACAGAGCAGTCCTTGCTTATAAGGTGATAAACCAGAATATACTTAACATTAATGGGTTCTTATCAAAATAAAAACAAAACAATTAAATTCTTAGTGAAAGTATAAGGGCTCCAGAGAAGCTATCCCTTACTCTGTTCAGAAACACTAAGCTAAACAAATGTTCCTTGTTGATTGTATTTTTATTTCTAAGACAAAAACTTGAGGGCTGAGCCATTTGGTATGGTAGGAAAAAC
This sequence comes from Alouatta palliata, assembly GCA_004027835.1. Taxonomy (NCBI): domain Eukaryota; kingdom Metazoa; phylum Chordata; class Mammalia; order Primates; family Atelidae; genus Alouatta; species Alouatta palliata. The sequence continues at coordinate 114,136 of PVKV010000683.1, forward strand.
AGGGCTTTTGAGTTAGAAATGTCTGGATTTAAAAACTGACCACACTGTTTACCTATGCTTTGGGCACATTCCATAACTTAGCTAAGCCTCTATTTCCTCTTCTGTACAACAGCAATAATACCTGCATTACCGGGTTATTGGGAGGACTTAAGAATACAGCCATGTGGCCAGGTGCAGTGGCTCATGCCTGTAATCCCAGCACTTTGGGAGGCTGAGGCAGGCGGATCATCTGAGGTTGGGAGCTCGAGACCAGCCTGGCCAGTATGGTGAAACCCCGTTTCTACTAAAAATACAAAAATTAGCCGGGCGTGGTGATGCACGTCTGTAATCCCAGCTATTCAGGAGGCTGAGGCAGGAGAATCGCTTGAACCCAGGAGGTGGAGGTTGCAGTGAGCTGAGATTGTGCCACTGCACTCCACAGCCTGGGTGACAGAGCAAGACTTTGTCAAAAAAAGAAGAAAGAAAAAAAGAAAAGGAGGAGGAGGAGGAGGAGGAGAAAGAGGAAGAGAAGGAGAAGACAGCATGTGTAAAACACCTGCCTGTACATCTGTTTCCTTCATAACTCACACTGCAGGACACAGCCCTGCCTCATGCACCAGCAAAGAACAAGTCCTCGTTTTTTTTCTTGCCAAAATTAAACAGCCGTCCAGCTATATTTTCTCCACATTTCCTATGCTGAGACTTTCCCAAGAGAATTCCAACTTAGAGATCATCTATTCAGCGCGCGCACACACACACACACACACACACACACACACACACACATTATGATGTGGGGCAAAGCAAAACAAACAAAAACCCACTGAAAATAAAATTAACACATGGAGAACAAAATTCTAGAAATACTCTTTTATTTTTGTATCCAAAGTTTTGTAATCTTCCTAATAGCTAATCTTTTCACAGAATCAGAGAGATTATGTACTTGGCACATTAAGAAAGGTAGGTGCTTTGTCAAGTGCTTGTGAAAGCAGGTGTGCAGGCGGGTCGGCTGGCATGAACCCCAGGTCATCCATTACTTGACCGTTCATTCATACATCAGTGTGACTAAGCCAGCCTGGAGCCTTTTCCATCACTTTCTCCCTGAAGCACAAACACAGGTTAAAACAGGGGACTGTTCAAATGGGTGGACTGTGATAGACTTACAATTCTTAAGTGGTTTGCAACTTCAGTAGCTTTTAAAAGTCTCTGTAAACACTGATGGAACAGGGCCGGGCGTGGTGGCTCACACCTGTTCTCCCAGCACTTTGGGAGGCCGAGGCGAGTGGACCACCAGAGGTCAGGACTTCGAGACCAGGCTGACCAACATGTAGAAACCCCGTCTCTACTAAAAATAAAAATTAGCCAGGCATGGTGGCACATGGCTGTATTCCCAGCTACTCGGGAGGCTGAGGCAAGAGAATCACTTGAACCTGGGAGGCAGAGGTTGCAGTGAGCTGAGACTGCACCACTGCACGCTAGCCTGGGCAACAAGAGTGAGACTCCATCTCAAGAAAAAAAAAAAAAGCAAACAAAAAACCACAAACCACTGTCTGAACAAAATCCATATTTCTGCAAGAATGTGATGTCTCTCAAAGAAGGACTCTGAAGCAAAATTGTGAAATTTGTCAACTGAAATGTAGAACCAATATTTAGTATCTATCTTTATTCTCTACAAAATAACAAAATGGTAATCATGACCATTTCGATCATACACAGCATTTAGTTTACTTAATGCACGGACAAGTGCAGGCTGGCAAAACTGATACAATACTTTAGGACACAATGTTACAGTGTGGTTTTCCAGTCACTCTTTCCCAGTGATTTATTTTTTTCCCTATCCCATGACCTACCAGATCGCTATGATACTTATCTGCCCATTTTTCTCCTCCCCTGTGAAAAGGCGAAGAGAAAGATGGTGCATGCCTCCTGTCCAAAGCAGGTCTTACAGGCACCATGGGAGGGGAGGGCCCTGCCCAGGAAGCAGCGCAGCTTTTCCAGTGAGCGGCAGCCCCGCCTGCCAAGACCAAACAGCTGTCGGGACTTCTACAGCTATGGCTGCCGCTGTTTCCCAGAACTCGCCCTCAGCTCCCAGATTGGGAAATCCTCTCTGTCCTTTGGTGCCCCCCACAGCTAATGGCAGTGACATTCTAATACTGAGTTTGTGCAAAGTTTCTCCAATCCTGAGAGCTGCCACATTTCACACTTGAATTACAAGTCAATTAAGAGCAAAACATGGCCAGGCGCGGTGGCTCACGCCTGTAATCCCAGCACTTTGGGAGGCCGAGGCGGGCGGATCACGAGGTCAAGAGATCGAGACCATCCTGGTCAACATGGTGAAACCGCGTTTCTACTAAAAATACAAAAAAATTAGCTGGGCGTGGTGGCGTGCGCCTGTAGTCTCAGCTACTCAGGAGGCCGAGGCAGGAGAATTGCTTGAACCCGGGCGGCGGAGGTTGCAGTGAGCCGAGGTCGCGCCACTGCACTCCAGCCTGACGCCTGGGGTGAGACTCTGTCTCAAAAAAAAAAAAAAAAAAAAAAAAAAGAGCAAAACAAAACAAAAACCTATTCTCTCTTTACTTGAGGCATTCTATATTATAATTACCACGTTGTTGCTTTTCCTCTCGATTTCTCACCCAAATCATGAAGCACAGAAAAAGTCTTGTTACCTGACATGCACAGACCAATGAAGAACTCCTTCTAACACAGCATTGCCTACGGCTCAAAGAACTCACAGTAGCAATGCTGATACGCTTGTAATAAGAAATTCTGCTTTCTCTGCTGACCAGATAGTGGGTGTTCCACAGCACAAAGCAGTTGCTGAGATGTGTGTTTTGGGTTGTTGGAATGTTTTCCCATTTGTATAACGTGCAGTTTCAAAACAAAATTGATTGCTTAGTTGTCTTATCAGGAGTACAATTGGCTGGGCACGGTGGTTCACGCCTGTCATCCCAGCACTCTGGGAGGCCGAGGTGGGCGGATCACCTGAGGTCAGGAGTCCGAGACCAGCCTGGCCAACATGGTGAAACCCTATCTCTACTAAAAATACAAAAATTAGGCTGGGCATGGTGGCTTATGCCTGTCATCCCAGCACTTTGGGAGGCCGAGGTGGGCGGATCACCTGAGGTCAGGAGTCCAAGACCAGCCTGGCCAACATGGTGAAACCCTATCTCTACTAAAAATACAAAAATTAGGCTGGGCATGATGGCTTATGCCTGTAATCCCAGCACTTTGGGAGGCCAAGGCGGGCGGATCACGAGATCAGGAGATCGACACCATCCTGGCCAACATGGTGAAACTCCATCTCTACCACAAATACAAAAATTAGCTGGGTGCGGTGGCACACACCTGTAATCCCAGCTACTCAGGAGGCTGAGGCAGGAGAATCGCTTTAATCTGGAAGGCAGAGAATGCAGTGAGCCAAGATCGCGCTACTGCACTCCAGCCCTGTGACAGAGTGAGACTCCATCTCAAAAAAAAAAAAAAAAATCAGCCGAGTGTGGTGGCAGGTGCGTGTAGTCCCAGCTGCTCGAGAGGCTGAGGCAGGAGCATCGCTTGAATCCAGGAGGTGGAGGTTGCAGTGAGCCGAGATTGCTCCACTACTGCACTCCAGCCTGGCTACAGAGACTCCGTCTCAAAAAAAAAAAAAAAAAAAAAAAAATGAGTACAATTAGGCTGGTAGAGCTGATATTTATAAGAGAAAGAACTGGCTAAGGAAGGAGAGGAGAGGAGAGTTGAACAACAGCGGGGTCTTTCATTTGCTCATATAAGTGTCCACTAAGCATGCAGGAGCTCAAGTTGAGGAGCTGGGTGTTTTGCACTCAGGCTCCACCCTCAAAAAGCACACCCTCTGTCTAGAGAGAAAGAACACTGTGGACAACAATTCACAGGTGCAAAAAGAACTACACAGAGTGTTCTGAGGTTGCTGGTCAGCAAGATCAGGGAGGCCGAAGTCTTAGAGTGTCTTTGGAAGACTTTTTTTTTTTTTAAAGACAGAGTCTCGCTCTGTTGCCAGGCACCATGCTGGAGTACAGTGGTGTGATCTCGGCTCACTGCAACCTCCACCTCCTGGGTTCAAGCAATTCTCCCGCCTCACCTTCCTGAGTAGCTGGGACTACAGGCACGTGCCACCATGCCCAGCTAATTTTTGTATTTTTTAGTAGGGACAGGGGTTCACCATGTTGGCCAGGATGGTCTCGATCTCTTGACCTTGTGATCCATCTGCCTCGACCTCCCAAAGTGCTGGGATTACAGGCGTGAGCCACCGTGCCCAGCTAGAAGACTTTCAATTAAACTCACTTATTCATTAAAGTACTTCTAGAAGTTTTAATTTGCTTACAACCTCCTTGTGTGTGAGAAGGTGGCACAGCCACTGTGATTCTTATGAGAGGTAAACCCATGACTCTGGATTCTAGAGCCAATGCTTTACTCAGACACTAGGGGTCAGCAGCTTCCAAGAGTTGTGAGTCCAGCTAAGAGACCAGTTCCTTGGGTGCTGCTAGGAGTGGGTTGGAGCTGATGCTCACAACAGGAGGAGTCTGAGAGGCACTGTAGTTGCTCTTCCAACCCCACTCTCCTTCTTTTAGTAACTATCTTAGCTTTTATTTGAGCACCCTCAATTCCTCCTGCAAAGCCCAGGTGCTAGGGGTAAGCTGATCAGGTGGTGGGGCTTGTGGCGCATTATCCCATCCCCTGGCTTCACATATGGGTTCAAGGATAAACACAAGACACTATTTGGGCCAATGAGATCGAGGAGAAATCTGCTGAGGATGACTGGGAAAATGGTTCCTGGCTCTTCTGAGAGACTTCCGGGGAGTGACCATTTCTTTTTCTCTCTCTCTCCCTAGATAATGATGAAGAAACTCAAAGCCCTGAAGAGGAAATGCAGACAATCATTTGGCAACTGGAAGGTGTGTTGGGACAGCTGTAAATGAAACTGACTGCAAAAAACAGAGAGGTTTAAAGGAAAAAAATAATAATAATAACAGGGTTACTGGTGATGCCCCATCGGGTCAATGAAACTAACACATTCTGAAGCCTTTCCTAGCCAGATCTTCCCGCTGCAGGAGCCAACCGATCTCATCACTGTGAAGCCAGGTTAGTTTGGTTTTCCAGGATTTTCATCTGATTAAAGGCATCCCAACTATACACTGAGGGGACAAAAGCAGCAACTACCAGCAAGCTTTGGAAAATGTGGTAGCAGGCTACTACTTACTAACCTTTATGCCGGCTTACTCTACCCTGCAGACACCAAGCAGCAGATCAATGGGACGGAGGGGACCCAGAATGCTTAACTGGGGAAGAAAAACTGGGTGAGGAAGACATTGTATACCCACAACCTGCCTCTTTTCCAGTTGGCTGAGAAGCCCTTTTTATTAATTTGTTCCATTTCCTTGCCATGTCCTTAGTAGTGGAGATATATTTTTTGGAAATGTATTGATTACAATTATATTTCCCTATACTGGGAGGACAAGGAGGTTCCCTGACACAGACTTTTGAAAGTAATGAACTGGCAGAGAGAACAGACCTCCAGTTCCAGCTCTCTGCTACCAATCTCCCTCACCTGCTCAGCCCAAATCAGTCTAATTCCTCAGAGCTCTAAAAGAGTGGGATTTCCTATAGTTTATTGTGGGGTTTTACCTGTAACTCAGTAAAGAATCACTGAGAGGTGAAGGGAGCCCTATTACAACTGCAGGGACCAGGGAAAGTTGACTCTACCTCTTTACTTTCCTTAGGTCATTATACAAAAACAAAACATCAAAGGGGTCATTGTACTATTTTTCAAAGGTGTGAGGCTATTGTGATATAGGGTGTGGATTTGAGAGTCCAAGAGATCTAAGTTTAAATCTTGGCACGTCTCCTTATTAGTTGTGTGACTTTGTTTCTGAGCTTCTACATCTGTAAAATGGGAATGGACAAAACCTATCATTCAGGTTGCTCTGAAGCTTAAGTGAAATATACATGGAATTGGTTTGGTATTTAAAAAATAGTCGCTAGGATTATTATTTCAGTACTCCTCTGGAGGAAGGAACACTGTGACAGAAGAAAACAGAAAAGTAGCCAGCTCCCTAAATATTCCCAATGTATACATATACTTCCCTGTGTGCATGCTGATGAAAGCAGTACAAGATCTTCAAAATTCACGACCCACATGCAGGGTCTTTATTTATATTAGGGAGTTCAGACTTTCTAATGGAAGTCATAAGCTTCTGAAGTAACTGCAGATTTGGATTTATTTATTAATGATCTAATTCCTTAGGTAGGTCTTATTTGTAGTGAAGCAGTATACAAAGGAGCCGCTCAGAAATAAAGGTTTTGGTTATCTTTGCCTTTCTTTTTCCTTTTTTTTTTTTTTTTTTGAGACAGAGTCTCCCCCTCTGTCTTCCAGGCTGAAGCACAGTGGCGCGATCTTGGCTGACTGTAGCCTCCACCTTCCAGTTTCAAGCGATTTTCCTTCCTCAGCCTCATGAATAGCTGGGATTACAGGCACCCGCTACCACGCCCAGGTAATTTTTGTATTTTTAGTAGAGACAGGTTTCACTATATTGGCTAGGCTGGTCTCGAACTCCTGACCTTGTGATCCACCCGCCTCGGCCTCCCAAAGTGCTGGGATTACAGGCATGAGCCACCGCACCTGGCCTTTCTTTGCCTTTCTTTTTAAAGATGTGGGCTCCTAACAATTTTTATCATTCACTCGAAAACAGGTGCTCAGAGGAAAAGTTTAGAACTTAAACCCACACATCTGTTCTAGGATTCCTGTCCTAGGCAAAGGACTTGGTAGGTATTCTGGGACAGAGGCTGGAATGGAGGTAATCTTTCTATGCTGCATGGTTAACTTGTTTGCATTGATTATTTCTATGGGAGACTTTATTAATTTTTCCCAGTATGTTTTCTCCTTTTTCCTTATTGATAGAACTCCCCCCGCCCTTTGCAACACACACACACACACACACACACACACACACACACACCTTTTAGCTCGGCATATGGATGCTTAGGATAAGAATACATTCTCCAGCCTCTCTGGCAGCATGTATGTGGTGTCACAATGATGTGACTAAATTCTGGCTAACTGGATTTAAGCAGAGGTGTCACAGGTAACTTCTGGGAAGTGTCCTTAAAGGAAGGGAGATGTGTTCTTCTTCTTCCCTTTCTCCTTCCCACAGTCAATTATAACACAACAGCAGTTGTTTAAGCAGCCAATTTGGACCATGAGGCAGAAAGCCATGTATCGAGGATGGGCAGGATTGAAATAAAGAAAAAAATAAATAAAATGAAAAAAACCTTCAGTCATCTTGAACCTGCCTCAGACTCCTGACCTCCATACTTCTTTTACATGCATGAGAAATAAAATCCTATCCTTTGTGAAATCCTGGCATTTTAGGTTTTCTATTACTTACAACAACTAAACGTAATCCAAACTGATACTTTGCTATATTCATTGTTTATGTTCTTTCTGTTCATCTTGTACTGTTTTCAACATGACAAGCCACTTATAAATGGAGTATGGATTCATCGGTCATGTTCATCATATTCCCAAAATCCCACTCACATTCTTCAGAATGAATTCCACCCACAGTATAACATCAGAAAGGTCATGTCTCAGACATGGAAAGAAACAGATTTTTTTTTTTTTTTTTAAACCAGGCACAAAACCCTTTTGTTTGTTTTACAGAAAACCCTATTAAAGATGATGACTTTATTCTACTTGAGCTGGCTATTTTATGAAATGAAGAAAATTTGCTCTAGGTGCAAGTGACACAACCCTCTTAAATGCCTACTATCAATTAAAAATAAAATACTTGTTACTTGCAACCATCAATTAGATACAGTGTACTCTGGAAGGAGGTCAGGGGCCTTGGCATTCAGACATACAAGCATTTTTTTTTCTGGTTTTGCCACTTACTCGCAATGTGACATTGGTAAGTGACTTAACCTCTTTTTCAGTTTCTTTACCTATAAAATGAAACCTCAAATGGTACCTGCCAAAAATAAAAATAAATAAATAAATAAGCTAATATGGGCAATGCAGCCAGCACACAAAGGTGTGGTGATAACAAAAGGCCTCTTTGTTTGTGCTTTTGTTTCTTATTGGTATAAATGAAGGGTTATGGATTTTAAGTCCACAGATCTGTGATTTAGTAAGTTTTCATCTCTAAAATTTACTAATTGTATAACCATAGTAGCCTTAACCTCCTTAAGGCCTGGTTTCTTCCACTGTCAATCAGGCTTATAAAACAACAACAGTGACATTATTAATTGTAGCAATAACAACTGTAAACACATTGTATGGCTAGCAGATGTTGAGGGCTGCATCAAGTTCTTTGTTTTTATTATTTCATTAAAATCTGGGTTTTTTTCTACCTCCCAGGGATGTTTTTAAGGCTATAAATAGAATGAAAAAGTGATTATAAGGATACTGTGTATAAGAGAATTTTACAAAATTGTAAGGCACACAGAAATATAGAATTATTATTGATTGAATAGATAACTCCCTTTAAAAAAAATCCTGATTTTTAGAAAGCAAAAGATTTCGATTATAACAGGAGGTTAAATTTTTTTTTTCCTTTTCAAAACCTGTATTTAAGAAGTAATATAAAATTATATAATGCCAAAATAGAGGCACGTGCTTATGGAACTGTTTACCGTAAAAGTGACAACAAAATGTCCGTGCAGAATAAACTGGTTTTTCTCTCTTTTCTACTTTAAATGGTCTTCATTATTTGATCCAGGAAAAAATATCTGATAATTCTAAGAAAAGTATGTTATGTACTCATATGTACTGGGTATCAGTATGGATTTAATGCATCTGCATATACTTTCTCTCTTTTACTTACAAACACAGGTTTGCAAAATTGATTAGAAATCAGAAATTCCTCTCCTTAGAGAAACATTTACAACAGTATCTTAGTTATAGTAACTGTGACCATCCCCAACTGAAAATTCTTCCTGATATAAAATCCTTGTATACAGAAACTTACTTTTGTATATAGCTTTTCCATAAATTCAAGAAGATTTTGGCTTAATTTGACTCGCTCCAATTTGACGTCATGAGGGACTAAAGGACCCAGGATTGGGAAGTGAAAAGGAAGAAAAGCAGATGCCAGCAGTAGAGGTTTTACAGAGCAGCCTTGGAAAAGATAAAGGAAGAATCCGGCCTACAGATGATTAAAAACTGCATGTTAAAATACACACACACACACACACACATAAAAATCCTATGACCTGCATTTTTGGTGCAGCCACAAACAGCTGGCCATGCACACTGCTACTGAGGTTCTCTTAGATTGGCCCACTTTCACTCTCCATTTGTAGGGAAGTATCCCTCATTTAGAAATCTGTCTGGATTATATTAAAGGCATATGAATTTAAGGTATCTGAGCTTGCACACATACCTCTGCCCTGTATATAAATGAAAGTCAGTGAAACTGCAGGTCACGGGCCCTTAACAACGAAAGAAAGATCTGACATGGTAACCTTTTCCTTATGTCCCTGGGACCCTCATGGGCCACCAGTCAGTAAAGAACACATGTGGAGAATCACTGCCATGCAGCCACAGGGCAGCAATTACTATTGAGGTCAGTGTTCCTCAGACCCAACAGCCTTGTTGCAAAGTTAACCTTTTCGTGCCAGACACCATCTGTGTAACACAAAGCTCTTAATGACATTCTGCCCCTTTTGGTGTCTGAGTCTGTGACCCTGGCTTTGAATTGGTTCCCTTCCTGTATCTGTTAGTGAGGTAGGGGCAGCCCCAGGAAGGGCTCCTGGAACAGGTTAATCAAGTCTACTTCTCCTATGCATTTCTCTGGGCATGTCTCTGACCAAGATAATGTCAGAGATATGCTCAGAGAAATGCACTGGAGAAGTAGACTTGATTAACACCTACTCAATTACACTTGACTTCTCCTTCTAAAGGTGGGATCAGGGAGGTATCAACTTGATCATAAAATCAGTGTTACCTATGCTTTGTTTACATTCATTCACTCATAGACTCATCTGTTTGTTTGTTTGACGGAGTCTCCCTCTGTCGCCAGGCTGGAGTGCAGCGGTGTGATCCTGGCTCACTGCAACCTCCGTCTCCCGGTTCGAGCAATTCTCTGCCTCAGCCTCCCAAGTAGCTGGGATTACAGGCACCCACCACCACACCCGGCTAATTTTTCATATTTTTAGTAGAGACAAGGTTTCACCATCTTGGTCAGGCTGGTTTTGAACTCCTGACCTCATGATACACCTGCCTCGGCCTCCCAAAGTGCTGGGATTACAGGTGTGAGCCACCACACCCCACCGACTCAACTGTGTTTTATGCTGAATGTAGCTCCACTGAGGTAAGGACTTTGTTTTGTTCACTATCATACCCTTGGAAGTTAATGGATGGCACATAATAGATATTCAACTAACATGTGGGGAATAAGTGAATGAATGAAAGCACCACTTTCTTCTTCCCGGAAGCCTTTTCTTTCCAAGATCAGTTCTCCATCACCTCTCATCTGGAAGACTTCAGCTGGGGGTCCCAGCTGAACTAGATCCCAGGCATTGGTGTAGCTACCCCTCAAATCTAATCTCTCCCTTGAGTTATCTTTCTAGAATCCAAATCTGTTGCATCACCTCTCCACTTAAAATGCTGCAATAAGTTTCTCACTATTCTTAGGATACAGTCCAAATTCTAAAATGAGGCTGAGAAGGTCCTTTTAATCTGGCCCCAACCCATCCCTCCTGTCCTAGGCAGCCCTACGAAACTTCTCTGTGTGCCCAGCTCTCTCTTACACACCCACCAGACTGAGTGGCAAGCTCCTAACTCACTCAGCAGGTCTCAGCTTAAGTCTTCCATTTGTTCTTCACCACTACCCCGTATTCCCTTATTATCATGCTTACACCTGTTGGATTATCTGTGGCTTGGCCAGCAGGCTTGCCCGACTTGTGACAAGACACCTGTATCTTGTCCCTGGTCACCTGTATCCCTGGCGCTTCCTCAAGGTGGCAGCAAGGAGACTTCTATTGGATAAACATATTTTATTTTGTGCTCGGTTCAGTGCCAGGCTCTTTGTAATCCTCCACTTCATTATCTCATAGATGAGAGAGAAGCTGAGGCTCAGCGAGGTGAAGTAGTTTGCCAGGGTTAGGATTCCAATGCGAGTCCAGGGACCCTGCAGTCTGCTTCTGTCCGCTGTGCTGCATAGTGGTCTTGGCCTTTCCTTGCTAACAGAGAAGCCGAGGCAGCACACCTGCGTCTGAGGGCCCCAGTGGCACGCACATCTGTTACCTCAGGAAGAAAGAATGTCTGGGGAGATGGAATTTGCAACCGCTTACAAAGGACTGTACACACAGATAGGAATAAAGCCTCTTGAACTCCAGAGTAAAGGAATGTAGGTCAAATAATTGCCCTGCCCAGTGTCTCCCTCTGCCTCTATTACCCAGCTCCTCTCATTTGCATATATGAGGCCCCAAGTGGAAGATGACTTGGTGGGAAATTCCAGAAGCTTTGCAACTATCATGGAAAGCAAAAGCTCAAGAAATAAGGAAGGGATTTTAAAATCACTGTTTTAACTCATGATTATTCTAATTTAAAAGCTCAGATTTAGTAATGTGTTGAGAGCCAACTAGGCATAGAAAACTGTAGCAGGCCTCTGGAAAAATAAGTCTTGTTTGGCTGTTTTTTGTTTTGTTTTTTTTTTGTGTGTGTTTTTTTTAGACAGAGTCTTGCTCTGTCACCCAGGCTGTAGTGCAGCAGCATGATATCAGCTCACTGCAACCTCCGCCTTCTGGGTTCAAGCAATTCTCAGGCATCAGCCTCTCGAGTAGCTGGGATTACAGGCATGCGCCACCACATCAACTAATTTTTGTATTTTTAATAGAGACAGGGTTTCACCATGTTGGCCAGGCTGGTCTCAAACTCCTGACCTCAAGTGATCCACTTGCCTTGGCTCTCAAAGTGCTGGGATTACAGGCATGAGCCCCTGCGCCTGGCCTTATTTGGCTGTTATGAAAACAAAGCAAATCATGATAATGAAGAAGAAAAAGATGAGGAAAAATAACTAACATTAATTATGAGCCAGGTACACACATTGCCACTTAATCCTTCTAAAAAGCCTGTGAAGTTAGGTAGTATTAATACTCCCATGTTACAGATGTCAAAATTCAGGCACAGAGAGGTCAAGTAATTTGCTCAAGGTCACACAGCTAGGAGAAACAGAAAAGATTAGGATCCAGTCCAGCTGTTTCCAAAACCTGCTCTTATTCTGCAATGCCAACTTTCCAGTTTGTGGAATACTAAATGTTAAATAAAATTTATAGGAGGCCATTGGTTTGAACTAAGCTCCTGTGCTAGGCCCAACAGACCAAAACCAAAATAGAGTTATTCATGCTGAAGTTCCATGCCACCAAGTTGAAAGTGAGTTGTTCATCTGACCTTTCAAGAATCCAGGAGAGAAAGGTAACAGCCAGATGCTCAAACAGGCCAGTTTTAGCGGCATGATAAGGAAGCCCCCTCTGCTTTAACTTTTGCAAAGAAAGTAACAGAAACAAAGAACCCATTTTCTGCTCCCTCTTCCTGCTTTCCTCAGCCCTTTCCTGTCTATAAAGTCAACTTCCTCTGCTCAGCTTATTGGAATACTCATTCTGTTCTATAGAATGAGGCGTTGCCTGATTCTAGAATTGCAATGAAAAACCAAAGATCTTTACATTTGCTTGTAATTTTGCTTTTTGAGAAATGTAAATGAAATTTTCTAATAGATTTACATTTTTTCCAGAAGCATTTATTTCAGAATACAGCACAGAATTAGACTAGTAACATTTCAGTACTAATTTGTATCTTACCAATGTGTTCTTCACAATAAGAAACTGCGTGAAGTTGGTATTATGCTGAATTCATTTTAAAGTAAAAACGGAAAGGAAGAAAGAAAAATCCTTTGGAGGGAGAATCCGAAGGTAAGACTGAGGAAATTACAAGTGACTATAGAAGTTCCACGTTTTAACCTAAGAGAAACTAAAGGACATCCAATAAAATCAAGTTTTACAATGATGTGCCAGATACTGTTACCAAGAGGGACAAAATAAACATTCAGGTTCAAAAGCATGCAACAACCTTACCAACCTATAAACAGTACGCTGCGGAAATGAGTGGTACTATTGCTGCCTATTAATCTAGAGGATTTTACAAACAAAACAAAAAAACTGCTGTTTATGTAAAAAATAACTGTGAAGAGTTTGAGGTTGAACAATGGAGATGTGGATCTCCTGGGCAACAGAAAGCCTAAGACCAAACATAACAGGAAAAGTCAGTTAGTCACGGAAAACTAGAATAATTCGGTAGCTGGTTAAGTCCTTGTTCGAACTAAATGACATCATCTGGAAGAAAGATACTGTGGTGCTCGTTCAGAAAATTTCAGTCATTTCCCTTCCTACCATACAGAGTATATGGTTTTAGTTTTACCTCCCTTTCATGATTTTTGCCCTGGTACTGTTTAAATCATTCACTTCGCCATGGTCAATGTCAGGTCTCTCTGTCACCAAAATATTTAATAGGTCAATACTTTGCTGTAAGACAATGGTTCTCAATTTTTTGCATTGCATCTTATGTCTCAAATCAAAACTCCACATTTTTTTACAATTATGATCATGAACTAATAAGTGTCACAGGAAGAGGGGGGCTGTAGCTAAGCAGATGGCTTTCTCCCTGTCACCTGCAGATGTCATTGCTCCAGTCATGCTATGTTCACATTTTACATCTCTGCTTTCCTCTGGGAGATCTGGGAAGGCTGGGTGCATGCTCACTCCTCCCTGGCAGGTCTCCCTTGCAAGTAGCACCAAAGACTTAGTGAGTTCCAACCAGTCACTTTGTGCCAGCCCAACAACCAAGACTCCTCTGATTCCTCACTGCTCCCCCTCCTCTCTCCCCCTAGCTTCTGATGATTTGACATGCTTTATATGGCTTGTATTTCTGCCGTTCTCTCTTCCACTGTCCCCACCTTGTCTTAGTTCAGGAGTACTTTTTCTTAAAACTAGTATCTCCCTACTATAATGCGTTCTCACCACCACCAGACACCACTCCCCGGTAAACTGCTTACATTCCATCTTCTACACTGCACTGTGTCCAGTGATCTATCTGACCTACAGATTTGTGGCTCTGCCCAAATCCAAGCACCTTAGCACACACAAGGCCTGCTATGATCTACTTTTTGCCTCCATCCTTGCCTGTGGTTCACCAAACCTTAGTTCTTATACATTCATATGGCTTGCTTCCTTTAAAATGCAGATTACCTCAGTGGTTTTGATTCATTATGCCTGGGGAGAGGCCCAGAATCTGCACATCAAATGCTTCTAATATATATCTGATGCAGCAAAACCCTAGAGAAACACTGCTCCACAGCCTCCCTCTTACCATTGGCTTCCCTCAACACATCCTACTCCCTGGCCATATGGTCCCCAGCGCAAACTGCTCGTCTCCATAATTTTACGTACACTCTTCCCTCTGCCTGGAATGTCTCCTTCCACTTCCTCCTGGAAAATTCTAATTATTTTTCAGGACCCAGATCAAGATTCTCCTCTAACCTACTCAAACGAAATGAACACTTACTTCTACCCACCATTGTGTCTATAGCATAGTTTTATCACATGTATTAATCAGTCCAGGGACTGTCTGCATGTCAGAGACACCTCTGTCTGGATATTAGAGGTATAGTTTCCAGTCCCAGCACTGACCCCTTACTGGCTGTGATGTCCTGGGCAAGTGACTTGGCATCCATAAGTCTCATCTGTAAACTGAGCCAACAGAAGTACCTATCCCATTCACCTGCTGGTACCATCCTGGAAGTATTACTACTAGTGAGGAAACAAAGGCAGAGACATTAAGTAAATTTCCAAAGATCACACAGCTAGTGAGTGGAAGAGCTGGGATTAGCCTTCAAGCAGTCTGGCTCACGCCCACATTCTTAACCACTGGAGATCTAGCTTCCCTACTAGGAAATAGGCTGGCTAAGGAAGGTTAGTTGTGCTGCCAAATGTCTAAGTTTGGTTCTATCCTGCTCAAAGGTCACAGATAGTCTTTAGCAGACCGTGTTTAGCCAAAGAATTGGAGCAGGAACAGGGAGAGCTAAGGGACTTATTAACCCTATCTATGTCCCAACTGTATAGAGCAGTTTACAGCTCCTTTACTGAGTCCATGATTTCTGTCCTGCTCTCTTAGGTCTTTCCGTTCTACCTCACACCTGCAAGACCAAACACAACATCACTTCTTCTGTGATAGATGTCAGAGTCCCCAGGCCAATCAAATCAGAATCTCTAGGAGTGGGTCCCTGATGCTCATGCTTTTTAGGAGGGCATCACCCATCATCCCAATAAGCAGCTGGAGTTGGAAACCACTGCCAGGAGCTTTTCCCTCCCTCGGGCAGCTTCTTCCATCTTGAGGTCATCTTTGTGGTGAGACCTACCATTTTATTATAATACTATCTTTTGGCCTCTCCTAGGGGTCCCTAACCATTTTTGTGCCATGGAGGGCCCCTTTGGCACTCTGGGGAAGCCTGTGGACCCCTTCTGAGAATGGTATTTTTACATACATATAGTAAAAAACAGGATTACAAAGAAAACCAATTATATTGAAATACAAATATATTGGCCACTAGAGATGAGTTATTTGGCTTTGACCTGGAGGTTAGGAATCTAGTCTTTTTGTGTATAGGGGGCTAACACACACTTGGTGGTCAAAAAATTCTTGTTGGAAGAAAAAAAATCAAGAATAAGCCACACCTACTCCCTGTTGAGAATCACTGTATTAGTAGCAGAAAATTTCTCTACCTGAGGGAGACTTCAGCAATACACCACTGCAGCGCTATGAGACCCAACTGTTATGCAATTCACTTCTGAAACAAGCTATTAAAGCACCTGAAAATCTAAAAATTGGCAGCCTTTTAAAGAAATCATAAAATTAAAATTCTGAACACGGTATTATCACTTAGAGACTTTGCAAAATCTTCCTCTCTTACCTATCAGAAACTGTAGAGGAGGGAAGCTGTGGCTGACTCAGAGGTTTCTGTACTGGAATGAGAAAAAGTAGGGATTTGAATTTTGTTCTTGCTCTGGGAGGCAGAATAATGCCCCCATCCTCCTGTATGTTCATGTTCTGATCCCCAGAATCTGTGAATATGCTACTTTACCTGGCAAAAGGGACTCTGTAGATGTGATGACGTTAAAGGTGTTGCTATGGGAGAGTATCTTGGATTACCTGCGTGGGCCCATGGAGTTACATGGGTCCTCATAAGAGAGAGGAAGGAGAGTCATAGAGGAGATATGATGATAGAAGTGGGGGTCAGAATGATGTGGGGCCATTACCCAAGCAATGCAGGCAGCCTCTAGAAATCGGAAAAGGTAAGGAAACAGGTCAGGCACAGTGGCTCACACCTGTAATCCCAGTACTTTAGGAGGCCAAGGCAAGTGGATCACCTGAGGCCAGGAGTTTGAGACCAGCCTGGACAACATGGTGAAACCCCATCTCTACTAAAAATATAAAAATCAGCTGGGCATGGTGGCACATGCCTGTTATCCCAGCTACTAGGGAGGCTGAGGCATGAGAATCGCTTGTACGCAGGAGGCAGAAGTTGCAGTGAGCCGAGATGGTACCACTGCACTCCAGCCTGGGCAACAGAGTGAGATAGATTCTCCCCCAGAGCCTGCAGAAGGAATTGGCCCTGCCAAAAACCTGATTTTAGCCCTGTAAGACGATTTCAGACTTCTGGCCTTCAGAAGTATAAAATAATAAGTATGTGTTGTTTTAACTTGCCAAGTTTGTGGCAATTTGTTAATGAGGCAATAGATAACTAATACATCTGCCCGTATCAAACAGGCAAGAAAATGGCCAACAGACACTATAAAAGAAAGAACCAAGTGCAAATGTTGGCTTTATCCTTTATGCCAGTGGTTTTTGATCCTGACGGCAAGTTAAAACCACCTAGGAAGCTGAATTAGAGAGAGAGAGAGAGAGGGAAAGGGTTGAGGGTGGTGGAAGGGAGGGAGGGAGGCAGGGACAGAGAAAGAGAGGACAAGAGTGCACACGCTAATGCTAGGGTCCTAAGCAAATCAGAATATCAGAATCTTAGGGTGGGGGGTGTGTGATTTCTTGGATCTGAACATGTTAAATGCACTCAACGATTATGATACATAGGGAGGGCTAAGAACTCTGCCCTACATTAACAAAAGTGGGGTAAGTTACAGTTGGCACACAGCTCTTTTCATCCAAGGTAAAAAATACACTAGTTACAAACATTTTCATTAATTCTTATAAGACCATTGTGAGTCAAGGAGATGGCAAATGCGCAATGAAAACAAGCAAGGAGAATAAAACAGGTTGCTTAAGGCTATGGGCAAATTCCTGACTTGGTTAAAAACTGCATCCAAATTCTTTCTAAAATTTCAATTCAGTACTCTAGCCACGAGAACAGAACACATATCCACACCCCACCCCACATAAAATCTCCATTCCAATAAGCAAACTGTCAACTTGTGAATAAATATGAAAACCAAAGGCCTGAACAATGGTTAAAGCATTTGCATGTTTAAAAATTTTCTTGTTAAAATCTTATAAATGACAAGCCAGTCACTTCAAATCCTTACTAGAGATGAACAAGAGAACCGTAGCCATTTCCCTTCCAGGCCAATGACTAAAAACTAACAACTATGGGGAGTTGGGGAGGGATAGCATAGGGATAAATGCCAGATATAGGTGATGGGGAGGAAGGCAGCAAATCACACTGCCATGTGTGTACCTATGCAACAATCTTGCATGTTCTTCACATGTACCCCCAAACCTAAAATGCAATAAAAAACAAAACAAAACAAAACAAAAAAAACAACTAACAACTAAAATGCCAACTAATTGTGTGAATGAAATACAGATATCTAAGCAAATGAAAACTCTACTATTAAATTTTATGATGTCTAAAAACTCTGCACCCAAATCATAGATGATTATCAAAATAATAACAACATGTCACCATTTGTGAAGCCTGTATTATGTTCAGGACAATTGTCAAGTGCTTGACCACATACAATCCTTTCACAGCCTTGCAATACCAGCGTTCATTCTCACATCCAGGATGAAGCAACTGAGCTCTGCAGGGTGAGACGCTTCAATGGTACAGCTGGATCATTCTCAGCAAACTGACACAAGAACAGAAAACCAAACACTGCATGTTCTCACTCATAAGTGGGTGTTGAAAAATGAGAACACACGGCCACAGGGAGGGGAACATCACACAATGGGGTCTGGGGGGTGGGGGTCTAGGAGAGGAATAGCAGGGGGTGGAGGGATTGGGGAGGGATAGCATTAGGAGAAATACCTAATGTAGATGATGGGGCTATGGAGGCAGCAAACCACCATGGCACGTGTATACCTATGTAACAAACCTGCACAATCTGCACATGTACCCCGGAACTTAAAGTAGAATACACAAATAAATAAAAAGTGGTAGAGCTGCAGCTCAAAGCCAAGTCTGTCCTTTGCCCAAAGCCATGCTCTTCCACATTGCCTGAGTCTCCTCTGCCTCCGTATCTTTGGGGCAGAGCCTGGCACTTGGCAGGCCCCCTAATAAAGGCTCATTGAACTAAGCTGAATACAATACAAGGAGGCACTATCAGTACCAACTCCATCATCTCCAGAAATGAACAAACAAAGGAATTGTACTGAAAAGAGATGCCCATGGAATTCTAATCTTTAAATGAAAATGAGTCATTTTTTTTTCTAGGCCCAAGATAGACACACACAGATAAGAATAATTATTATGGGCACACATGTTCATACTCCAAATATAACATGACTTTTTTTTTAATGTCCAAAGTTAAATAAGAATATTACCCAGCATTCCATTTTCCAGGATTTTCAAAATAAATTGAGATTTTTTTTTTCATTAAGATAAAAGTATTTTCTAGTAATCATTGGGGAATAATCTGTATGATAATCAAAAGGGATTAATATATTCCCTCCCTTGTTCTTTATAAATAAGATTTCTCTCTCACTAATACTACCCTATTTTGTAGACAGATAAGTGAATACAACTGATAAGAAAGACCAACAAGGAAGGGGGAAGGCAAAGGAGGCCACAGGCTTCAGCTCTGATGTTAAGACCCTGTGAAGGATGTTTCCCAGGCTCCCTTCTCACCTGGCTCCCTGCCAGATCCTGTCAATGGGAGGCACAGGGGAATGGCCAGTGGGAGGAGAGCCCAACTCCTGTGGGATACCCCTCCAGCAGCTGCAGAGAAAGCTGGCCCTCAGGCACCCCTGCTGTGATTTGACTGGGGCTGCCAGATGCCCCAAGCAGGACTCTTTCTCCCCTCCCTGAGGGCTATGCCTGAGCCACAGCAGGTACCTGCCGGGAAGGCTCTGGTAACATTGCCTTTTCCCTTTTGTTGTCTTGGTCCCAGGAGTGGTGGCTGCTTCTTGCACTTACTAGTCTCTGGGTTACCTTGGTGTCCACCTTGTGCTCTTTCTGTGGTTTTTCACTTGTTTTACTGATTCCTTGCATTAACTATGCTTACTGAAATTCTTAGAATGGTTTCTATTTGCTGATGGGCCTCTGGGCTGGTAGGACAATGAAACTGGCAGGTTAAACACTGCACCTCCCTGCACTGAGGGGTTGATCTACTTCTTATCTGCAATGAGGTCCCTATTCCTTTGGGGCAGTTCCAAGCCCACCTTATCCCCTTGTCCTAAGGCTATCTATTCAACTGTCTTTCAGAAGAAGCCCCAGGCAAGGTGTGAGGGGTCCGCCCAGACTCAGCCAACATTCTGATTTCTCAGAAGTAGTTTTAGGGCCAAACTTTCCATGCTGAGGATAACTGCATGATTCTAAAAAAACAGTATTAAAACAAAAACATAAACACAACTTTTTCACTACCCAATTTAGTTCAAACGATTAAGAAACAAATCCCATTTTTAATGTAAAAATCTTAAAATAGCATCAAAGGGGCAGAAAGCCAAAGCTTAGGGAAAAAATTTGCTTCTAAATGGACATAGACAATTTTGAAAATATGAAATGTGTAAGTACTTTACAAAGTCAGGTCCAATGTGCAAAGAAAGATGGAAATAGCCTTTTTTTTTTTTTTTTTTTTAAATACAGAGTCTTGCTCTGTCAACCAGGCTGGAGTGCAGTGGCTCAGTCACTTGGGTTCAAGCGATTCCCATACCCCAGCCTCCCAAGTAGCTGGGATTACAGGTGCGTACCACCATGCCCAGCTAAATTTTTGTATTTTTAGTAGAGATGGGGCTTTACCATGTTGGCCAGGCTGTTCTTGAACTCCTGACCTCAAGTGATCCACCTGCCTCAGCCTCCCAAAGTGCTGGGATTACAGGCGTGAGCCACGGCACTCAGCTGGTAATAGTCTTTTAAAGGAAGATTGTAACTTCACTCAAATTATTACCAAGAAAGGAAACCAAGCATATGAAGGACATACATTAACACATTCTAATGCTGCCCAAGTTCCTCTTTCATAAAAACAGTATCTAACTTATATTCAATAAAATGTTTCTAGAAAAGCTAATATTTTAATGATTCACTAAAAGGATTTCCAATTTCCATGGACTTTGAGCCTAGCTGCTCAGTAGAGTCTCAGGAGCAGAGAGGAACATTCTTTCAGACCAGTAAATATTGAAGCTTTCCACTGAAAACATCCATTCCCCCAAAGTTGCCCCTGCCTTAATCCAAGTACAAAGTCCAGAGAGAGGGAGCCTTGGCTGGGGATTGAGAATGTGACCCTTCTGGTGGGGGGGAGGGGGTGGCAGGATGGTGGCAGCAAACAATGAGATCACCTGTTTGAGATGATTGGCTGGGATCCCCAGCTGCTTCTGATCACTGACTGCTCATCTTTCGGTAGAGCTACCCACAGGGTGGACTGCCCCTCCCAGGCTAATAGGATTGTTCTGCTCCCTACCATAGTTTTAGTGCTTATCATAAATCAGTAAATTGGTGTTGCTATTTTACACATTGGGTTTGAAATCTTGGTTTATTTGGTACATCCCTGATAAATAAAATGATCTTTCTTATGATAACAAAATCAGTTTCTGGGCCAGGAGGCTAAGAGTCAGACTCTGAATTATGTAATCTTGTCATTCTCAAAGTATGATTCCCCAGACCAGCAGAATCAGCATTACCTGGGACTTGTTTGAAATGCAAGTTTTGGGGCCCAACTCTAGACCTCCTGAATCAGGACTGTGGAGCCCAGAAACTGTTTCAAACAAGTGTTCCAGGGGATTCTGATTCCTGCTCAAGTTTGAGAGCCACTAAATTGAAATGACAGTTATTTGGAGGTGGGTGGGGCTTATGGTTAATTCTGTGTCAACTTGGCTAGGCCATAGTGCACAGTTATTTGTCAATACCAGGTGAGATGTTGCTGTGAAGGTGTGCTTTCGACGTGATTCACATTTAAATCAATTTTGAGTAAAGCACATTACTCTCCATAAAATAGATCAGTCTCATTTAATCAGTTGAAGACATTAAAAGAGTGAGGTCCCCTGAAAAGGAAGAAATTCTGCCTCCAGACAGCCTTCAGACTCAAGATTACAACATCAATTTTTGCTGGAATTTCCAGCCTGCTGGCCTGAACTTGCCAGCCCCTGCAACTGCATGAGCCAATTATTTAAAATCAATCTCTGTCTCTCTGTCTCTTTTTCTCTCTCTACACACACACACACACACACACACACACACACCCTGTATACATACACATATACAGGTTGAGTATCTCTTATCTGAAATGCTTGGGACCAGAAGGGTCTCAAATGTTGGATTTTGGAATATTTGCATTAATGCATACTGGTGAGGCATCCCTAATCTAAAAATCTGAAATACTCTAAAGCATTTAATATAAGCATTATGTCAGCCCTCAAAAAGTTTAGAATTTTGGAGCATTTTAGATTCCAGATTTTCGAATTATAGATGCTCAACTTTATATATATATTATATATATATATACATGATATATATGTATATATTATATACATACATGTACATATATATACACATGTATATATATTATATATAATGTATGTATATTATATATACATTATATATATAATATATATACATGTATAATATATAATATATAATACATGTATATATATTATTTATACATAATATATATTATTTATACATAATATATTATATAAAATATAATATGTATTATATTATATATGCATATTATATAAAATATAATATGTATTATATTATATATGCATATTATATAATATATACATGTATATATAATATATTTATATTTAATATATATTATAATTGATTACAATAATAATAAATTATATATAATATTACATATATAGTGTAATATATATAGTATACTCTATTGATTATGTTTCTCTGAAGAACCCTGATAAATACAGGGTTCATATGTTCATATGTTTAATGTATGTTTCCTATATTAGGACTAGGATTTTATCTTTTTTATTTTTAGCACTGTATACTCAGTGCCTAGTACATAGTACTTAGTCTCGCCATGCATATTTTGGTGAATGAATTAACTGTAGTGAGCTCACTGAGAAAGGGAATTGGATAATTTGGCCCTGAGAGTGGGCTCTTGGAAATCAGCCAACCCTGAAAACACCTCCACTGAATTCCCTTTGGGCAATAAACCTCTCCTCAGGAATCTTCTAGAGTGTGCAGATGAACCAACAGGAAATCACATCCAGCAACTGTATTGAGTGTCTCTGTGTTTAATTCCTCACAAGTGAAAGAACCTCTACACTCGGCAGACCCCCCTTCAGCTGTGTTTCTATCCACGGGCCGTGATTTGAAGTGCAGTTGACTGCATCTGGCACTTCTGCAACGCCTTGTATTTAGAACCAGCTTTTAGAGTAGATCCCTATCAGTATTTTGCTTTTCTGGAAATAGTGAAATTGAAAACTTAGCCTCAAATACCATCTATTTTAGTGTCAGCCCCAATACATTAATCTAAGGAGGGTGCTTTCCTGACCATTGAGCACAGACTTTGAGGCCGACATTCATCTCTACTCCCACGCCACACCCTCTGTGGGGCCAGCTCACTCACAACAGCAGCAGGGCTTAGCTGCAGGGGTTGTTGTAATACTATTGAAGACGGGTCAAAAGTCATCTCGATAAGATTATTTTGAAACCTCCAGGATGGAAATTCCATCGCTACATGAAATCAGAAAAAGTAAACATTCCTTGGTTAACCTTCATCATTCCCCTACATAAACCTCGATCAAATTTCTTTGAAACCATGCCAGATTTTCAGTGCTGGCTGACGGGATTCAGGCTCAGATGTGGGGAGTTGGTCCAAATGTGTGAAGTGGACAAAAGTGGCCAGAGGGGAGGACTGAAGGCCCAACTAATGCTTCTTCAACTGAGTAGCCAGTCCTCAGCTTAAAACTTTGAAAGTGCTGTTCAACTGCAAAGTGCTTCCTTGGAGGAGGAAAAAAAAACTAAGAATTAGTTTGGTGAATTTGTTCTCCACTTACATAAAAAAAAACAGAATACAAGGAAAGGCATTCATTATTTCACTAGGAATCCATTCAGCTCACTAAGCTCCTACCAGATGCTGGGGCAGCCTCTAGGACAGGCCCCCAGTAAGACTGACAGTCATCTAGTGTCCAGAGAAGGAACCGAGAGGACTGAGCCAAGTGTGTATGGATATATGTGTGGGGTAAAGAGCAATGGAAAAAGTAGAGAGAGATGGTTAAGCAGCTTCTAGTGTTTACAAAGACAACCAACACCTAAGCCAAACAGAAAGACTGGAGGCTAGGCAGAGGCTCATATCCCATATTCAGCCCATATGGGAGTTAACTTGAAGTAAATTTTAAATTAAGTCACTTTGGAGTTGGAATTCTAACTCAACCACTTACCAGCTATGTGGAAGTTACTAAATCTTCCTAGGTCATAATGTTTTCATCTTTTTACTAAAAAGGGGTACAAAGGTTGTTGAGAAGACAAAAATAAGATTACATGGGTCGAATCCCTGATATATTATCAGACCCACAGTCAATCCTCAACAAGTCTTCTCTTTGCCAGTCCATAACGAAAGCTGGCCAGCCACGCACCTGCCCATACTCCGTGTCCGGGCTGTGCCTTTCCGTGAGTTAGTTCTTCTTTGTCTTCAAAACTGTCTTCAGTGTTCACTTTAATTTTTACAAAAATATTGGGCTTTTTAAAGGGGGAAAGGGTTACTCTAAATTATTTGTCTTGTAAACTGAGGCCCCAGGGAAGGAGTCTACACACTGTGGCTGGTCCAGCTGTGATGCTTCATTTCTTAACCATCCCCCCACTATACACAGACCACAACCACACCACAAAACACACACACACACACACACACACACACACACACAGAGTGCACACACACATACAGACACACACACACTTTGACTCAGAGTCGCTTTACTGCTTATCTGACTAGGGGTGAGAAACTAAACTATGATTTATGACCATTCCTTCTCATTTAGGTTTCAGCAGCACGAAATCCATTTCTCAGTACATTTCAAGGAAGAAAAGTCATTGATATTTAAGAAAAATTAATTTTTTTGAAAAGACATATGCCAATACCTCTAACAAGTATTAATAACAACTCAATTCCATATGAAACCATTTTGGCTCAATTTGAATAATTTGAGAAATATAATTATCTTTAAAAGTATCTTTTAATTTCATTATACCTTGAAGATAGTGATGTTGATATCCAGATGACCATCACAATAAGGGTATTATAGATTATTTAGAGGTTAGAAAATGTCTATTAAAACTTGGAATAAAAAGCAGACTTTTTAGATTACTGTATTTGCTGAAAAGGAGACCTATGTTTAAATCATTCTAAGTAACAAAGAATAAACAGATTTTGCTTCATGGTTCTACAAACAGCTGTTGAGTAAGTCTTCCAGGTATTTCCTGCAGGGTTTAAAAGTCTTGGGATTAAAAAATATATATATATTGTAGTGAACCTTATTAACAGAAAGAAGTGGAATAAAAATTATTATCTTTAATTTTCCCTATGGAAGGAGGGAAACCATAAATTGAATATTTTAAATAGACATTTAAAACAACAAAAAAGAAGCTGGGCACGGTGGCTCATGCCTGTAATCCCAGCACTTTGGGAGGCTGAGGTGGATGGATCACCTGAGGTCGGGAGTTCAAGACCAGCCTGACCAACAAGGAGAAACCCTGTCTCTACTAAAAATACAAAATTAGCTGGGTGTGGTGGCACATGCCTGTAATCCCAGCTACTCAGGAGGCTGAGGCAGGAGAATCTCTTGAATCTGGGAGGTGGAAGTTGTGGTGAGCCTAGATCGTGTCATTGCACTCCAGCCTGGGCAACAAGAGCAAAACTCTGTCTCAAAAAAAAAAAAAAAAAAAAATACAGATACATCAAAAATAAGAAATAAGATGTTTTAAAATTTCCCAAACATAAATTCATGTCCCCAAAATAAATCTGATGTTTCAACTAGTTTGTTTCATATAAACCAAACAATCAGTGTCTGTGAAAGTGTAAGCTGTCCCAGTGATGGACAGCTCTTTTCTTTCTACAAGCAGCAGCGTTTGGTGGGTACCCTGGATGTTTTGCTAAAACTTCTAACTAGCATTCTATTTATTATTCAGATTGATTAGAAAAATAAATTTTTCTTTTGACAGTTGTGTTGCTTTTTAAAGAATTGCTTGTTTTAATTTACACCCTTCTATTGCAACACTTGAATCTGACACCTCAAGCATAACTCACAACTTGCAGGCTCCCCATGTCCCAACAGGAAAAACAAAACAAAACCAAACCTATGGCCCAGAGAGGATGGCTCTGTATTTATATTCAGCATCATATATCAGCATTTACCAGGGTGAGGCCAATGGTTGTCAACTTCTGGCTCTTAGTCAATATTTAATCACTGTGCAGTTATGTAGGAAGAAGGAAACATTCCATCTCCCGATAACATGTCTCTAATATGAAAAAAGCTTTCATTACATTTATGGAAGCCTGGTTATGCTTTTTAGAAAAGCTATCAAACTGAGAAGTTGCACAACTGTTCTGATATGGCATTTTAAGTGCATTGCCATTGGTAGGTGTATAAAACGAATAATAATCATGATTTTTAAAAAGTATTACAGAATTTTGGGTTCATCCTGCAACCTTTTTATTTTATTCATTTGCTGATTTATTAATGGAGAAAGGTGGCTGGAGAAAAAATGTATGAAATCCTTGTCTAGTTCATAACCTCTAGCTCTGGTTCAGTCTCTGGGACATGAAGCAAAGCAGCCATGCTAAGGAGAAAATTCACAATGGCTTTTTGACTTTTACTTAATTTAAAAGATTCTACAGTTTTGTTTTTTGATAGATCTTTGTAAATAATTTTCTCAGACCAAGCACCATGATTTAAAACCATTTACTTGGGCTGGGAACGGTGGCTCATGCTTGTAATCCCAGCACTTTGGGAGGGTGAAGTGGCTAGGTCACTTGAGGTTAGGAGTTTGAGACCGGCCTGGCCAAAACAGTGAAACCCCATCTCACTAAAAATACAAAAATCAGCTGGGCATGGTGGCATGCGCCTGTAGTCCCAGATACTTGGAATGCTGGAGCAGGAGAATTGCTTGAACCTGGGAGGTGGAGGTTGCAGTCAACTGGGATCGCACCATTGCACTCCAGCCTGGGTATCACAGTGAGACTCCGTCTCAAAAATAAAATAAAATAAAATAAAACCATTTACTTTCCCATGTATTTTACAGGATAACTAAAGCAGCATAAGGCATAAGTTAAGGGAAAAGAGCAAAGGAAATGGATGGGAAAGCCCACATCACTGGGTTTCCTTAGATTCCTACCTGACAAAATAGTTCATGTTTCTTGTGTAGCACATAGCTATTCTAATGAACTGGTCAGCTGAGCTGGAGACATTTTTACCACTTAAACAAGACCTACAGTGTTCCATAGGGAAGGCTCATGCATTTCTTATAGTGTCAAGATGAAAGAAAAACTGCAGAGAAGGTGAAAGCTGGAAAGTGAAACAGAGTAATAAGTACTGAAAATGTCTTAGCTCAAAGGCACAGAGTTTCTCTCTTTCATTCTTTCTGCTAACCCATGACCAGATGAACAGGTGTAGACTTTCTCAACAGCATGACATGTGGCAGAAAACATTTTCACTTCAAAGTTGCAAACCATATTTGACATTCAACAGCTTTTCATTATGGTAGGTAGAAGAGAGAAGCTTTACCTCAGCTCCTTACAATTCATTGGTCATGCTCTGACATAGTAATTACCCTTCGCTCCTAACCAAGACTCCCCAGTCCAATCATCACATATGGGATGGAAGGAGGACTGCAGGGGTTTCTCTAACCTCCTTGGACCTGCCTGCAAAGCATAGAAGGGTTTTAGAAAGAAGCCCCTGGGTGCAGTGCTCACGTGGCTGGCATGAGAATATCTGACTTTCTCTTGACACCTGGCATTATAGCACCTTTACTTCATCTTGGGTTAATGTGCCTAAAGCTTCAGGTAAATCACAAATAACTCATTAGGAAAAACGCTGGGACCTCTGTTTTACTATATTTCCAGCTCACAGCTTCCAGCAGACCTGCGAGAAAAACCCACAAATACGCCAGCTACTTTAAACCAACATACTCAAGAAGTTCCTGGAGCCTAAGAAATTTAACACTAATTCATTACCGGATTCAAACAGCATCTTCCCACTTACTTCACTAAAAGGCTCCATTCTCCACTCCACACCAGTTCTCCCAGCATAAGGAAGTGACATTTCAAGCATTGTGCCTGTTATTAAACTCCTTGCAGCATAAAAATATTTCAAATCAACTACGGGAAAATTGCAAGTTTATTTATTTTATTGTGTGCAAGATGGCTTTTTAAAACTGGTGGAAAGTTCCATAAATGAAGTACAGACTCGATGCCTGGGATATATTTGTGAGGTAAGGGAATGATTTTGGTGAGGATCCCTCTGGTACAGTTTCCATGAAACTTTCCAAACTCCCTCTTGCTCCAAGTCAGGCAGCTCTTGCCATTCCCCCTTTCACCTGGCTCCCAGGAGCTCTTCAGGTCTCCATTCAGCTGTCAATCCCTCAACACTGCCTCTGGCTCCGCAGCTAGCCAAGTCAGTCTCCAAAGTCAACTAAATCACTTATCTTGGATGTTAAATAACCAACCTCAGTGTTTGTTTGACGTCCCTCTCCCTCAACAAAATAAACAGACTACTTGGGAAGAAATCCTAGCTAGGTTGACTCCCTATGGTCTAGCAGAGTGCAGCTACTGAATAAATAGACTATCAAGTGAATAAGTAAATGAATGGGCAAAAACATTGCAGAAGGTAGCAGATTTCCCTGCAGCTTGAGCACCCTCAGCATCTCCCTACCCAAACTCGTCTCCCTTCCTGGTCCTTCAGTGACAGTCTCTTTGCTGGACATGGTGCCACAAATGAAGCTATTGCTGGATGTGATTTCAGGACTTCTAGGAGGAGAGTTCTCCGGGTGTGTTGCCACCAGGTGGCAAGGGCTTCCAAGTCATGCGCATCACAGCAAGGCTGCCCATAACCTCAGAGACCCATAGTCCTATTCTACATATAAATCAATTTACAAGGAGCAGCTAGCGTGGCATCAGGTGTCAAGAGAGCAGTACACATCAAATGCATCCTTTAACCTCTCAGCGCCTCTGCTAAACCTGAGGATCATTACAATCCCTTCAAGCCAATATACAGAGCAAGTTTCTAACTGAGCCTTAAGACTGGATGGATTTGATAATTAGAAGTAAGCACAGAGGTGGTGGTGGGGACCTTCAAAACAGAAAGAAGAGCATAAAGCCATGCATTTATGTTTAAATAATTTTTTGGCAAATTAGTTTCCATTTATGAAAAAATCATATATAGAAGTCCATAGACATAGAAGGTATTACATACCAAGAGATAACAGATATTGAGATGTGGCTCTTGGTATTAGCAAAGAGAAACAGCTATTGTGTGATGAAGGTTACAGAGGCTAACTTCCAACTATTTGGTGTAGTAGTTTACAACTAAAAGTGGAAAGCACACTCACTCTCTCTCTGGTTCCACCATAAGCTTCAGTTTCCTTGTCTATAAAACGGGATGAACAGTACTCACCTGCCCCAGTATGAGCATGTAATGAAAAGTATGTGGCCCAGCACTCTGCCCTAGCTTGAGCACCCTCAGCTTCCCCCTACCCAAACTTGTCTTCCTTCCTGGTCCTTGGGTGGGAGTCTCTTTGCTGGACATGCTGCCGCAGATGAAGCTATTGCTGGATGTGATTTCAGGAATTCTGGGAGGAGAGCTCTCTGGGTGTGTTGCTACCAGGTGGCAAGGGCTCCCAAGTCATGCCCATCGCAGCAAGGCTGCCCGTAACCTCAGGGACCCACAGTCCTATTCTACATATAAAGTCAATAAATAATAGCTATTATTATTAAATACCACATAATGTGAACATGCTTGCTTTTTTATAATTTCTGGCTATTTTCTAGATTTTTAGTGTAAGGGTATGAAAGCTAGTGGTCCTGTGCCACAGAGAAGCCCTGTCCTGGGAAGGGCTGACAAGTGACTCCTTAGGTCAGGTTTAGTGTGTGTCTGTCTGCTTCTTGCAGCATCGTCCCCCTCCTAGGACACATCCACCACATTTGTTTGTTGATGTGATTTCTGTCAGTCTTCCCTGTGTGACCACAACCTCTATGACATGACAGCTCCCTGTCAGCTTCCGATCCTCCCTGTCCTCCGTACCTGACACATAGTAGGCATTCAATCAATATTCACTCATTGAATAAAGTTATAAAAAAAAAATCATGACATATATTAAGAAAATTCTTGGCAGACATCATTTTGTGCACTGTGCATTGCTAAAAAGCTTCACATAAGCAATTTAAAAATAGAATTCATGGGCCAGGCGCGGTGGCTCACACCTGTAATCCCAGCACTTTGGGAGGCCGAGGCAGGTGGATCACGAGGTCAGGAGTTCAAGACCAGGCAGACCAATGTGGTGAAACCCCATCTCTACAAAAAAATACAAAAATAAGCTGGGTGTGGTGGCAGGTGCCTGTCATCCCAGCTACTTGGGAGGCTGAGGCAGGAGAATCGCTTGAATCTGGGTGGCAGAGGTTGTAGTGAGTCGAGACCAGGCCACTACACTCCAGTCTGGGCGACACAGTAAGACACCATCTCAAAAAAAAAAAAAAAAAAAAAAGTAGAACTCTTGGCCGGGCGTGATGGTTCACGCCTGTAATCCCAACACTTTGGGAGGCTGAGGCAGGTGAATCACCTGAGGGCAGGTGTTCAAGACTAGTCTGGCCAACATGGTGAAACCCCATTTCCACTAAAAATGCAAAAATTAGGTGGGCATGGTGGTATGCACCTGTAATCTCAGCTACTCCGGAGACTGAGGCAGGAGAATTGCTTGAACCCAGGAGGCGGAGGTTGCAGTGAGCTGAGATCGTGCCATTCCCCTCCAGCCTGGGCAACAAGAGCGAAACTCTGTCTCAAACAAACAAACAAACAAATAAATAAATAACTCTTGCTCCAAAATGGATTCAGAACATTTATGCCCTCAGAAATCAGAGAATTACTACACTTAGAACACACAAAAACAGATTCTACAAGATAAGGAATGGTTAGAAAGCAGTCTTTAATTCATTAAAAATATAAAATTTATGCTGTAAAACTAGTTATTTTTATCTCAATAATCATAAGGAGATGATGATCTGATTCCTAGGGCTGCTGATAACCACCTCCTCATGCACAGTCTCAGCCACATCAAGTAGACGCATCTGAGCTGGCATCAGAGCACACGGGCACACCTGTGGCTGCAGCCAGATGCTGACATTTCAGCTCCGTGTCTGAATTGTAGTATTAACACTACCAGAGTCCCAGGTCGAACCCTGTGACAAAGATAATATAAAAAATGTTTCCTATTTTTCTAAAGAAACATGAATAAACATCCCAAAATTGTTTGTTTGGAATCTCTGTTAACTTTGTACTTAGAGCCAGTAGTTCCAAAGAGGAAAAGAGTCTCAACTTTTATGTTTTCAACAGGTCCTCCACCATATAAGGTAGTGACAGCTGCAATTAAATAAAACCTCAATATGACTGAGCAGCATTGAAGTTTCATTAGATTCTGTGTAACAAGAAATTTTATAAAGACTCACCATCACCCCTTGGAATTAAATTGTGTCAGGTGTATTTCTAGCAGAGGAAACAGCTGAAGCCACATATGTGTGTGTGTTTACATTTCAGATACTGTTCTTAAAGAGTTCTTCCCTTTTTATTATTCATAAATAATAAAAAATAAATCATGATACGTTTCCCTGATTACAAATAACAAATCAATTTTTGAACTGCTTTGAAGATGAAAGAGAGAAGTAAATGCTAAGTAATGAGAAGTGTACAAAAATTAAGCGAAATAGAGGTGTGTAGTGGGTCTTGTTTTTTTCCTTTGGATGTTATTATTTCTAATTATTTTAAGCACTTAAAGGAGAAAAAAAAAGTTACTCTGGTGTCAATAAATAAGAACAACCCTCTTTCACAGGTTTCCCTCCTTAAGATCTCTTCTACAATCTCACCAGACCTCTTGGCAAATGATCCCACCTGCCCCAACTCATTCTCATTTCAGGTAAGACATTTAGCCTCTTTGGATCTCAGTTTCCTCATATGAAAAGTGAGGAGGTTGGATTAGGAGCGGGATGGGTAACTAGTAACCTAGAGGCAGTATTCTGGATAGCAGATACTTGTTAGTCTCACAAATGTACATGTATATTTAAAGTTATTTGCCAATATTTAATAGTCCAGATAGTTCTCATAACATCTCAGGCATGGATCTTGGGCTTCTCCTGACACATCAGGACACTGAGACCACGTTCTGGTATGGCACGAAGTCAGGCAGCAAGTGACAGCAGCCGCCCTTTTACCCCTGAGACATACCCTCTAGTACACCACGGTCCTCTCCTGCTGGGCCCGCTGCTCCCATGGATTACCTATGTGACCTCTGGAAGTATCCGAGTTTGCTATTCTTGCTCTGGAGTCCCTTTTTGGCTCTAATATTCTCATTCCCAGTGTGATTGTTTACTAAAAAAGGGAGCTTTGATTTGGCTTTCAGCACACTGGAACTCTACAGGGTCTTTACTCATGTTAGCACAGACACAACTGTTCATCTGCTTTGTTTAGAGTTTCTGTATGAGACACAAGAAAAATAAATCTAATATTTAGATCACTATCCCACAGTAGAGCAGGTATTCGAAATGTTTTAAAGTTACTGCTGACTAGAGTTGTTCTTCTAGAATGAGCTCTCATTTTAAAGGTTATTTGGATCAGACGATGGGGTCACTGTAGGATGGATAACAACTCTAACAGATGACTGGTTATACAATTTCAGCGTTCAAAAATAAAATTCCAGTGTTACACTCTCTTATTCCTTGCAGAACCGATTTTAAAGTGGAAACAAAAAGGACAGACCACTTAAGACATAGTTGTTCAAAATGAAATGTCAGACTAGGTCAAAATGGACCAAAACTTATGTAAGACTGCATAAAGAAAAAAAATTGTCTGCAATTTTCATAAGTCAAGTCATTTTTAGCTACTAGTGTCATGAAGAGAAAAACAGGAGACTGAATTGGTTCTTAAACTATTTGAAAACACGTTATTTTTGTGAGTGTAGATTAGCCTTTAGGTTCTTTTCTAAGACGATACTATATCACTTTCCTAGAGGGTGAGGCTTCTTTTATTTTGGAAATAAGTCCAACACTATTCTTTCTTTAGGTGAGGAAAAGAAGTAAAAGCTATAATGCTGCTGGACTTGACATTAAAAATACCTTGGCATTTCATAGCACAGTAGTTTTTTTGCTTTTGTTTTTATTTTTTAGTACTCTAACCTCAAATCTAAATTTACAACATTGCCGGAGATCTTAGAAATTATGAGGAAATTACCTCATTCCCTTTAAATTTTTTCAGAAAGCAAAGTTCTCTCCATATATGGCAAACCACAAAGGAAGGAGAACCAAGTTACTTTCATTTAGGAGCTGCCAAGACTTAACAATTGTTTTGTTTCAGGCAAACAATTTTGCTACAACCCACGTGTGAGCAAACCGACCCTGGCACAGCTGGGTGGCTAGGGAGTGCCTGTCCTCATCTCTCCAACATCAGGCAGTACAACAGTGGGCCTGGAAAGGCGTCCTGGCCACTAGAGGCACCCTGTGCTAGATGAACTACTTTCTTAGGGACTTTGAATTGGTAACCTGCATAGGAGAGAAAGGTGAAACAGGCAGGCTGAGGACCACAGTGGGAAGATCCCAGAGAAGGAAGAATCGGCGTGTGGGGCTGAGTAGTAACAGTATGACCCAACCAGCTGGGATGTGCCCAGGGAGGCACGGACAGGCCATCTGCTGTCTGCAGGCCTGGCTGGGAGGCTGTAGAGATGGTTTCTGGCCTTTCCTAGGCATCCTGAAAAGCAGCCCCATCAATCTCTGACAAATGGAGCATCACCTGCCCCCTGTACCTGGAAAAGCCCAACCTCGAACACTTTCTTGATACAAGTTTTTTGTAATTTTTCATAAAACAAACCAAATGAAGCCAGCACGGTGGCTCACGCCTGTAATCCCAGCACTTTGGGAGGTCAAGGTGGGTGGATCCGGATCACGAGGTCAGAAGTTCAGGACCAGCCTGGTCAACATGGTAAAACCCTGTCTCTACTAAAAATACAAAAATTTGCCAGGCGTGGTGGTGCGCACCTGTAATCCCAGCTACTCGGGAGGCTGAGGCAGGAGAATCACTTGAACCCGGGAGGCAGAGGTTGCAGTGAGCCGAGATCACACCACTGAACTCCAGCCTGGGCAACAGAGTGAGACTCCATCTCAAAAACAAATACAAACAAACAAACAAAAAACTGTGAATAACTACGACATACTAAGACATTAATTTCTGTAAGGCAGAGTTTTGAAGAGATCAATCATCTCAGTCATGGGCAATAAAATCCTCTTGAATTGATGAATTTGCAGAAATCAGCTGCAGGCTAATGCACTGCTTCTTGCAATCCATAAAAATGGAAGCTTTTTGTTTGGGTCTACTATGCTAATATCCCAAGGAAGAAAGATTCACAGTCACTTTCATGAACCATAAACACTAAGAAGAGACTTTGAGAAATGGAAGAAAAAAAGAAAGAAAGAAAATGATTAATGTGACATTGCTGCTGATGGATAAGCCAGAGGTTATCTGATTACACATAAATATAAAATGTTTGGGTGGAAATACAGAGGCATCAGAGAAATGTACGGAGATAAGTGGGAATTATCAGAAAACCTCATACACAAAATCAAACTAAAAAGATTAGTAACTCTTTAGCTTTCTTTTCTTCTTCTTTTTTTTTTTTGAGACAGAGTTTTGCTCTTGTTGCCTAGGCTGGAGGGCAATGGCGTGATCTCAGCTCACCGAAACCTCAGTCTCCCAGGTTCAAGCGATTCTCCTGCCTCAGCCTCCCAAGTAGCTGGGATTACAGGCATGCACCAACACGCCCAGGTAATTTTCAATTTTTAGCAGAGATGGGGTTTCTCCATGTTGGTCAAGCTGGTGTCTAACTCCCAACCTCAAGAGATCCACCTGCCTTGGCCTCCCAAACTGCTGGGATTACAGGTGTGAGCCACCATGCCTGGCCCAACTCTTTAGCTTTCAGTATGTTTGGCTTTAATGTAACCTCATGTTGGTTAGAGGTAACAAAAAAAATGAGTTTACAAGTACCTTTTAAAAAACTATCAACCTGGGACTGAATAAAACTCTGGTTGAGATCACTCCTACTACCTGGGCATTTCCTAGCCTAAATATCATCTTTGAACTAACTACACTTTACGGCAAATACACCACAAGAGTAGGGGGAAGAATTAAAATAACAAAGTGATGGAAATATTGAAAAATAGGTCAATGGAGAGAAAAAAATGAGAACAGATAAAGACCAGTGATAAGGATCAGTGGCAGAGATGCTTAACATAATTAACAAATATATGTAAGAAAGGCAACAGTTACTTTTTGTTTTATTTTATTATTTTTTTACCTTCCATTTTCAGAAGACAGGAAGATAATTATTCACAAAAGGGAAGTAGTAGCCAAAACTAAGCCAAAACAAATACACAAACATCAACAACAAAAAGCAAGAGCATCTGAGAAACAAGGGGAGCGCTTGCAGATTTGAAGAGAGACTTGGTAAGTTAAGGAGAATGACTATTACAACTATCCTGGACATGAAACAAATAATTAAGGACAGTTCAGCTCCACAGATTTAACTGAGGAAACACACAAATAAAAACCCAAATGAGGGTAGGCTTGGTGGCTCACGCCTGTAATTCCAGCACTTTGAGAGGCTGAGAGGGGTGGATCACCTGAGGTTGGGAGTTCGAGAGCAGCCTGACCAACATGGAGAAACCCCATCTTTACTAAAAACACAAAATTAGCCAGATGTGGTGGTGCACGCCTGTAGCCCCAGCTACTCGGGAGGTTGAGGCAGGAGAATTGCTTGAACCTAGGAGGCAGAGGTTGCAGTGAGCCAAGATGGTGCCATTGCACTCCAGCCTGGACAACAAGAGCAAAACTCTGTCTCAAAAACAAAACAAAACAAAAAAAGCAAAAACCCAAATGCATTTCTCTTTCCTTATATTCATTTTTCTATTTCTTGCTCTCACCAGGGAACACTCAAAAACACTAAAAATCAGAAAGCCTTTTAAACTCTAAGTACAAATAAGTGGCATATAAGTGGAATAAGAAGTTTTGACACATATTCTAACTACGCCAGGCATCCTAATCTAGACTATTTCATGAGCTGCTTCTGAACCCCTCAGATACCTTTCCTACTAGCCCTTTCTTGGTTTTGTTATTTCTCCTTTTGGGGGGTACTCTTTAGCTAGAACAAAATCTGTCTTCACTTGTGGGGTGAGCCACACAGAGATCTTCTCTCCCTTAGCTTTGTATCATCCAGGGAGAGCACTGTTCTGTTGCTAGAAATATACACAGCGATGAGCTGAAGTCTAAAAGGAAGAAAACAATTTTATAATTACTCTGACAACATAGGTTTAAAAAAAGAAAAAACCAACAAAATGAAATCTTTTCTATCAAATGATACAAATTGGAATCTACTTCTAGATTTGGAAGCTCTTAAATTATGAAACTGGATCTTTACTCCAAATTAAATCTGGGAAACACCCATTCTTTTAAAAAAAAAAAACAATTTAAAAAGGTGGCATCCATTGAAGCACTGAAGCGGGGCAGAGGTCATTAAAAGTGGGAATTAGGAGCAGGTGACTTGAGGCTGGGTCAGGCTTGGGCTGAGGAAGTTAGGTGATGATATTTAATCTTCATAGACCTCAGTTTCTTCCTTTGAAAAAGTGAGCCTTTGATTAGATGATCTCCCAGAATCCCTTTTGGTCTCTAAAATCCTATTACCTTTCTATTGAAAATGCTCAATTTCACAATCGACACTTGAATTTCTGCAAAAGTTTAGTGCAAAACGGTCTCCCTGTAACTGACAGCAGAAAGTGTGCTTAGAGTACAGGAAGCATCAATCAGCTAAGGAAGGGCACCTGCAAACGCCGTTTAGCATCAATCAGCTAAAGAAGAGCACCTGCAAATGCCGTTTCATTAAAACACTAAGGACCGAATTTCAAAAGTAGGAAAACAAGACCATTCATCTCTTCAGGGGCAAAGGTCCAGAAATAGAAAACAAATTTCTATTTTAAAATGCAAATGTAATACCACAGCATTTGGATAAGCTTTTAAGAAAGGACTTGGAATTAGTACTTTAGCACTAATAAGAAAGTTTATAGTGTAGCAGCTTTGAGTAAATTAAAGAACTAAACAGAAAGGCTTGCACAAAATACATTAACCAACCAGATAACAACCATACATAAAATGTCTACACTTCAGGGAATGTGTAATATGTGTTTAAAGGGGAGGGGAAGCTTAAGATAGTTGGACTGTTAAGAGACATATCCATAAGAAGACAACAGAGAATTCAAGATAAAAGTAATTATGAGCCGGGCATGGTGGCTCACGCCTGTAATCCCAGCACTTGGGAGGCCAAGGAGGGTGGATTATTTGAGGTCAGGAGTTCAAGACCAGTCTGGCCAACATGGCGAAACCCCGTCTCTAAAAATTAGCCGGGCGTGATGGTGGGTGCCTGTAGTCCCAGCTACTCGGAAGGCTGAGGTACGAGAATTGCTTGAACCTGGGAGGTGGGGATTGCAGTGAATTGAGACTGTGCCACTGTACTGTAGCCTGGGCCACAGAGCAAGACTGTCTGAAAAAAAAAAAAAAAAGTAGTTATGATGTCACAAAAACAGCAGGGAACCAAAATCAGAAATTGATGAGTCGGGCCTGATTTCTGTCAGGTGTGAGATTTCTGTCAGGAATGCCAGCAAGGAGTCTGGAACTGAAAGTGCAGGCAGAACACGAAGGGATGGAGGGAGGTGAGGCGATGCCAGTGGTGAGATGTTCAAGAAGCTCTGTCAGTGTGTGATGAGGATATCTGCCTCTGTTTTTTAGATGTACATCCTGAACATTTTCCTGAGGATGTCTTAAAGGTCCACTATGTGCAAACTAATTGGTAGGCAAAGATTTCTTTTAGTCAAACTACATTTTCAAAGACTGTTCTACAATACAATGATACATGCAATAATTACTTAATTGTACACACACACAGATAACCCCAGAACTAATGGTATATTTTCAAAATTTTAAGAATTGTTTACATGTGGTTTACCTGCAACCTAATTTAAAAACAAACAAAATCTAACCATATTTCTTTGAAGTCTAGAGTACATGCCAGTAGACAGAGCAGTTTTTACAGCTCTTAAGCAAAAATCATCATAAATAGGAAAGTAGGCAAGAATCTTTCATTATAGTACTAGATATTTCAAGGCAAAAGGCTGAAGCACAGAATACATTTCACCCTGGTAATTTCCAGTTAATAAAAAAAAATTAAAAAAAATTTTAACACTGTCATGTCATGCTAACTAATAGAAGTAAGTGACAGCTGCATTCCACACAGAATGTTTTCAATGCTGTGCCCCAGGCTGCAGAATCACACAACTTATTAAACTTACAAACTTTACTATATTTTGTAGGAATACTAAAGGCATCTTAATTCAAGTCCACCAAAACAGAAACTCATGTAATTTAAACATAGCCCAAGTAACTAAGAAATAAACTACTCAGCCGTTCAAGCGACTTTAGTAGTATCATTGATGGGGAAGGAGTAACTGAGCTGTAATTCTTACAGAATAATACATCGAAAATAACCTATAATTAGTGCCATTCTAGGAAGAAATGTAGGTAATTTAAAAAGTGTGCTACTAGCTAATAGTACAAACTAATAAAAAAGACAAATTATTTTCAAGTACTTCGGAAATAACTTCGTCGGAAGAATTTGCTTTCAATTAACGTGTCAATTAAAATTGTTCTTCTCATTAAATGAGGAAAATGCACCTATCATAGGCACTAAAAAATAATAAAGCTGCACTTAAAATGTGTTGTTGAGTCTACAACTAGAACTCTTCTCTAATTTAAAAATGGTTCATTTCCTTCTTTTAAACAATAGGAATAAAGACTAGTTGGATGTGACATGTGATCTCATTGCTCTCTTGTTTTCTCTTAAGAGAGAGGGGACAACCACCCAGCCACCTGAAGGGAGGTACCTGGAAAGCAGGGTGAAGACAGAATAGAGCAATAGGAAAAAGGCAAAACCTCTTTCAGTGCTTTAAGCATCATGTGATGGTAAAGTAAAATAGTACTTCTTTGGAAGACAGGAGGCAGCTTCTTATACAAGTAAACATACACCTACCATGTGATCAAGCCATTCTCACTTCTAGTTACGTACCCAAGAGAAATGAAAGTATATATTCAGGCCGGGCACATACCTGTAATCACAGCACTTTGGGAGGCTAAGGCAGGCAGATCACCTGAGGTCAGGAGTTTAAAACCAGCCTGACCAACATGGTAAAACCCTGTCTTTACAAAAATACAAAAATTAGCGGAGCATGATGGCTGGTGCCTGTAATCCCAGCTACTTGGGAGGCTGAGGCAGGAGAATCACGTGAATCCGGGAGGTGGAGGTTGCAGTGAGCCAAGTTCGCACCACTGCACTCCAACCCGGGCAACAGAGCAAGATTCTATCTCAAAAATAAATAAATAAATAAATAAATAAATAAAGTGTATATACACACAATGACTTGTACATGAATGTCCATAGCAATTTTATTTGTAATAGCCAAAACCTAGAAATAACACACGTGTCTATCAACAGATTAAAATGGTATATCCACAAAATGGAACACTACTCAGCAAGAGTTGGAACAAACTACTGACATACATAATAACATGGATGAATCTCAAAATAATCACTTGTTGAGTGAAGGAAGCCAGACAAAAATCCATACATATTGTGTGATTCCACTTATGTTAATTTTAGAAGACATGAACTAATCTATAACATAGAAATCATATCAGCTGGTTGCCTAGGGACAACATGGTGGTATTGCAAAGGAGTGCAAAGATACTTTTGAGGATGCTAAATATGTTCATTATCTTGATTTTCATGATGGTTTCACAGGTGTGTCAAACACACACATATGCCATGCATATGTCAAACCTCATCAAACTGTACATTTTAACTATGTACAGTTGACGTATGTCAATTATACTTCAATAAAGCTATTTTTATTTTTTATTTTATTTTTTGAGACAAAATTTTGCTCTTGTCACCTAGGCTGGAGTGCAATGGCATAATCTTGGCTCACTGAAACTTCTGCCTCCCAGGTTCAAGCAATACTCCTGCCTCAGCCTCCCAAGTAGCTGGGATTACAGGCGTCCACCACCACGTCTGGCTATTTTTTGTATTTTTAGTAGAGATGGGGTTTCACCATGTTGGCCAGGCTGGTCTCAAACTCCTGACCTCAGGTGACCCGCCCGTCTTGGCCTCCCAAAGTGCTGGGATTACAGGCATGAGCCACTGAGCCTGGCCAATAAAGCTATTTTTTTTTTTCTTTTTTTTTGAGACACAGTCTCGCTCTGTCACCAGGCTGGAGTGCAGTGGTGTGATCTCAGCTCACCTGCAACCTCTGCCTCCTGGGTTCAAGTGATTCTCTTGCCTCAGCCTCCCGAGTTGCTGGGACTACAGGTGCCCACCACCATGCCTGACTAATTTTTGTATTTTTAGTAGAGACAGGGTTTCACTATATTGGCCAGGATGGTCTCCACCTCTTGACGTCATGATCTGCTGGCCTAGGCCTCTGAAAATGCTGGGATTACAGGCGTGAGCCACTGCGCCTGGCCAATAAAGCTATTTTTAAAGGAAAGAGTCAATGTAGGCTGAGTCTCCAGAGACAGAGAAAAGACTAGACATGGAGGAACACACCCCCTGAAGGAGAGGAACTCTCAGGGAAAAACACGGAGAAAAAGATGGATAATTATATTCCATTTAGGAGGAAGAGTACACTGAGGCAGTAGCCCACTACCCCACTTGGCGACAGGTCCACCAGAGCCTTCTGAATAGGCGGAAGAGGGCTACAGTGATGCACTAAGGTCCTGAAGAAGCAGAAGAGACAAAGCCAACTATCTGTGGCCTGCTCTCTAACGAGGGAAAACTGTCCAGTCCTGTGCAGCAGAGTCAGAGTAGGCAGGAACATAAGAATTTAAGGCCAGGTGCGGTGGCTCACACCTGTAATCCCAGCACTTTGGGAGGCCAAAGGCAGGCGGATCACGAGGTCAGGATATCCAGACCATCCTGGCCAACATGGTGAAACTCCATCTCTACTAAAAATACAATTATTAGCCAGGCATGGTGACAGGCACCTGTAGTCCCAGCTACTTGGGAGGCTGAGGCAAGAGAATCACTTGAACCCAGGAGGCAGAGGTTGCAGTGAGCCAAGATCATGCCACTGCACTCCAGCCTGGGTGACAGAGCAAGACTCTGCCTCAAAATTAAAAAAAAAAAAAAAAAAAAAAAGAATTTAGGAGAAACATGAACTTCTGCAAGCAGGACTCCTAATTTGACATCAAAGGCACCAACCCCAGAATCTTTCTTTACTCCGTGTATGGCCCTTGAGTTTATTAAAGTGTTCACCCACAAGAGGGAATGCAAGCCCAGGGCAGGACTGTGAGAAGCACGCTGACACCACATGAGCAGGGGCTGCCCATGGAAGGGCACTTCTGGGAGTAGTTCTGGTTTGGGGTAGGGTCCCTTACCCTCTCTGTATGTGTCAGGCATTTATTTGTGCCAGGTACAATGTGAACTACTGGGGATATGGCTGCCCCAGGTGCTGACATCACAGTGGAGGGCCGGGTCAGGTGCTAGAGGTCTATCTTGAGCTCCCAGCTCTGAGATGGAGCAAGGATCCAGTCACCAGAGTATTTTCATCAAGAGTCCTCAGGCCCCTCCATGCTCTGACACCAAAGATAGTTCCTGACAGCATCCACGCTCATCAGCCTTCACAGATACCAAGAGAGAGATTAGCTGTTTAAACCCATCACAAAGTGAAGGTCAGTGCTAGGTTTTAAATCCCACCTAAACATTGTGTGTTTTTAAATTTGCCTCTCAATCTTCCCTGAATTAGGGACAGCAGATTGCCATACCATTGTTGAGCCCTCAGTCACCCTTCTACATGCATCGCAGCAACTGAATGGAAGTAAAGAGCACTGGATGTGGAGTTAGGAGACCTGGATTCTGTCACTATTCTGCTCTACAGAACAGTATGTCATTAAAACAAAACAATATAAAACACTGTCTGTGAAAGGAGACTCGTAAGTAAGGGGGTTTTGATGATTTCCCAGTTCATGTATGTCCTTAATTCTAAGTGAGTGCAATAAGGGACTTGTCAATAGGAAACCCTTTAAGTTTCAGGGAAGTGGGAATGCCTTCCTTTACTTTTATTTCAAATTATTTTAAGCATTAAAAAGCGGGGGTGAGGGGGGTGACTAGTCTGCTGTCAGAAGAAAGAACAATACCTCTTTCATAAGTTTCTCACTGGGCCTGAGGCAAATCGCTTAACCTCTCTGGGTCTCAATTTTCTCAACTGTAAAATTAGGGAGTTGGATTAGGTCTGGGTTGTGTTGTTGTTATAAACCATTCATTCATTCATTCATTCATTTGATGTTTGAGAACCTACTCTACCCCAGGCATGTCCCACGCAATAGGTTATAGAATTAAAAAATAGGCAAGAACCCTGCATTCCTGCCTACATTTCAGAGATAACAAAAATAGAGAACTAAATCACATAATGTCAGAGAGTGACAAGCACTAAGAAAACAACACACCAGGAGTGCTTGAGTTGGAGTGCTGTTACTTTTCTTCAGGAAGGTGGGTGGGCAGCTTCTCTGAGCCGGTGAGAGCTGAGCTGAGTTGATGAGAAGGAACCAGACACTTGCTTCCAAGCAGAGGTAACAGATCGGTGAAAGCCCTGAAGTGGGAATAGGCTTACTTGGTGAAGAGAACCTATCCCCTTTTCATTGTATACCCACCTCCTAGTGGTGTGTATTAATGCCACTTAAATGTATTCCTACAAGACATTTTAAAGAGGAATAAAATATCATTGGATTTGAACAATTCCTTCAAGACAGGCCTTCTCTTCCACATGACTCCTTTGTTCTTCTCAGGTTTCTGTCCTCGTGATCATAAATTCCCTTACTTATTCCAGGCAACACTAAATAGGATTTAAATCACTCCTTTTCAATCTTTTATAACAGTGACCCATAGTGAGAAATAAACTTTATGTTGCGACCCAGCGTACATATAAAACTAAACAAAAGTTTTAAAAAATCACCAACTTCACTATGACTCCCTGCAGTACACTATCATACATTCTATTTAATTTTTTTTTAATGCTAAGGTGACTTCATGGGTAACTTACAGTTTGAAAAACACTATTCTAAACCAACATTGACTAGTAATTTTGTTCAAACACAAACCAAAACACGAAAAAGTCCAGCATTAACCTAAAAGGCCATCTCCCTCTTCCTTTTTTCTGTACACATCCTTGCTTTGACACACCAAAATCTAAATCTCTCTGTGTAACTTGTAGAGGAAATGACCAGAAGGGGCATTTTCAGGAAAGCTGGGAGTGAAAGAAAGAAACTCAGATATGCAAATATGCAAACTGTTCACTAGGTGAGCATACACCATGGTTTCAAAGACTGCCCAAGAAGGAAAGATTCATAGTCTTCACAATAAAGAGAAGAGGTGTGTGTGTGTTGGGGGTGGGAGTGTGAGGCGGTGCTAGGTAAGCCATCAAATTTTAAGTTCCGGGAGGGAAGGCAGTCTGTATCCTTCCCTTCCCTTACCAGAATTTTAGCCCCATGTGGACTGATGTGTAACTACAGCACTCAGAACCATCCCTGCCACACAGCACATACATGGGTGCTCAAAAAATTTTGTTTCATAACTTT
Organism: Alouatta palliata; assembly: GCA_004027835.1. Classification (NCBI taxonomy): domain Eukaryota; kingdom Metazoa; phylum Chordata; class Mammalia; order Primates; family Atelidae; genus Alouatta; species Alouatta palliata. Next base: position 157,499 of record PVKV010000683.1, read on the forward strand.
TGAATAATGGAGCTCATCGTCACCATCAAACCCTAACTTTGCATGTATACCCAATTATTAAATTTTCCTGGAATGTATAAATGTCATGCAATAGTAAACTAACGTCTTGCTTATTTACCAGTCATTGTTCAAGTCCAGGTATTAATGAGGTATTTTTCTCAAGCGCAAAGTGGGAAAAGGGTGTTTTCTTTTGCAAGGTACAAGAGATAGTATTGGCTGCAATGGAAAGATTCCATGTCTGTTAGTGGCCATGGTAAACTCCGAAACAGCTGGGATTAAAACGAGTATGTTTAATTTAATAAGTGGTTTCCCAAGGGAAACTAACCAGTGGGTTCTGTCAGCCAAGGGTCTCTCTGATAGAAACCACGGTAATTTCTCTGTGAAACACAGTTACCATCCTCACCCCTGAAGTCAGAAGTGCATGCACCCAATTTTCAGGAGCCCCAGGGTCCTGGCCTCGAAAAAATTACACCTGCAAATCAAGCATTTTCCCACCTGCCACACAGCTGCCACACAGCTGCCACACAGCTGCCACACACAGAAAGCTCCTTTCAACTGTGCCCTTCAGTCCTAATTAGGGTCATCATTAATGATTTCAAATTACAACTGTTGCTTTATCTCAAAACAGTGCTAAAAAGAGGAGCTACATTCATGACGGTTTTCTTTTAAGTCATTTATCTGCTCTTCTCTCAGGGGCAAAAAAGATGTTGAGACAAGTGTGAACCTGCCAGAGCTTCTTATTATAGATGCAGCCCTCCTCTTCCTCCCCTTTTCCACTCCAGCACCCCTCCCTGTCTGGCTTTCCCGAATTGAGGAAGTAGCCTCCGGTAAGAAACTGTAAGTGGCTCCCTTATCAAAGCAAGGAGGGATTCACAGCAGAGGGAGTGAGTCAGGCGACCAAGAACACCTCCCTTATCCTGACAGGTCCATTTACCCCATTCCCCCAGGTCAACAATAACTCGTGTTTCATAAAGGAAGAAAGTCAGAGAAAGAAAATCAACCCATCCAAATACAGGAGCATCTACTTAACGCAAGACAGAACCAACGCCGCTGCCAGACCGGTGGTGTGGGCAGGCGAATGTGTGCGCGCGCAGAGAGACAGCCTATATATGGATGAGACATTAGTGGCAACGAGAGGAGAGACACCACGATTGACAAAGCCACAACTATTACGACTTGAAACATCCCCCGCAGGCAGTGACTTTCGGTGCCAGAATCTCCCCGGATTTATTTTCAGGCAAGTGACTCACAACCTGGTCTCCATAAGTAATTCCATTAAAATGAGTCGCCGGTTCCACTAACCCGACTTTCCGCTGCCCTCTAGCTGCTCCTCCTTCCTCTCCGCCCATCCTGCAAACCCAGACAGCTCAAAGACTGAGCAACCTTATCCCCAGGGGAGCAGACGGCAAGCTCTCCACCCCAGCCACTACCCTCGGGGAAGGATGAATGGGGCCGCGGGCGGTCGGGAGCGCAGTGAGGGGGCGTGCGGGCTGTGCGCGGGGTATGCACGCGTGTGTGCGCGCGTGGGCACGCACCCCGGCCAACTTACGGAGGTGGAGTTGGTCCTCGCCTGGCCCTGGTTCCGTACCTCCTGCTCCCGGAACTGCAGCCCGGCCAGATGCTTCTCCAGCGCCTCCCAATCCATAGGTGGCACCGGGGGTTCTTCGGGGACGCACGTACCGCCGTCCGGGTGCTGAAGGCAGAGCCCCCCAGTCGCCGGGCCGCGGCCATCCCGCCGGCCTCTAGCCGGCTGGGGCTTTTGGATAGCCCGGCGGGGGCCCTGGGAACTGCTTGGTCGGCCAGCCACCACCACGTTGCCATTGTGCCTGAGGTCCTGGGGGTCGTGCTGGTGGAGGTTGCCGTTGGGCACCGGGGGCGGCATGGCGGTGGTGGCGCTCCTGCTCCCGCCGCCGCCGCCGCCGCTGCGGGTCCTGGCGCTTACGTCCCCCGGTTCCCGGGCCGGACAGCGGTCATCCTGGTATCCTCGCTGGTCGCGCTCGTCCTCCTCTTCCTCCTCCTCCCCGTCCTCCTCCGGCGCCCACTCATCAATCACCTTCTTCTGGTAGACCGGGAAGCGCTCCTCATAGTCCTCCAGGGCAGACACCAAGTCCAGGCTGCCCCCAGGCGACGATGAAGATTTGCACTCGGAGCAAGGGGTCACTTTGGTGGAGTTGGACTGTGAACTGGCGCGGCTGCTGCTGCTGCTGCTGCCGGCGTCACTGCCTAGATCCATCCCATCCTCTCGGTAATCCTGGGGGGAGGAGGTAGAGTGTTAGCCGCTGGGCCGAGCCCGCTCCAGCCTCCCGCCGCCCGCCGCGAACGCCCCAGCCCAGTGCCCCGCACCCTGCGCCCGCTGGGTCCGAGGTGCTTCCCCTAAGGAGGCCTGGGGGCGGGAGGCTGCAGCAGCCTGAGGCTTCTCTCCTGCCCGCCTTTCCTCTCACACGACCAGACTTCCTGCCCGTAACTAACCCTCAAATTAGCAAAGGGGTGCCCAGCCACCGGCGCGCACACTTTTCATACAAGGGGCCCCGCGGCGCGCGCAGACTTTGTATTAACCATTTTGCGCCGGGCGCGCCCCTTTACCCCGCCCCGAGGATTCTCCGAGAACCAGACACTTTCCCAGGAAATTATAATTCCCTGGGGGCGGGAACTGAGAAGAGGGTGGGCGGCTACTAATTTCGCACCTCGCTCAGCACCACCCCCGCCCGGCGCCGCCCCTTCCCCGCCCGCGGCTGGGAGCCGGGGTCCGCGCGCGAGCTGAGCTTTACTTTCTAAGGAACGCCGGGCAGTCGGAGGTCTCTCTCCCGCCTCCGCGCCTCCCCGGCCGGCCCCTCCTCCCACCCGCGGGAAGGCTCTGGGTCTGGGGCGTTCTCGGCCTGCGCCGGACAGGGTGGTCACCCGCCTCCCCAAAAGGTGTGCCTGGCCGGGGCGCGGCGGCAGTCGCTGCAGGCGCCGCCACCGCCCTGGGGGAGGGAGGACGCGCCCTCCTGGCGGCGGAGCCGGTCCCGCCACCGAGCATGCCCAGAGGCTGCCGGGCGCGGCGTAGTCCGCAGTCCCGGTTTTCGCGGCAGCAGGCTGGAGCGGGAGGCAGGCTGGGATGAGGTTGGAGGCGCCCAGGATAGGCCCAAAAGAAGGGCGCACTGGGCGTTAGGGACACAGACTCAGCCAGTTAGCCAGGGCGGCGCGCTGGGGAGAGTGCTGTATTTTCACGCCGACACCCGTATTTTCTTGGCGTGCCTCAAGCCCTCTCTGCGTGACTCGTTACCCCGCCAAAGCCACCTGGGACCCCAAAGCACGAGCCTGGCGCCTCCTGTTCCACGCGGAAGTGCCCGAGTGACCCTGTGAAGAGCCTCCCTCCCCTCACACACGCACATACACAAGCCCATGTGGGAGCCCGAGTGACGTGTGCTCGGTGGTCATGCACCATCATTTCCCTTCCACCTTCCTCCTCGCCGCTTCCTCTCCCTCCACCGCACAGCTCCAGCCGCCCCGCCACTGCCGCATCCCCTTCCAAGTTCAGACTGTGGGTGGAACCTGTTGCTTTAGCTCGCGTTTCCTTTCCCCTCTGGGCTGCACACCGAGGATGACCTCAGCGAGGTGTGTATGGGGAAAGGAAGGTAAGTGCGAGAGAGGACTGCTGTCTGGCAGTGGGCCGGAAGGAGGGGAGCGGGGGGGGGGGCGGGGGGCGTCTGTTCTAAAGGGTTGGGCGAGCCACCAGAGAGTCTTTCTGCCACCTCCAATCAAGGGAACCTTACTGGAGGGGAAGAGGTAGACATCAAGTGAGGGTGCCCCTGGCACATCGCTGCCTTTGCTTCGCTAAATATTTCAGGTACCTGAGTCAAAGAAACCTATGCTGGCGTTTTCGAAAACACACGGGCTGCCTGAGTCTGGCAGCTCATCTCCTTTGGAAGAAGATTCTGTGAAATGAAAAATACCACCACTTGGAAAGACATGGACACGTCACTGAGCGCCTACTAAGGATTTCCTGTGAACCAACCATTCTGACCTGTAAGAACTGGGAAACTAGGAAATGCCCTTTTCTCTGTGGTGATTATGAGAAATAATTTTATAACAAACTGGAGAGAACCAGTTTCTCTGCATTTCCAGATTTGGGCCTGTTGCTAATTATAGCCAGTGAATTCTAGCCTGGACCAAATGACTTCCCTGGCATGGCACAGTCCAGATGGAAGAAAAGGGGAATGCACTGGATTCCTAAGTAGGGAGTGGCTGCCACCCTGAGGATTCTTCTAAGCCCCGCTGGGATGTGGTGCTGAGACCCTTTTTGAAGTGATTTCTGTGAGGCACGACTCTCCTGTCCTAGGTATACCTGAGCTAGGAAAGATAATCTAACCTTTCAACTCCTCTGGAAGCAGAAATCTTAGGAATAACAGGAAAAGGGGCCTTCTGGTCTGGCCAGCTCTTTTGTAAAACAGTACTGATGATGATTTAAATTGTCTTTTACGGTGACATCTGTAAATAGCCTGTCTTGTGCCCCAAAGATGGTTTGATGTTTGATTTTGAGATTGCTGTGGAGCTCTGCCTGCCACTCCAGCGGGGTGGAGGTGGGCTTGTGAGTTGGAAGATGTGAGTAGGAAACATTGGTATGCTGGGAATTAGACAGCTGTTTTTCAGTTCACCATATGACCTGGCATGGCTTAGATCACAAAAAGCTCCGTGCTCTGCGGCAAGGCACAGGTAGACATTTAAGTACCGATCACCTGGAGTGATAAGGGAGAGTTGTGGTTTCATTCCAAGTTTTGAACATTAGGGCCTCCTAAGCCACCCACCCAGACTCCCTCTGAGCTCTGGGCTCATCCCCCTGTTGCCCAGATGGTCCATGTTCAGGGAATGCAAAATAAGGCCTAAGAAAAATGTTTGGGAAAGTCAGTCTACTGCCAAAAATGCATGGCATTTCAAAGCCAAATATAAACATCTTTGAATTACCTGTGCTTTTAAATTGTTTTCCGAAAAGATATTTCTGGATCTGATAGAAAAATACCAGGTTTCCCTTTTTCTTTTCTCTTCATGCAAGGTGCCTGGCTAGCCCAGTTTCCTTTCTGTTTCCAGCCTTCTATCTCCTGCCAGGAACCCTCCCACTTTGGAACAGGAAGCCCTGCCAACTCCTAGGCCCAGCAACAGCCTGCAGATATGTCCAGCAGGATAGGGAGATGATTTGCAAAGTGATTGAAAGATTCTGTCTTCCTGTTTACAGGAACATTTTTTCAAGTTAGGGGCTTGGAGACTTAGTGTCTTCTGAAACTTTTGTAAATTAGACATCAGAGGTGTGGGATAAGCACCTTCGTGCTCTGGCTCCAGCACCTTTCCCCATCAAATCAACAAGTCCTGTCAATTCTACCTAAAGGCAACGTCCCTCTCAAATACCCACTGCCCCCTCCCTAGTCTAGGCCACTGTGTCCTGAAATTACTTCTCAACTGATCCCTGCCCATTCTCTTCATGCAGCCAGAGTGGCCTTACTAAAATGCAAATCTGAACAAATATCTTGCTTCATTAACTACTCCTCTACCCACCCAGGTCTACTCGCTGCTCTTAAAGGAACTACTTCTCCTCCACACCACTTCTTTTGGTAAATTTTTACTCATCCTTCAAGTCTCAGCTTAAATGTTACTTCCTCAGGGAAGGCTTGCCTGATTCTCTGTACCTGCCCTTACTGGGTCAGGTGACATTTGCGTGTGCTCATGACACTCACTGCATCAATCTTATGCACTGTGTCGAGGTTGCTGTTTAATTGCTCATCTTCTCTACTAGACTCATGGTGAGAAATACATTTTATATCAAGACATAGGCCACACATTCATGTAAAAATATATGCAAGGGAAAGAAAGTTTCATAAAACACTTATTTTGTAAAATCGTATTCTAATTCAAACAAAATCTGGTCACACTTTGCTGCATTGACTTCCTAACCCTTAGATGGGTCAGGGTTTCTAGTGTGAAAAAATACGCTAAATTCCGTGAAGAGAGGGACAATTTCCCTCATTCACGGTACATGGAATAGAATAGGAGCTTAACAGGTATTTGTTGCTGGAATTATTAAGGATAATATCTAATTCATGTAATCCTCAAAGATCCTGTGAAGAAACTACTATTATCCCCACTTACAGATGAGGAGGCTGAACACAGTGAGGTTAAGAAACTTGCCCAGTGTCAAAAAGCTGGTAAGGTAGATGGCAGAGCCAGGATTTGAACCTGAGTAGTTTGCATTGCCCCTTGCATATTATTTCATGGATGAATTTACCAAGCAAAAATGTCAGAATGGATTTCCTTGCAGCAACTTCAAGCTAGATCTCAGTCTGCCCTGCAGAGGCTCCTTGGGCAGTATTTATGTCTGTGCAGTGAAGACGGCATCTAGCAAGAACAGCTGTTCCCCTTTGCTCACATGTGCTCAACCTGCTCAACCACCAAGTCCAGCAATATTTAGCAAGTAGGGAGATTTAATTGTGTAAAGGAGGAGTACAGATACTTCCAAAAATGCAGTTTCACATTGTTATGAACTACGTGCTATATGGTCCCCCCCAAAAAACAAATCCTTTAAAAAGAAAGCCACCAGGAGATTGGAGTATTTATGTTGTCATCCATAGGAAACTGTCTAGATTAATACTCAAAGAGAGGGATAAGAAGATCGTATTCCTCAGGGGTCAGTGCTATTTATAGGACGTTAATCTGTAAAGGCAACATTTGAGAAAGGACATGATTGAAATATTTGAATCAAAGTGTATGAATAGGAAAATATTTATTTGCAGAATTCCTGAACTAATTCTTACATTATTAGCCCTGAGGCTGAGCCTTAAGTTGTGGCATTTAGAGTAATAAAGAAATGGCTGGCAAAGGGTTGTATTTCATCTTTATTACATGAATTACATGCAGGTCACATGCAGTATACAGATGTTCACCTATTTCATCACCTGAGTATAACTACATGGAGATATTTAACAGCCCTGTGGGGTAAAGTGTCCTGGATACAGAACATCTGGGGTTTGTTTCTGGCCTTATCGCTAACCAACTTTACGACCACAGTTTCCTCATGAAGGAGCCCAGACACATGATCACAGTGTTTGGCAAATAGTAGCAATTAATTAAATGAATAAATAATGAGGGAACTAAAATTCTTCTCCCAGCTTGAAGACTATGGATTCCATTCTAGAAACTATGAGAAATATAGTATAAAAATGCCTCTGAATCTTTTCATCAGCTTCCTTGTTGGGGGACATAAAGTTGGTTCTTCCACTAATTAAAAACCAAAGTCTATCTCTGTTAGGCAGGTTGGCCTTCTTGGGTGCGTGGTAGTTCTTTTTTATTTCTGTAGAGCCAATGGGTTAATCTTAACTTACTAGTCTATACGTGTAGATATTTTGGAAATGGATTCTATGTACACCTAAAATTATTTTCTTCTCACTTTCACTTACAGAGCTATATTTTAATGAAAATAGTTCCTTTAAAAATTAACATATTAAATGTTTTTATTTTCTAGCAAACCATGAGATTATATTTGTTTCTGAAATTTTCCTCAATTAAAAAAAAATGAAATGGCAAAATATAGGCAAAATAGCACTTAAAAGATATCTTCAATGACCTATTTTCCAAACTTGAAACCAGGACATATGTCTTGACAGATACTACAGTGCTTACAGAAGGTAGGTGACTGTATGTTTGAAATGAAGATTATCGTGAACTATCTGTAGACATTGGCAAATGAAGCAACCCTAATGGCGGCAGAGAATGGTGTCTTCATCAGAGAAAAGTCACACAGAGGGTGCCAGTTAGGACCTCAGCAGGTGGCTGTACAGATTGTGCCCTGTATAGTGCCAGGATTGTGAACCATACAACAGGTCTCTGCCAGGAGGGACCATTTGGCACCATTCACATAGATGGCAATGTGAATGGTGTCCTCTGGAGTTGTGCAGTGCCCAATCTGCATAACAGTACACAGAATCGCTGCAAGAATTCCACTGGTAGGAAATGTGCTCTCTTGACAAATTGGAAGAGGGAGGCTGGTGTTCTTTTGCTAATAAAGTCATTCCTCAGATTGGATAGCAATGTCAAAAATTCAACTAAATCGAGTGTTTTTTTTTCTTTTCCCAGAAGTTTTTTACCACCATATTCTACTTTCTTTAAGCTCCTAGCAGTTCTTAAAAATGTAAGTCTGGGCTGGGCGCAGTGGCTCATGCCTGTAATCCCAGAACTTTGGGAGGCTGAGGCGGGCAGATCATGAGGTCAGGAGTTCGAGACCAGACTGGCCAACATGGTGAAATCCTGTCTCTACTAAAAATACAAAAATTAGTCAGGTGTGGTGGTGGGCGCCTGCAATCCCAGCTACTCAGGAGGCTGAGGCAGAAGAATTGCTTGAACATAGGAGGCAGAGGTTGCAGTGAGCCGAGATTGCGCCACTGCACTCCAGCCTAGGCAACAGAGCAAGACTCTGTCTCCAAAAAAAAAAAAGCAAGTCTGTAAGCAAGTCTCTGAACTTACTTTCTGAACTTCATTGAAAGGAATAAATTGAACAAAAGGGCATTTAGAAAAAGCTGGGGAAGTTTGTAGACAACTGCAAAAGGTCAGGGAAGCATTATAAGTCATAGGCATGGAAGTCCATGTATACATGACCCTAGTATAAGATGAAATGTCTCCAAAACTGTATGCCTTCTACTTTAAAGTGTTTTGCTTATCAAAGAGAAACATTTTCACAAGATACTGTAGGAAGTTAAAACTGTTTTGGTCACATCTTGACATAATTCTGGAAACCTTATAAAGTCAGAAAATAGCTACGGGCATTGTCACTGCCACACAGCAGGAGGAATGGAGGTAGCTTGGTGGGACAGGAGAGAACTCTTCAGGAGACTTGGCTGTGCCTCTGACTAGCTCTGTGTTTATGGGCAAGGCCATCCTGCAGCTAGCTCTCTGGGCCACTGGCTTCCTCATGAAAGCAGAATTGTATGAAACTGTCTGAGCCTTAGAAATTGCCAGAATTTCATGGGCTGTAACTTAGGTGCCTCCAGGGGCCAAGTAGGTGAGGTAAATGAATGAAGGGGGCACCAGGAGTGACAGGGAGTTCCAGAGCTGAGTCATTGAGTCACTGAACCACATAGCACAAAGGCATCTAATATGGTTTGGCTCTGTGTCCCCATCCAAGTCTCATCTTGTAGCTCCCGTATTTCCCATGTGTTGTGTGAGAGACTTGGTGGGAGATAATTGAATTATGGGGGCAGGTCATTCCTGTGCTGTTCTGGTGATAGTGAATGGGTCTTACGAGATGTGATAGTTTTAAAAATGGGAGTTTCTCTCACAAGCTCTCTTTTTGCCTGCTGGCATCCACATAAGATGTGACTTGCTCTTTCTTGCCTTCTGCCATGATTGTGAGGCCTCCCCAGCCATGTGGAACTGTAAGTCCAATAAACCTCTTTCTTCTGTAAGTTGCCCAGTGTCAGGGATGTCTTTGTCAGCAGCATGAAAACAGACTAATACAGTAAATTTGTATCAGTAGAGTGGGGCAGGTATCTGCTGAAAAGATACCTGAAAATGTTGAAGCCACTTTGGAACTAGGGAATAGGCAGAGAGGCTGGAAGAGTTTGAAGGGCTCATTAGAAGACAGGAAAATATGGGAACGTTTGGAAATTCCTAGAGACTTGTTGAGTGGCTTTGCCCAAAATGCTGATAGCGATATGAACATTAAGTCCAGGCTGAGGTGGTCTCAGATGGTGATGAGGTATAAACGAAAGTTGCTGAAGTTCCCCAAAGGCTGAAAGACAGAGGATATTCGAACTTTGGGGAACAGTATGGTCAAAAGTTTGGAGATGTAAGAAACCATGGTTCGTCTCCCACAAGAAAAGGCAGTTTGGTATAGAATAGCTGGAAAGAGAGTGAATACTGGAGAATATAGGGAAAGAGGCTGGAAATGGTAGGAAAAGCAAGAGTAGATGTGAAGGATATTGAACTTGACTTTAAACCTGAAATTGATAAAGAGATCTGAAGGATTTTAAGACAGAAATGGCTGGATTATATGTTTTATGTGTTGACTAATGCTGAGAAAAACTAAATTCTACATCAAAACATAACCTAAAGGCTTTGCCAGAGTGCCAGACAGTCAGCAATATAGATCTGTACCATTTAAAAAATGGTTTAGAGCCTAATCAAGGAGTAGTGGTGACTGAAAGGGAGTGAGAGTGCAGATGATTAGTGTTGTGGATATAAAGCGCTGGATAAGCCACACATCCAGTAATCTCAATGTAATCTCCCACATGAGAAGTAGGGTTTTAAAAGAAAGGAAGAGAAGAAGCAAGTGCTGAACTTCTCAATGAATGTAAAGAAATGGGTGGACCACTAATAGATGACAAGACAATGATAGGATGAGGTACAGGAGGATGGAGGAACTCCCCTTCTGTAAATCCTAAAGGAAGAATTCATAGGGACTAATTTTCTATCTATAGATCTATATTTTTTGCTTTGTAAGAAATAATTTTCATTATGGAAACGTTCCAGGCATTTACATAATTGCATAGTACAATGAACCCCATGTACCTATGACCTCACTCTAGAGACTATCAATCCATGGCAATTTTATTTCACCTATTATGTTCCTCTCACCCCTGCTAAATTATTTTGAAGCAAGTCTCAGATATCATATCATTTTAAGACAGTGGTCTTTATTCTTCTCAGCCCAAACCTGTGTCAGAATCACAGGATATGATAAACCTTGCACTGTGACTAATTAGACAAACACTGAAATTAACAAATATAGAGGCAAAGTCTACTCTCTAATAAAGAGAAATAAAAAATAAGACAACATTAACATGACTGTGAGTCATTTGGAGAAGAAGATAAAATAGAATAATTTATAAATAATGGTAATCTAGCAAACAAGGTTACTAGCAAAATCCCACAACGTGAACTAAACTAGTGGTGTTAAATATGTGAGCAGTAAATTAAAGGAAATTCAATTTTAAAATGTGTAAAGGAAAGCACTGATGAAATAAACTATGAAATAAACTACTAGACTTCAGTGAAAAACCTGAAAGCAGAAAGAGACTTGGGCTGAGGGCACAATGGGAAAGCAAATGAAGTACAAGTTAGAATATGGCCTGACCCATTTAAAAGAGATGTCAATTAATTCCTCCATTTGGTGATCATTACTATGTATCTGTCATAGTAGGACACTGTCTGGGCTCTGGAATTTTTAGTAAACCATCTCTTCTGCTTAAAGAAGACACTTTACCTAGAAGCAGGCCGGGGCATTTACCTGATTCTGCCTGACTCTCATCCGGGTTCTTTATTAAACACCTGGCTCCTTGAAAAATGGAGGCAACTGGAAGAGGTTCAAAGAAGTGGAACAGAAGATAATTAGAGGAAGAGATTGATTTCAGCAGAAAGATCAAAGGAACCAAATGCAGAGAACTTGGCTAAGCAAGAGCTCAGGAAAAAGTGAGCTATCTGAGGCACGTAAAGAGTGAAACAAATAAGAAATATGGAGCTGCTGCACAGGGCATAACGAACAGCCCTGTGATAGACGTACACATAGGGAAAGGCGGGTCGTGGGGGTGGTGGTGCACTACTGTAGTCTCAACTACTGGAGGAAGGGAAATGTGTGCAACTGTAGTCCCAGCTATTGGTGGGGTGGACGGAGGTTGGGGAGATGGGGGCAGCTAAGGTGGGAGGATCACCTGAGCCTGAGAAGGTCAAGGCTGCAGTGAGCTGAGATTGTGCCACTGTACTCAGCCTGGGCAACAGAGTGACCAGAGTGAGACCCTCATCCCAAAAGAAAAAAAAAAAAGCAACAACAGCTAATTTCCTACTTCCAGAATAAGAAAGGTGAAGAGAGAACCATTTTAGATGGAGTTCGGGAAAGCTGTGATTTTCCACTGGGAAAACTCCATCTCTTTGGCCAGTGCTGTGGATTTGTGTTCATGGAGCTCCCAGCTCCCATCCTGCACTACATCGAGCCTTAGATTGCTGGGCATTGTGTGCAACATTTCCCAGAGAGCCACGCAGGACCCTTTGATTTATTCAGTGCTTATTCTTGAAGGTGATTGTGAATCATTAACCAGAATGCAAGAGAGCAGAAGGTCACAAGTCATAGACGCTCCACAGCTTGCACATAGCCTGTTTTTTGCAAACTTAATTTTTAAGGTTTTAATGTAGGTGTAATTGAGAAGATAAATTGAATACATATGCATGTCCTAATAAAGGTATTCTTTTGAGTCAGCAAATATTCACATCCTATTAAACATCAATGAACATTATATAGTATAATAAAGTGGAAAGGTCTTAGAAGATTATTTGTAGGCTATTAGTTATTAGTGTAATTTTAAAACATAATCAGTAACAATTAGCAAAATTGATAATACTGGATGTACAGTGGTTTCCACTCACTAGTACAAGTAATACTAGCAATAATTCTATAAAGTAATATCAGTTGAAAATTAAACCTCTTCTAAGTTCTTTGTTTATCCTTATGGAGTTCTTGTTTATCAGATCACGGGGGCATCACTTCACTAAAACTATTTCCTGATATTCATAAAAGTATTGACATCATATACTAAGTTTAGAAGTCTATTTATAGAGTAAAATAAAGTTATAAGATTACTTCAATATGCTTTGTCCAAGCAGATGCACTGATCAAAAAGCCAAACATATATATATATTTATATTTATATATATATACACACACATACACACACATATACATATATATACATATACATGTATATAATCTATATCTTTAACTTTTCAATTTTAATTTTTGTGAGTACATAGTAGGTGTATAGCCCACTATATTTAGAAGCTGGAATCACTAGGACTTGGTATCCAATATCAGGTCCCCTAGAAGCAGAGCTAGAGATAAGGATTTGGATGCTGATACTTTGCTGAGTGATAAACTTGTAAGAAAGTGAGAGAAGCAGGATAGAGAGGAAGGAAATGCCAGGTAGGATGTGGAATCAGATAGTCTATCCTTGGCCTGATGAAAGCAGAGGAATAAGTTTCACCATAGAGGACAGCTGTGCATCCTTCACAGCTAAACACTCACAGCAGCTGGGTCGTGGGCGGGACAAGCTGTTCACCTGGCACAGGATGGCCCAGGTGAGACATTCAACAGCCTTCTGTTCAATGGCTACCTTGAACACCAAGCTAATAGAATGCCAGCTTCTAGAGAGGTAGGCATTATTTTTAACCTTTCAACTTTGGACAGAAAAGTGTACTAAATCAGTACTGCTCTGGCAAGCAGGATGGGCAGGAGGAAGAAGTATTTCTCTCAAATGTAATTTATAGATAAGTTCTAGTGCTCCTCACTCCTACAGAATTTTTTCTAGTCAGCAAAATTTTTACCAGTGAAGGCAGACGGAGAGAGAGAAAGAGATTGATTCTGTCTGTACTGGTTCTAATGGGTTATATTTAAAATTTTTACCTAAGGTCTTACTGACCTCATTTTGACAACATTATAAAGTTCTTGATCAGTTTCTTTCAGACCCTGGGTCTTTATGTTCTGTGGAGAGTTAAAATTTATCTTATTATTTTTAAATATACATACAAAGCAAAATATAAAAACATTTATGTGTCATTTAAAGAATAATGTTTAAATGAATTCCTGCATTTCTCACTTCCCCACTTTAAGTCAGAATATTTTGTTTAGTACCTTTGAGGCCCTTTGGGTGTCTTACTTTGATGACATTTCCTCTTCCACCTCTTCCCTCTCAATACTATCCTAAAATTCACCTTAATTCCTTGCTTTTCCTTACAGTTTTACTATAAGGTACAGTATACATACTGTTTAAAAATTTGGGGGGTGCTTCTTCTTTTAAGACTGTGAGTTAGAGGTTCATCTATGTCCATTCATTTAACTAGTTATTTTTTAAATTAAACTTTTAATTTTGATATTATTGTAACTTCATATGCAGTTTTAAGAAATAATATAGAGAAAATACAGACAAAAAGCCCTTGTGCCCTTTACCTAGTTTTCTACCAATGGTAACATCATGCCACCCCCTTCAACTCAGCCTGGGCACAGGATGCTCCTCCCCTCAAATGAGAATTGAGTTGTTCTGCAGGTGAATTGCCAAGTTTCCACATTATTGCTTTGTGAATCTCTGCATTTGCAGAGACACACTGAGGTCAGTCTTGGGGCCACTGGCTGTGGAGCTGCAGAAAGAAGAGTTGGCTATGAGGAGGGACAAGAGGACAATAGCAAGAATTTTCTGGTCTTGGAAGCTGAGTTGCCTTTGTCAGGGAGGAGCCAGTGCACCTAGAAACTATCTGTGAGGCTTTAATGCCTAAGTAAAATGAGTACTGAAATACCTGAATCTCTTCAAGAGATTCCAGTGTTCAATGTTACTCTTTCAACAGAATAAATGTAGACTTGGTCCCAGTTATTCATGTAATTAGGCTCCCATTTAGTAAAATGATGTATGTAGGCTAATTCATATTGACCCTCAGAGAAAAAAAATCACATATTGTTATTCAAGAAGCACAAGTAATTTTATCTCTTTTTACAAGCCCAAATCAAATAGATTACCTTTCTGAGCAATGAACAACTTGAAATGCAGATGGATATGCAAGGTTAAAGAGCAAGAGGATAAGGACTTGCATTTGAAAGAGCAAGGTCTTCTGTAATTCGGTGCCACAAAATTCTCTTGAATGTATGTAGAGAAACCAGGGGATTCTGAAACTGAAAAATCTCTCAAGGAAAAAGAAAAGATAACATAAAGGTGGCACAGGAAACAGCATTTTATATGTATTTAGCAGCCTTCTTGAAGGAAAAACACTTCTCAAGACCTTCGCCAGTACTCCTCTTATCCAGGCCACCATCATCTCTGTTGTGGACTACTGAAAAAGCTTCCTAGAATGTCCCTCTTTCACCTTTGTCCCTTACAATTCACTTTCCACTCAGTAGCCAAAGTGATCTTTGAAAGATTGCCTTTTAAAGCTTGCAACTCTCCAATAGCTTCCCACTGTACTTAGGATAAAATTCAAACTTCTTAGCCTGGCTTTAAAGGCTCTTTAGGATTTCTGAATAGAGACAATTTTTCAGGACAATATGAGGAAGACAAACCTTGTGTGAGTCTATGAGGAGCAGTGCAAGATGTTTATCTCCCTGGTCCCTGCCCACTAGAAGCCAATAGTGTTCTGCCCTCAACTCTAGCATCTTACATGCAAATTGCCACCCGCACATCTTCAACCATCCTGCAGACAGAAATAGAGAGGTTGCAGCATCCCCAGCTGAAACTCCCTACCAGCCTACTCAATCTGGCACCTATGGACTTTTAACCTCAGGATCTTCACACTGGCCATTTTTCTCTGCCTGGAATGCTCCATTACCAGACCTATCCATGTTTGGTTTCTTTTCCGCATTCTCAGAAAGGCCTTCCCTGACCACTTGTAAAATAGCAAAACACACACACACATATGCACACAAATACACACAGTTTTTCTCGCTCCCTGAACACACTTTATCACTGTATACAATTTTCTTCCTTGTTTACTCATTTATTGTCTGTCTCTCCTCTGTAGAATGTAAGTTCCATGAGAACATTATGTTTTGTTTGTTGTTATATCCCCAGTGCCTAGCGATACATTTTTGTAAATATTTGTTGATCAAATAAAATAGATGCCATTAAGTTATATGTCATTTAATCACACTTATAATAAATGTTAAGATGCAGCAGGAAAACATTATTTAATTCATTGTTCATATAAAGCACTGAGGCACTAAAAATAACAAGTCCCACAGTGAATAGGAACACGGAGAGAGGAGCTAAACTAGAAATGTCATTACCTTCCTCCTAAATCACACCGAATTATTTCAATGTAAGGCAATCCATTAGATAGGTCACACTGAAAGATGGAAATATTCAAAGACTGTAATTAACATAACTCTCTTGTCCGAGCCACTTTAGGGCATCATGCTTATGTTGGTTACTACTATCTATATACTGGTTGCATTTCTTTTTGTTTTTTGTTTTTTTTGGAATTGAAAGAAAAAATCTGTTGAAGGTCTGAAAAACAATTCCTAAAAGATAGACTTTTCCAGAAAACTAGCTACACAACGCATTGTGTCAATCATGTTAAAACGTGCATTAGACACAAATATAAAAACTAGGATTATTTCATTTCACTTTACAGTTTATTACACCTCAAATACAGACTGAAAAACTTAACCTCACCTTTCAGAAAAAGGGACAAGGAAATAAATTTATTGTTTCCTCTGGAATAAACTTAAATACACGTCTTTCATCTGATTCTAGGTCCTAACAAAACTGATCCATGAACAAGGCAAAGCATCATGTGGGGGCGCAAACACAACACACACCCATTGCCACTCTCCGCTCCCACACCTGTGCAGTGTAGCTCAGCAGTGCTACAGCTCCTCCTGCCAAGCACCCATCCCACCTGAAACTCCTCAATCCGGTGCTCCAGGCAGCTGCTGCCAATGAATTGGAGTTGACAGCAAGTTAAAAATCTATTTGCCAGCCCTGGGATCATGGAAAGAGCAAACATTTTTCACATAAATCTGAGTTCAAAATCTTCTCTTTATCACTTGTAAGATCATGGTTACTTAACCTCTTTCTGTGCAATGATACCAAATTTGTAGTTGAAATAACATATGTCTTGCTTGTTACAATTAGAATTCAATAAATAGTAGCACATAACTATGGTGAGAAGGCTATACTTCACCTCCAAAAATGGAGGTGGTATTATATAGAAAGGCGAGAGTAAGTGCAAGTTGCTGGGAACACTAGAGTAAGATTTATTGTTGGACTAGAGGAGCAGTTCCCAAAGTGTAGCCCAGATCACCTGTAAACTTATTAGAAATTGCAAACCTCCAGGCCCCGGTTGAGACCTACAGATCAGACACTCTGGGGATAAAGCCTGGCAGTCTGTGTTTTAACCTTCCAGGTAATTCTGATGCATGCTCTCTAGTTTTCAAGCCACTACATCAGAGGGGAAAGTGGGAGTGGAGAATAGAAGTGATGAAGTCAGGGGAGAAGGATGTCTACTCACCTGATTAACCAGGTGGAAAAAAGGAAGTTCTACCCCTCACAGAGGCTTTGACCATATCAGCACTCCTCACTTTAGTGGAAATTTCCCATAGACAGGATATCAATTTGCCATAAACACAAAGTACAGACCAGACCCAGAGCATACTAAAAGACGATGGGCTTGTATTACAAGGGTAGGTGTGGGGAGAATGTTCCCAGTGTAGCCCCAGTACAGGCAGGCAATAGACTGGACTGCAGTCTTTCCCTTGGAAGGGTAGGTAGCCATGGTTCCTGATTGTTTCAAGTGCAGCTTTGAATGAAGGCAAGAAGCTGGCCTAGACACTTCTTCAAGCTTCCCTAGCTTGGTGGTTTCATAAACGAATTATATCTGAAAAGCTAAAGGCGAATAGTTGGGCATTTGGGGAAGAAGGGAGTCAAAGATGTATCAAGAGATACAACTTCACCAGGATCTCTCATCTCCATCTATTTAATGCTTTCCCCATTCTGACTGCTTCTGCCAGTGTACCCAACACAGAAGTACTTGCCTGGGCGTAAAAAGTTAAAAAATATTTTTGGCTGGGTGCTGTGGCTCACACCTGTAATCCCAACACTTTGGGAGGCTGAGGTGGGTGTATCATAAGGTCAGGAGATTGAGACCATCCTGGCCAACATGGTAAAACCCTGTCTCTACTAAAAATGCAAAAATTAGCTGGGTGTTGTGGCAGGTGCCTGTAGTCTCAACTACTCAGGAGGCTGAGGCAGGAGAATCGCTTGAACCTGGGAGGTGGAGGTTACAGTGAGTCGAGATTGTGTCACTGCATTCCAGCCTGGGCGACAGAGCGAGACTCCATCTCAAGAAAAATAAATAAATAATATTTTTAAGGAACACAGCCAATCCGAAGCTCTTTGAGACCCAGCAGCTTTTAAACCACATCTGCATTTATAGGCTGTTTCCACAGTTAACCCCTGTAGCAGGTCTATGATTGCCTCAACATCTGTTTCTGTTTGATTCCACCTAATTAGAAACACAATTTACATTTTTATTAAAAATAAAATTCACACTTCCTTAGAAACATATCCATACTTGCAGATTGTTCTAAAGTGTGTAGACAAGATCTGGGGCCATTACCTTATTAAGGTACAAGACTTTGTTAGAGACTATCAGGCATTCAGATCCAACATAATTACTGAGCAACTGTCCTGGCACATTTCATACTTTCCCTCAACCACGTGCATAAGTATTATTATCAATCTCATTATGCAGGCCCTAGATCAAGGCTCAGACACATGTAGGAACTAGCCCAGAGTTTCACAGCTACTTTAAGTGGACAAGTGTAGACTCTAAACACCAGTCTCCTGCCAGAGGCGGTGTTAATCTATGACTAGACGATTGGCTATGTGTGTGACCTGCTCTTAGCTGAGTTAAAAACGGCATGCTCAATTCCCAGTTGATGTATGTGCTGGGGTGTGTGTTTTCAATGGAATGTTTCTGCTGCTGAAATTTGTCACCACGTTTCTAAGCTGGTAATTTTTTCGGTTTGTAGGTGAGTCATACACAGACTCATTGCAAGTAAGGCAAACGTACTCTTAAAGTGACCTAAATAGGCCAGGCGAGGTGGCTCACACCTCTAATCCCAGCACTTTGGGAGGCCGAGGCAGGTAAGTCACGAGGTCAGGAGTTCGAGACCAGCCTGGCCACATAGTGAAACCTCGTGTCTGCTAAAAATACAAAAAAATTAACTGGGCATGGTGGTGTATGCCTGTAATCCCAGCTGCTCGGGAGGCTGAGGCAGGAGAACTGCTTGCACCTGAGAGGCAGAGGTTGCAGCAAGCCAAGATTATGTCACTGCACTCCAGTCTGGGCAACAGTGTAAGACTCTACTTCAAAAAAAAAAAAGTGATGTAAACAATGAAAATGCTGAAAGTAAAGAGGGTCATGTTCTTAAAGACAGCTGTGTGAATGGGTTAGGAGATTTCATAGAAAAGTAGCAATTGGCTATTTTTGAAACACTTGTAAAAGGTGCCTTACAAGAACCAACAAAATTCCTTTTTAAGCTTATTATTGGGTAGACCACTTTTATGGATATTCTAAGATAGCTTACTATTGTTCTTTAAGCATATGGAGTAATTTTATATTAAAAAAATCAACAATTATTCACTTATCTGAACACAAAATAAGTGGAAGTAGGTTTGCTTTAAGAAGAGTTTCCTGCCGGGTGTGGTGGCTCACGCCTGTAATCTCAGCACTTTGGGAGGCCGAGGTGGGTGGATTATTTGAAGTCAGGAGTTCGAAACCATCCTGGCCAACATGGTGAAACCCCATCTCTACTAAAAATTCAAAAAAATTAGCTGGGCGTGGTGGCACGCACCTGTAATCCCAGCTACTCAGGAGGCTGAGGCAGGAGAATCACTGGAACCCAGAGGTGGAGGTTGCAGTGAGTCAAGATCACACCACTACATTCCAGCCTGGGTGATAGAGGAAGACTTTGTCTAAAAAAAAAAAAAAAAATTAGGAAGAGCTTCCAGGGGCCAGGCATGGTGGCTCACACCTATATTCCCAGCACTTTGGGAGGCCGAGGTGAATGGATCACCCGAGGTCGGGAGTTCAAGATCAGCCTGGCCCACATAGAGAAACCCCATCTCTACTAAAATACAAAAATTAGCTGGGCATGGTGGCGTGCGCCTGCAATCTCAGCTACTCTGGAGGCTGAGGCAGGAAAATCGCTTGAACTCGGGAGGTGGAAGTTGCAGTGAGCCAAGATCACACCACTGTACTCCAGCCTGGGTGATAGAGCCAGGGGGAAAAAAAGAGCTTCCAAACAATGAGGCTGGTTGATAATTAAGTATGGATTTCCCAGGGAGCTGGGAGTTGGGCATCCTTCTGTGAAAGGGATGGACTCAGGGGATGAACTGACTGTTGTTCTAAAGCTGAGCTACAGAACTGGTTTCTGTTTTCAAAACTTACTTCCTCTCCCAAGGTACAGTGTAGTTTCCCAGGTAATAGAAAAAGAAAAAGAGAAAAAAATAAACGAGAAATAGCATTTATCGAGCCTATGCTGAGTTCTGGAGTCTTCTGATCCTAATTAACATTCATTCTCTTTATAAATAAGAAAACTGGGCTGGGGGCGTGGCTCGCACCTGTAATCCCAGCACTTTGGGAGGCTGAGGCTGGCGAATCATGAGGTGAAGAGATCAAGACCATCCTGGCCAACATGCTGAAACTCCATCTCTACTAAAAATACAAAAATTAGCTGGATGTGGTGGCGCGTGCCTGTAATCCCAGCTACTCAGGAGGCTGAGGCAGGAGAATGGCTTGAACCTGGGAGCCGGAGGATGCAGTGAGCCGAGATTGCGCCACTGCACTCCAGCCTGGCGACAGCGAGACTCGGTCGCAAAAAAAAAAAAAGAAAAAGAAAAGAAGAAGAAAACTGAAGTTTAGACTGGCTAAGTAATTTGCCTATGGTTAGGAAAAAAAAGAAGAAACTAGAAATTTAACTCAGATCTGCTCAATTCTAGGTCGGAAACTGAGGCACAGATAGAGTAAGTGGCCTGTGTAAAGTTGTAAGATCCATATATGACTGAGGGCATGGAGAGTCACCGTGTGAGATGTTTGGGAAGACACATCTTTTTTTTTCCTTTGAAATGCCTTGATTCATCTTATAAAAGATAACAGTATGGTACTCTTAGAGATTTTTCACCTTGGGGGATAGAATTTGGTTTTTCTCGGGGGCATCTATATTTGAAAGCAATGTATTTGACACTGCTTTCTGGATTTAGCTTGACACAAAATGAAGCAAAACTATATCCATGCACCCTGCTCTCTTCCACATTGTGAATGCAGAAGTTAACTTTATGCTTGGGACACCAGTGAATGAGACGGGTCCAAAGTAGAGCCCTTTGTGATTTTAGAGTCAAGAACAGATATTTCTCTTCAGTAAGCAATAATCACCACTTTGCCCATCCATCAGAAGTGAGGAGGAGAAGACTGGAACCCTTACACTAACAGATCCCTCTTGATAAATCAAAATATTGATAAAACAAAATCCTTTTTCATGAATATTCTGTCTTTAGAAAACACTAACAAGTGGATAGAGCACTTGTTAGTTAATAATAAAAAGAATTCTTCAGTGACTACTCAGATGAATGAATATTTTTAAAAGGCATGCAGTATGTAAGGAATGTTAATCCAGCCTCCTTGTTCACTCCCCCACACAACAACTGTAGAGAAACCACTGACCTCTGAATGATGAATGGCCCTAGACTCAACTAAGAGGGAAGAGGACCCCAAGCCCTGTGATTTAGCATCTCTCTTTTAAAATTCCTGGGTGGACTCCTTTTTTGGCTGTAGTTAATGAATGGGCTCAGTTTAACGGCTTTGGATATTATATAAAATGACCATCAAGTGTTTCTCCTTCTACACCACACCCATCTCTTTTCATGCTCTTAATAAAATCCCAACCTCAGCTGTATATATATAGCTCAATCTTCCAGAGAAATACACTCTGCTAGCAAATCTTTAGCTATTAAAAAGTTTTATTGGTTAATTTCAAGTTAATATCGTACAAGCGTCCAGACCATGGAGGAAAAAAATTCAAGAAGCTGAATTAGTAAATGACAGAGCAGTAATTAGCTTAAATGAGATTTCTTCCAGCCCTTTGCTGGAAGAAGGATGACACAGAAAATCGGAGATTTTTCTGTGGATGACACAGAAAATCTGAGCTTAGAAAATCTCTCTTCTCTGCACGTGGTACTGTGGGGATGCCAGAGATGCATTTCCACAATCATAGTCTTGTTTATTTATTTGGTCTCCTACTGCAGTACTTCACAATGCACCCCCACCTCCTGCTCTCTGGCAGCCAAACCCTAATGGCTAACAAGCCAGGCTGCATAAAGGGTTAAGGCTGCAGCCTTCAGGCCTATAGACATTCCAAACGTTTGCATATACTTTCCCCTCTGCAGTCAGTCCTGTAGCTCCGGCTCCTGGAAAGCCTTCAGCACTTGCAGAAGCAGTGTTTCCTACTGGTCATGCGTGATTTTAACTTGCAGTTCACCAGGTTATGTAGCTCAAGAGTCTAAACTTAGCCCTGCATGGTCTTATCTAGAATCGGTCCCTCTTCCCCTGCTGAATTTGTTTCCCCTGCCCTGCCCTGGAAATGTCTCAGGGCCTTCTGTAACCTTGCTGCCTTCTCCCCACAGGAAGTTAGATGCATCCTCACTGGCTGCATTACTGCACATTTCCCTTGTAACCTTGTTTCTTCCTTCAACTCAAACTTCTCCAAACAACACCATCTCTGCTGACCCTGAAATTCTCCAGTCCCTTCATATTAGTATTTCTAACCCGCCATGAGAACAATTATAGAGGGCAAATTGAGGAGAGAAGGTCTGGGAACTCACCTGCACAGCAGCAAGGATCAGACACTGGATGGGGCTGCCCGCAAACTTCCCAGGGACTGTCTGCAGCCAAGTCTCTTGGCCTTAAAGGGACAGGGCGCTTTTCACCATATAAGGAAGACAATTTCACTTGACTGCTTTGGAACCTGTTTGGGCAAAGCAGCTCCTTCTCTTGACATTGCCTGCCAGGCTTCAGCTTTTTGAAGAAATATGGAGCCTGACAATTCACAAGGATCTGCACATAGTAGGCAATTTAATAATTCCCGAATAAGGGGCCAGGCATGGTGGCTCACACCTGTAATCCCAGCAGTTTGGGAGGCCTAGGCTGGCGGATCACCTGAGGTCAGGAGTTTGAGACCAGCCTGGCCAGCATGGTGAAATCCAGTACCCAGTCTCTACTAAAAATATTAAACTTAGTCAGGTGTGGTAGTGGTCACCTGCAATCCCAGCTACTCAGGAGTCTGAGGCAGGAGAATTGCTTGAACCCAGGAGGCAAAGGTTGCAATGAGTCAGGATCATGCCATTGTACTCCAGCCTGGGCAACAGAAAAAAAAAATCCTGAATAAGGCACAAGAAAGATATTTGGTGGGCTGTTTTTAAAAGCCAGAAAATGCTTTATGTGGGGCTTATTCTGTTACAAAAAGGGTTTCTGGCAACTGTGAAGTCTTCCTCAATTATATGAAAGGGCTTCTGCTTCTATTTGGCTTCCTTGAAACAAATGATCTTGCTCACCTCAAAGAGGAGGGGCAGTTTGCCCCCTTCCTCCTGACTCCGAGACAAAAAAGAGAAGACTGGAGTGGTAAAGCCTGTGGTGTGAGATTTGGATTATTGTAAGACACATTAGCACTGCAGCCTGAAAACAGTGAAGTGGAGATGATTTTGCTTTTTCAGCAGGTAGAGAGCCCTTCCGAAACAGATGAACGCGCACAGTCCTCAGTGGAGGCCCTTTACCAGCCTCATCTGCTCCTGAGCACACCTCTTGGAGTCCCTTGGCTAAAGACGACAGATGAAGTTTGAGGGTTCCTTTTACCTTCCAGCTGGCATAGACGAGGATGTGCTTTAGCAAGAGCAAACATTTTCTGCTGATAATATTCAAATGCAAAGCTGTCCTGTTGATTTGGGGGTGGATTAAAAGTAATTATAAAATGTTAGATTCCAAGAAGACAGAATAACCTAATTTGGTCATCACTTGGATGGTAATATACTTCCTTCTTTGCTGCCAACTGGATATTGGCTTTGAAAATGCTTTGACGTCTGCCAGGTGGCTCTAGCCAGCACCTACTCTTTCTTTTTTGAGACACTTTCACTCTTGTTGCCCAGGCTGGAATGCAATGGTGCAATCTCAGCTCATTACCACCTCTGCCTCCTGGGTTCAAGCGATTCTCCTGCCTCAGACTCCCGAATGAGTAGTTGGGATTACAGGCATGTGTCACCACACCTGGCTAATTTTGTATTTTTAGTAGAGACGGGGTTTCTCCATGTTGGTGAGGCTGGTCTCGAACTCTCAACCTCAGGTGATCCACCTGCCTCAGCCTCCCAAAGTGTTGGGATTACAGGTGTGAACCACTGCACCCGGCACCGACACCTACTCTTTATTGCTTAGCTGGCTATGCCTAATATCTAATGTCTGTATCACAGATTTGGTTGTTTTTTTTTTTGAGACAGAGTCTTGCTGTGTTGCCCAGGCTGGAGTGCAATGGCACAATCTCGGCTCACTGCAAACTCTGCCTGCTGGGTTCAAGCGATTCTCCTGCCTCTGCCTCCTAAGTAGCTGGGATTACAGGCACCCGCCACCATGCCCGGCTAATTTTTTTGTATTTTTGTAGAGACGGGGTTTCACCATGTTGGCCAGGCTGGTGTTGAACTCCCGACCTCAGGTTATCCGCCTGCCTTGGCCTCCCAAAGTGCTAGGATTACAGGAGTGAGCCACTGCACCCAGCCTGGGATATTTTAAAAATGGAATTTGGCGCCTGATGGTATAGTCACATACTATCTTCACATCTTACTTTCTTGCATATATTTTTTTTAAAGACAAAGGCCACTCCACATTCCTTCATCCTCTGATTAACACCCAGCATGGAATGGAACAAGCATGTAGTAGACTGGGAAATCCTTGTTGGATTTAATCAACTGAATAGAACCCTGGGTTTTTATATGATGTCTAGATAGTTTTATGAATAAAGTAGATATTTACTAAATTATTATTGTTGCTGTTGTCAAAAAATACATGATTGCTTTCCTCTTTTACGTCAACTAGTAATTTTCATATCATAAAATTTTCTTTAAGTGAAGAGGTCAAAGGAATATCTTTAAAAGGTAATTATTGTGATCACTATTTGATTTGGCAATCTGATTTCTGGGAATTTAATGAAAAAACAGAAGCAAAACTTTATATTAATAGAGCTACTCATTGCATTACCATCTATAATAGCAAATAACAGGAAATGACTTAAAGGCTCTAAGGTTATTGCATACAGCAATAATAATAGCTCATGCTTACTGATTGCTCATCATGTACCAGGCACTGCTCTAAAAGCTTTATGCAGATGAACAAACTTAATCTGTAATCTCACTTAATCTGTCTCAATCCTCATGACAAACCTATGAGGTAGGAATGGTCATCATCCCCATTTTATAGGACAGAAAAACTAAGGGACAGAGGTCGAAAAGTCCCCATTTGGACTGAGGTACTTTGGCACCAGCATTTACAGTCTTAGCATCACTGTTTGCTTTCATTAGGACTTACAGCGCATTATAATAGGCACTCGGGACATCCTTTTCAGGGTTTTATACATTTATTTCCTCTTATTTAGTTGGGTAGTATTTAAACAATATTAGTTAAATATGTTAAACAATGTTGCCATTTCCTTACATTATTGGGAAGGCTTTTTGTATTTCATCAACAAACAACATGCTGCCTTGGAAAAAATAGATAATTTCTTACCACTACCACAATATTATAAAGAGAATTTTATCTGGAACACATCTATTTCTTTTTCTTTCTTTCTTTTTTTTTTTTTTTAATCGAAGTCTCACCCTGTCTCCCAGGCTGGAGTGCAGTGGTGTGATCTCAGCTCACCGAAACCTCAGTCTCCCAGGTTCAAGCAATTCTCCTGCCTCAGCCTCCCAAGTAGCTGGGACTACAAGCACACATCACCACACCTAGCTGATTTTGTATTTTTAGCAGAGACAGGGTTTCACCCAGGCTGGTGTTGAACTCCTGACCTTAGATGATCTGCCTGCCTTAGCCTCCCAAACCGGTGGTATTACAGGTGTGAGCCACCACACCCTGCCTTAACACATTTACTTTTGATGACTAAACCTGATAGCTCCAAAATCCCCTTGACTGACTGCCAGGAATAATTCTGCTTCTAATTGTCCCCCACTATTTCTCCAGGGATCCAGGGCCTCTCAGAGGTCACCTAAACTTTCCCAAGGCAGGTTTGTTCCCTCTACCCTGCTGCTACTACTGCAAGTGACTTTCGCAAGGTGTTCTGAACGTAAGCTTCCTCTACTGGGGACCGCTGCAGCTAACCCATCCCAGCCTCACTGGGAAAGAAAGGGAAATGGGAGCTCCTCTTTCTTTTGTTTCTCTAACCAATGTGAGACAGATTCTCCTCTTTATCTCATGACACAGCTGATACCAGAATAACACTTAACAAGGCGTTACTGGAAGTTGGAAGTGAGTGGGGGAGAAGTAGTTTAGCACATCCTAGATTGCCCTTAGGGTCCCCTGTGAAGCTGGTTATCTGCCTCATTCTCCATCCATCTTCCTTCAGATGTCAAAAGAATTTCTGCCTCTTGGGGCTTGGACGATACTGGCCACCTACCTAGAGAGAGGAGAAAGATAATCCCTGACATAAATGTAAGGCCCACTGCTTAGTCTTTATCCCCTCCCCAGGTGTGATCAACTCCCAGAATGATAGTGAAAAGATCCATTTCCTTCTAGGAGGTACTCATCTACCCACCCACAGGCATATGGTCTGTCAGTAAGGCACTAGCAAGATAATCACAGCATAATCTGACATCATGCAGCTTACATATTTTAAATGTACTCTGGGGAGGTAACAATGGGTCTAGATTTATTAAAGTTACTCTTAAATTACAGATTGCCTTTAAAAAAAAAAAAAAAGAATTTTTAGGCCGGGTGAGGTGACTCACACCAGTAATCCTGCACTTTGGGAGGCTGAGGTGGGTGGATCACAAGGTTAAGAGATTGAGACCATCCAGGACAACATGGTGAAACCCTGTCTCTACAAAAAATACAAAACGTCAGCTGGGCATGGTGGCATCTGCCTGTAATCTTGGCTACTCAGGAGGCTGAGGCAAAAGAATCACTTGAACCTGGAAGTTGGAGGTTGCAGTGAACTGAGATCTCGCCACTGCGTTCCAGCCTGGTGACAGAGCGAGACTCCATCTCAAAACAACAACAACAAACCAAAAAAACCCCAGGAGTTTAAAATTTGATGATGTCATGGCTGTGACCAAAAAAAAAAAATGTTTTTTGGGGCCTGAGAGAGCAAAACCAGGAATCATCTGAACACCCATTTACGGGAAGGACTGACCAGAGCATGAGGCAGCCTAGATATACTGAATAGGGCTTACTAATTTGTTGACTATGATCAAGGCTTTGCTGGTGGCCCTTTGTTTCATATAAAAGTGTAGGCATGGAACCAAGCCTATATTCCCTGTGTGTTGACCACACTTTGCCTTTTTCCCCAGACCCACGCTAGCACAGGAAATCAAAGTCCAATCTAACCACTTTCTCTAGGAAAGTCGATTCATCCTATAAGTAACATCCCTCAATCCTCCAAGCCCTTTATTGCTATACTTAAGCACCTAAAAAAACCCCCAAAAAACAGAATAAATATGTTAATAAATATTACTGATACTTGGGGCTTCATTTTCCAACTCTTGTGAGTTTATGCACCTTCTTAGGGTGGGGATTTATTCAGTCATTTGATAAGATTTACAGCAAGCTGAGCTCTTCAGAACCCTGGGGATACAGCAGTGGAAAAAAATAGGAAAAAATCCTGATGCTCATGGAGTTTATGTTCTTGTAGGAGACAGACCAGTAAATAAATAAAGAAGAAAATGTCAGGTAGTAATAAATTCTGTGATGAAGATAAAATAGGATACATGAAAGAGGTAACTGGGTGTCGATTAGGAAAAACTCAGAATTCTTGCATTTTAAGCTGGGCACATTTTTCTTTTCTTTTTTCTTCTTTTGAGATGGAGTTTCACTGTTGTTGCCCAGGCTGGGGTGCAACAGCGCGATCTTGGCTCACTGCAACCTCCGTCTCCCGGGTTCAAGAGATTCTCCTGTCTCAGCCTCCTGAGTAGCTGGGATTACAGGAACTCACAATGATGCTCAGCTAATTTTGTATTTTTTTTTTAGTAGAGACAAGGTTTCCTCTATGTTGGGCAGGCTGGTCTCGAATTCGTGACCTCAGGTGATCATTCCGCTTCAGCCTCCCAAAGTGCTGGGATTACCAGCGTGAGCCACCGTGCCTGGGCACATCTTTCTTTTCAGAAAAGATTCTGCAGCATCTACCAACCAATTCACCTTGCAAATGATTAGCGCTCAATGAGCATTATAGGATGGTTTTAAAAATATTTTTTTGGAGCCTGACAAAAGTTTCTTTTTCATGGCCTTAACTACATTAGTTCATAGAGGATTTGTTTTTGATCTCTAAATCAGGTGATGTCCTCAGTGGGTTTTAATGTAAGCTTCCTCTCCTATGTTTCCAGCATATTGCCAATTGCCACTTATACAGGTTACATAAAAGCAAATGCAAAAAATAAAGTGATCTCAAATTCCGGTCAAGAAACACCTGCTAAATAGTTGGCATTATCCTTAGACAATCTTCTCTTCAAGCAATTTTGGAAACTCCCTAGTTGTACTTCTGTAAAGGTTTGCACCTGGGAAATGGCACAGAGGCTTTTTACGAGAAATGCTATTATAAGCCTCTCAGTAGAGCTGAGAGAGAAGAGAGGCTGCAGGGAGCCCTATTTTATAGTACAGTAAGGTTAGCCATTTACTGTTCCCATAAGTTATTTCACTTGCAATAAAGGTCAATGGGCCTTTTTAGGGAGGAGAGCTAGACCCCTGTCTAAAACTGCCATCTTCAGCAGTCAAAAAGACAGGCTGCTTTAGATTCTTCTGGAAAGTGGTGGGAATTTTATTTAGCTGGGAGAGTGGTTCAATATGATCAGCTGATGAGCAAGGCAATAAGAATTCAGACTTCAGAGTGGAAGACTTAAGCCCTAAGGTAGCTTGACCACAAAGCTAAGCGGGGCGTGTCAGGCTATAGCTCTGCTTATTACCTTCATGTATGAACTTTGCCAAAAAATGTAACATTTCTGTACCAGGAACTCTTTATCCCTAGACTTCCTGAGAAATTGGAGTGGCTTGTGGCGCACAGAGCTACAAATGCAGTACAGCAGAAGCCGTCCTACTAACAGGTGATTTTTTTTTTTGTCAGCTTCTAAATAACGAAATCAAACTAAGTGAGTATTTGCTTAAAAACACTGGGCTTCAACATGTTTGTTCATATCTCCTAAAGGAATTTTGAAAAACTGTATACCTTCCTTCAGTTTTTATGTCGTAATCTAAAAATTTTCATCAAAACTTAAATGGTTGCAAAGGGTGTAATATATGGTCTGTCGTAAATATTGGCTTTCAAAAGTAATACTGTTACTCAGCTTGTTACAATATGTCTAATGGAATATAAGTAGTATAGCACTGTGACACCCACCGTCATCCACTAGGTAACAGGTAGGAATTTTACATCATTTCTTTCTCCCTTTGAATTCTTATTTCCATTCTTTTACAGAATTTTATCCTAATCAAAGATCTTTCTCTGCTTAGGAGTACTTAAATATTACCTTAGTATAATTTTGCCTTAGTTTTCTATAATAAATATAAAGTGAAATTACAATTTGTTTCTTTCCTGTGACCATTGGCTCTGTTAAAAGACAATGCATCTGGATGGGGCTGTCATTGAGATTATTGCTGGTAGTACCCGTGGCAGAGACAGTGCTCTGTGCTCACCACACCCTTTTTCTTCCTGAACATCCAGGAAATTGATATTTCGTGGTTTTCCACTGAAAGACTGGGCAGAAATGAAGTCTTGTTTCCTATCCTAAGCCATTAAAAGTGGATTGAGGCCTGGTGCGGTGGTTTACGCCTGTAATCCCAGCACTTTGAAAGGCTGAGATGTGCGGATCACTTGAGGCCAGGAGTTCAAGACCTGGCCAACATGATGAAATCCTGTCCCTAATAAAAATACAAAAATTAGCTGGGTGTAGTGGCGTGTGCCTGTAGTTCCAGCTACTCAGGGGGCTGAGGCAGGAGAATCGCTTGAACCCAGAGGCAAAGGTTGCAGTGAGCCGCGATTGTGCCACTGCACTCCAGCCTGGGCAACAGAGGGAGAAAAAAGAAAAGAAAAGAAGATAAAAGTGGATTGAGTTTCTCTTTCTCTCTCATCTTTCCAGTTGGAACTAGAAACTCTGGTGGTAGAGATACAAGATGGAAGCAGAACTATCTTGGTCACCCTTCGAAGAGAGTCCCCAAGAAGGTCTCCTCATCTGCATCAAACTGAGGTGAAAGAGTAATCAAGTTTGTGGTGTTAAACCATTGAAGTTTTAGGTTTATTTAGTACAGTTAGGTAGCTTCTACTGTCCCGATGATTATAGGGCGTAACTGATCAGAACAACATGAATATGTTACAACTTTAGACAAGTAATTATTAAGAATAAAAAAAATCAAACTCTCAAAATGCATCTCAATAAAAACATTGAGAAATCTTGTTTGTGTGGATGGGCATGAAGGCAGCTGTAGCAATGTCACTCAATTCCCATTGAGTTATAATGCACAAGGTGATCTATAAGAAAAAATTTTTAATAATCCATCAACTGACAACTGTCTTCTTTAAGTTTTATTGAAGGCAAAGATTTAGCAACCACTTGACTTGCAAAGTAATTTTTTTTACCCAGGGATTAGAGTCATTCTTTTTCTTGACATCCTCCCCCGTATTTCAAATTATCATTTGTTTGTAGCTTCAGAGTGCTTTATACCCCATTGCAAATCACCATAGCAAAATTTGGCAAAATGGGAGCAAAATACTGGAAAAGGGAGGTGGGTAAAGACTTCTCAGGCAGTCAATTTTATGAACAAGTTATATGAAATTTGAAAATCCATAAATTAATTACCTAAAAACTATCTATGTCTATATACCTTTTGAAAGTCTATGAATGCCCCGGGGAAAAAGAAGGCTGGTGTAGTGAAGAGGGAGAGGAATCAGGAGCTGCAGTGTCTCCTGACATAATACTCCTTTGGCTGCAGACCTTCACCCAAACCCTTGGTCCACCTTTCCCTGCCCCTCTACTAACTTACATTAGCGCCCAGCAAAAAAGGTCCTTATCATGATTAGAATTTGTAACATATAAGGAGTCATTTTTAAACCAATGAGAAAAACAAAGAAAGATGAGCAAATGATATGAAAAGGGAATCAACAAGAGAAGAAATACAAATGGTCAGTCTCTATAGAAAATCTTAAAACTCACTCAGAAATCATTGATAGGCAACTTAAGACAATGAAATACCATTCTGAAAATCAAATAGGGAAAAATACATGAACCTCTAGTGGTAGTTAGAAGGAAAATAAACTGATTCAACTCTTCCAGGTAGCGATTTGGCAGTATGCATCAAAAGTCTTAAAACATGTATAAAATTGAGCTAGCAATCCCAATTCTAAGAATTATTCTAAAAAATTATGAATATGGAAAATGAAGATTCAGCCTCAAGTTTCATCACAGTGTTTTAGCCAAGGTTCTTTTGGTTGTAAGTATCAGGCTGCAAAGTATCTTTCATTTGAAATGCCTCCTCTCTACTGCTTTTGCTGGGTCTCTTAGTTAAAATTCCTGATTGATGTAGACTGATTGCTTGCTGAGTGCCAATAGATTGGCCTCGTCCTTTCAGCTGTTTGTCTAGGAGGAGAGGTGTCTTATGATGTATAGGGCTGCTTCCTCCAGGTACTATATGGGTTTAGGGCTGGGTTCTGCATAATAAACAGGAAACAAAATAAACATAGCATATCTAAAATGATGATGAACAGAACTAATTTAAAATTCTGACCTAGTATGTGACGCTAACTGACATCATGCAATGAGATAGTCACTAAAAATGTTCTTATACAAGATGACTTAAAAACACGGGAAGAGACTTGTGATACTTTTCTATTTCTAGAGAAAACACAGAAACATTGCATAAGAGAATATAGTATAATTTCATTTAAAAATTCTTATATTTATAAAGAATCAATATATAGCAAAACTGTAGTAATAGAAATATATAGATGTGAGATTACCAGCTATTATTCATTTCTTATCTTTATGAAAGCATTATTTTCCTACTTAATTGCAGTTAATATGTTTAAGTATTTTGATAAGAAAAACAACATTAAGATTCAGCAAGAGTTCTCTAATCTCTAAGAGGACTGAAAAGAAACAAAATGGAACTCAAATTTTGGATTTAATAATTAGGATTTAATAATTTTAGATTTAATAATTAGGTTCTGCTCAGGGATTCAGACAACAGGCTGCAAAACACCCACCCAGTTCCCGGAAGCACTGAGCACACATAGGCTCTGCTCAACAGCTACAGCAGGCTCCAATTGCTATAGCCAGGGGAGGAAAAGCTGTCACAGAGACGAGTCCCCACATCTACTCTTCCTGTTTCCCAGTTTTCTCCAGAAATTCTAAAGCCCTTCAGCTATATTTTGTGATTTCTATAGGAAGACATGTAGTTTAGGGCAAAGAAAATTGGATTCAGAAACAGAGGATTCAAATCTGTTTTAATACTTTCCTAGTTAATCTTCATGAAGCCACTAAATCTCTTTGAGCCTCAGTAAAATGGAGAACATAATAGGCAACTTGTTTATTCATATGATTGTTTCAACAATTGAATGAGACAATATGTGAAAGGATGTGAAAAAATGATACGCATACAAGCACATATGCATGCTTCTCTATGCACTCCATACAGACACATACACACAAAGACACACACATGCACACATGCACAAACACAAAATAGTGTGTCTCAAATGTATATATTAAGTAACTGGGGAAATAAAAATTAGAAACTTAAATCCTTGATTGGACCTTGACTAAATGTAAATGAAATTATAGATCCTGTGGATTTGATGAGATGCCTTGAGAAGGAAATGTCTTATTGACCTGAATCCTTTGAGAAGCGCCGATTATTAGTCTCTCTATAAGATAGAAAGAGAAGACTTTTTGTCAGTGCCAAGCTGACTCAGTCAGAAGAGAATGAACAGGACTCAGAGGAGGTTTGATTAAAACTGGAAGAGACAAGAGGGTGCAGAACTGGAGGAAGAGGCCCAGCAGGCTGAGTGCTCTGGCCTTGCTGGTGGGAGAGAAGGTACAAGAAGAGACCACTCTAGTGGATGACCCCTTTCAGATGAAAACAGGTGATATGGTATCCACCATAGTTTCCTAAAGAAACTAAAGGAAAGGGGCAAAGATAAAATCAGTAAAGAGGAAGACCCTGGAGACATTGTTTTCTGCAGAAACCAACTGAAGGGATGAGGGTGCAGACATAATAAAATACATTGAGACAGAGCTAAAGAAAAGGAAAGAGATTATGGAACAGGAGGAACAGAAAGTCAAGCTGAAGAACACAGAGGACTGCCTTTATGAACTTCAGGAAAACATTTGTGTTTCTTTAGCAAAGAAGACAGAAGAGATACTTTCCAGCCAGATGCTGAGTGGCACCCTCAAGGTAGACCTCAGCATCAATGCTAAAATAAAAAATATCATTTCCATGGAGGATGCCAAGGCCCATCTTGGGAAAGAGCAGTAGAACAAGAAGAAAGACAGTGAGACATCCTTCATGCCTACCAACGTGGCTGTGAATTTATTTGCTGCACAACAGATTTTTTTTCAATTTTTTTTTTCTTTTTAGACAGAGTCTCACTCACTCTGTCACCGGGCTGGAGTCCAGTGGCCTGATCTTGGCTCACTGTAACCTCCATCTCTTGGGTTCAAGTGATTCTCCTGCCTCAGCCTCCTGAGTAGATGGGACTACAGGTGCCTGCCACCACACCTGGCTAATTTTTGTATTTGTAATAGAGACAGGGTTACACCATGTTGGCCAGGATGGTCTCAATTTCCTGATCTTAGGATCTGCCTGCCTTGGTCTCCCCACCTGTAAGCCATTGCACCCAGCCCCAATTTTTATCATGAGGAGTTCAACAGCCTCATAAACAGAAACAAAGAAGAGCCTTGAAAACAGGTGTTGGGGAGAAGCCAGAGCCCGAGTGGTCCTTTTCAAATGGCAAGCATCCTGTTAATGAGAAGGCCTCTGATGACTATCACTATGAGAAGTTCGAGAAGATGAAGGTGGTACTGAGATGTGTAGAATGGGTTGTAAATACCAGTTCTTTCTTCCTCCATCCCTCTCATGGAAAATGCTTCCTGGATAGACGCATGCTCATTTGCCAGTAGACAGATCCAAAACCAGGCTATCTTACTCCTGCTGCTTACCTGCTGGATTTTTCAAGCACTAAATTTGTAATGTTTGAAATAAAACAATGCATAGATTTCCTATTTAAAAGCAAACTCCATTCTTGTGGGCACTAAATCTTGTTTGTAAATGTATTGGCTTTCTCTTAACATTTGTTCTTGGTCAGGAGAAAACAACTGTGTGCCCATGGTATGCTATTAATAATACCCTTTAGATTGTGCTTTTATCATTACATATGCAATCATATCTTCTACTTTCACATAAATACATTCTTCATTGTTTAGAGTGGGCCCATCTGACAGCAGAAAAATACTAGAATATCAGTATTCAAAGGAATATTGGTATTTTCTGACTTTTACAGTTTTTTATTAAGAAAGAAAAAGCAAAACTATATATATAGTCTCTTTTTAAATTTAGTTATTAAGTACAAAATGAATTTTAAAAGTGAAAGTTAAAGTATGTTTACTTTCTGGTGAAAACAGGAGCTAAATAGGCTGGGCATGGTGGCTCACACCTGTAATCCCAGCACTTTGGGAGGCCAAGGCGGGCTGATCACCTTAGGTCAGGAGTTTGAGACCAGTCTGGACAACATGGCAAAACCCCATCTCTACTAAAAATACAAAAATTAGCTGGGCAGGGTGGCAGGCCCCTGTAATCCCAGCTACTTGGGAGGCTGAGGCAGAGAATTGTTTGAACCCAGGAGGCAGAGGTTGCAGTGAGCCGAGATAGTACCACTGCACTCCAGCCTGGGCAGCAGAGTAAGATTCTGCCTCAAAAAAAGAGAGAAAAAGAAAATAAGAGTAAAATAAACAAGAAGCATTGCTGAAAGATAAGATGGGGAACAAAGGTCTTATTTAAATTCAAATATTTTACTATAGTGTTTAGAATATAATAAATTACAGCTACTTTAATGTTTACTGAGAAGGGGAAGATGTTCTCTAAGTTATTCAATTTTTTTTTTTTTTTTTGGAGACAGGATCTCGCTCTGTCACCTAGGCTGGAATGCAATGGTGCAATCTTGGCTCACTGCAACCTTGGCCTCCTGGGTTCAAGTGATTCTCCTGCCTCAGCCTCCCAAATAGCTGGGACTACAGGCACCTGCCACCACTCCTGGCTAATTTCTGTATTTTTAGTAGAGATGGAGTTTCACCATGTTGGCCAGGATGGTCTCAAACTCCTGACCTCGAGTGATCTGGCCACCTAGGCCTCCCAGTGTTGGGATTACAGGCATGAGCCGCTGTGCCAGGCCAGTTATTCAAATATTTACAATAAGTGTGACTATTAGCCACAAAATCTGAGATTACCACAAAGCTTATAAAACACCTGATACAGAACATTGTATTTGTTTGCTTGGCTATAAAATATGTTATAAGAAATTCCCTTTGCTCCCAGCTGAATATGAGCTATCTATTTTGGAAAGGTCACCTATTCCTCAGTCACTGAACTCACTAGCCAAATTAACCCCCAACCATATGTATTGGCTAGGTTATCTTATTAGTCCAACACCTTGGGTCTAGCTTTCTCTGTGTAGACTCCCTGAATCAGGATGCTTCTAGCAGATTCAACTTCTAACACAGGGAAGACTGACTTATTTCATGTTATTCCAGGTTACATGTGGGAAGTGGTAGTGGGCAGAAAAAGAAGATAAACTAAATTTTACTATATGCATTTATGGGTTGTTGAAATATTATTTTATCAAGAATTTACTACCTTTGTAATAATAAATACCTTTGTCAGTGCTTTGAGTATAGCACAACACTATAGACACTGTTATTCATGTATGAACTGGAGCCAGGGGTCAGGCTTCACGTCTTCCTCCATGCACTGAAGTGAACCAAAAGCTACCCTCCAGTTACTTGTCCTAAAGCTGAATCTGTTCACAGATGCATTTTC
Source organism: Alouatta palliata (assembly GCA_004027835.1). Lineage (NCBI taxonomy): Eukaryota > Metazoa > Chordata > Mammalia > Primates > Atelidae > Alouatta > Alouatta palliata. The sequence goes on from PVKV010000683.1 coordinate 193,313, forward strand.
TTTCCCTTCCCCTTCCCCTTCCTTCCCTTCCTCCCTTTTCCCCCTCCCCCCTTTTCCTCCTCCCTCTTCCCTCCCCTTACCTCCTCTCCCCTTCCCTTTCTTTTCCTTTTCCTGTTTCTTTTTTTTTTTTTTTAAACAGAGTCTTGTTCCATCACTCAGGTTAGAGAGTGCTGGCATAATTATAGTTCACTGCAGCCTTCAGCTCCTGGCCTCAAGCAATTCTCCCGCCTCAGCCTCCTGAATAGCTGGGACCGCAGGTGTGCCACCATGACCTACTAATTAAAAAAGCACATTTTGTTTCAGTGGCAGGGTCTCTCTATGTTGTTGAGGCTGGTCTTGAACTGCTGGGCTCAAGCGATCCTCCTGCCACAGCCTCCCAAAATGTTGGGATTGCAGGCATGAGCCATTAGACTGGGCCACAGATACATTTTCCTGACATCTACATTATTGGCCTGCCTATCCATTAATTAAAAAAAAATTGAATTAATTGCGAGCATTAAAAAGCTCAGATGATCTTTGCATAAAAATACAATATGGTGAATAAAATGGATTTTTACTTTGCATACAAATATTTGCGTATTGCCACTCCTTGCCCCTAGAGGCCAGGCAGCTAAAAGGGACATTTCTAAACCGGGCATTCAGATGTGATTTAGCTTTAACTTTGACCAATGAGATGCATTCAAGTAAGATTTAAAAGGCAGCAGTCCTGGCTGCTCCTGGTGGCAGGCATGATCAGATCAAGCCCACTTTGGGGTTTTTTGTAGCAGTGTTCCTTCCACCAGCTTTGTAAGGGTCAAAAGGTGGATGGTGTCAGCAGCATCTTTAAGCTGTTGTTATTTTTGTTGTTAGCGTGGCCCTGGATGGTAAAGCATGGCTCTGGAACCAGCAGCAGCAACCCCAGCAATATCTTCCTAATCTCCAAGTTGTTCCCAGAGCAAATTGTTCAGGGGGAAGCTTACTGATTTCCGGGCCTCTGACTCAGGCAGGGTTGGCAGCCTCCTTCAAGGCCGGCTCTTCATTGTTCCCTGTCAGCAAGTCCTGGAGGCCTGGCCTCAACACATTGTAAGCACCTAATTCCCTGTGTTGAAGCCCTTTGCCCTTTATGCTTAAAATAGCTAGAGTGGTTTCTGTTTTCTGTAATAGAACTCTAATACACAGGAAAAACAAGAGACCTAGTAACATCTGGCCCCATTTCAGTTCTGATTACAATAGACTGGTTAAGAGCAGGCTGCCTAGTCCCTACCACACCTGATTGTAGTCCCGAAAATGAATACCATTTGTCAAATGCTATTTGATTATTGTATTTGTAGTATGCTTGTTTTTAACAGACATCCATTTCTTTTCATTATCTTCTTGCACTCTGTAGGGATTTGAGTTTGAAACCCCACTAATACCAGAAGCTTGGTGGAAAACATTTTTTTTAAAAAATTTCTTAAAGAATGTAATTCTTGGCTGGGCGCCTGTAATCCCAACACTTTGGGAGACAGAGGCAGGCGGATCACCTGAGGTCGGGAGTTCAAGACCAGCCTGACCAACATGGAGAAACCCTGTCTCTACTAAAAATACAAAATTAGCCAGGCATGGTGGCACATGCCTGTAATCCCAGCTACTCAGGAGGCTGAGGCAGGAGAATTGCTTGAACCCGGGAGGTGGAGGTTGCAGTGGGCTGAGATCGTGCCTTTGCACTCCAGCCTGGGCAACAAGAGTGAAACTCCATCTCAAAATAAAACAATGGAATTGTTTTATTTTGAACATACTTCAAAATGTCCCCTAATTAAAGCTGGAAAACTATACACCTAAACTGCATTATTTAGGTCCTGGTTAGAACTGTTTTTTACTGAACAATGAAACTAGTGTTATTAATCCTAAGGGTGTTGTTAACTGTATGTGTCACCTCTGTGGGGACACAGCAAAGAGATTTCTTTCCAGTCAAGTTTTATCTTATTATCACGTAATAGGTCACATTTGCTTTTTGCATTGACTGTTAGAAAGGTAGGGCCAGAGGCTGTTTGAAGGGCTGACTTCTTACACTGTACATGGCTTTATTTAGGCTTTTTTTTTTTTTTTTACATGTATTTATTTATTTATTTATTTTTCTTTCCTTCTTAATACACTTTAAGTTCTGTGGTACATGTGCAGATCGTGCAGGATTGTTACATAGGTATACACATGCCATGGTGGCTGTGTACTAGCCCTACTCCTGACTGAGTCTCACGGTTATTATCCTGTTTTTCTCTTTAGAAGATTTATTCATATTTTAAAAAAATCCATTGTGCTTTTTTTCTTTTAGTTTTACAGTTTCAGATCTTACATTTAAGACCCATTTTGAATTTCTTTCTTTCTTTTTTTATTTTTTTGAGATGGAGTCTCGATCTTGTTGCCCAGACTATAGTGCAGTGGTGTGATCTTGGCTCACTGCAACCTCCGCCTCCTGGGTTCAATTGATTCTCCTGCCTCAGCCTCCTGAGTAGCTGGGATTACAGGCGCCTGCCACAATGCCCAGCCACCATGCCCAGCTAATTTTTGTGCTTTTTTTATTTTTAGTAGAGATGGGGTTTTGCCATGTTGGCCAGGCTGATCTCGAACTCCTGACCTCAGGTAATCTACCCGCCTCGGCCTCCCAAAGTGCTAGGATTACAGGTGTGAGCCACCGTGCCTGGCAAGTTGATTTCTTTACATTTAATTTTTATTTCTTATTGACAAATAATTATATATTTATGAGGCAAAATATGATGTCTTAGTACATGTATACATTGTGGAATAAACAAAGTAGACTAATTAACATCCCCTCACATACTTATCATTTCTTTGTGGTAAGAACATTTAAAATCCACTTTTAGGAATTTTGAAATATACAATACATTATTTTACCTATAGTTACCTTGTGCAATAGAGCATCAGAATGCATCCCTCCATCTCACTGAAACTTTGTACCCTTTGACTAACATTTCCCTTTGCTGTGCCCACTGCCCTCCCCTCCCCCACCAGCCTCTGGTACCAGAGAGATCATGCAGTATTTGTCTTTCTGTGCTTGGCTTATTTCACTTAGCAGAATGTTCTCTGGATTCCACTATGTTGTCTCAAATGACAAAATTTTGTTCTTTTTAAAGGCTGCAGGTTATTTCATTGGTATATTTAGCATATTAAAAAAAAAAAAGCGATTCATCTGTGGATGGTCACTTCGGTTGGTTCCATATCTTGGCTGTTAAGAATAGAGCTACAGTGAACATGGAAGTGTGGACATCTCTTCAACATACAGATTTCTTTCTTTTGGATGTATACCCAGAAGTGAGATTGCCAGATCATATGGTAATACTATTTTTAGTTTTTGGAGGAATCTCCATGTTGTTTTCCAAAATGACTGTACTACTAATTTACATTCCCACCAATAGTGTGCAAGGGTTTCCTTTTCTCCACATCTTTGCCAATACTTATATCTCATCTTTCTGATAATAACCATTCTACCAGGTGTGCGGTTTTTATTGTACTCTGTTTAATACCACTATTAAATCTTCTTGTAACAAGATAGAGAATGAACATTTTAATAAACTGCCTTCACTTCCCCTGCTCTATTTCTTTGATTATTTCTAATAGATATCTATTCCTTAGTTCTCTCTGCCTTCCTGTGCTCAATCATGCATTTCCTTCAGTGTCTTAACAGAGCAAAGCTATTCATGGATGTGTCTGGGATTCTGCAGTCTAACAAATATTCTAAAGATATGGCCAAGTCAAAGAGTGAGGAATTTTTGGCAAAAATCAATTTGTTTGGTGATTATTGCTAAGAATCGCAGGAGTTATATAGATTTCTTTGTAAATCAAATGGAACACCTAGTCTTTTTGGGAAGCAAATAATTATACTTCTTTTGATGACGTAAGACTGAGAAATATCCAACATCTGATCCTAAGCTAACCTTTTTCCTTTTTTAATTAAATATTTTATTTTGAGATAATTATAATTCACATACTATTGTAAGAATAATACAAGAGCTCTTGTATACTTTTACCCAGTTTCCCCTAAGGATATATCTTACAAAACTAAAACAATATCACAGCTAGGACGTTGATATAGATGCAGTCAAGATACAGAATATTTTCATTCTCACAAGAATCCCTCATGTTGCTCTTTTATTGCCATATCCCCTTCCTCACCAACCCCACCCCTTTTTCAACCCCTGGTAACCACTAATATTTTCTTCATTTGTATACTTTTTAAATTTCAAGAATGAGCCAATCTCTTTGGCTGGCATAAATATTCATCACCAGTAAATAAGCTACACTTGCCAGCACCGTTCCTCCACTGTGATCCATTATTTGCTCTTCTCTAACCTACTCTATGCCTGAGAAAGCTGACCTTTGAGGATCACATCAGCCAGGCTCCCTGTTCTCTGGCTTCCAATTTGATTCAGCTATTGGAGGAACCGGCAGAAAACAGAGGGAGTGGGAGAAGAGAGATGTAAGAGTATTCAGCCCTCTGTGCACCTCCCCCTTTCAATTCCTTATCATGATTCGGGCACTGGCTCCATTAGCTGTGTTGGAAGATTGCAGCTCCAGTTAGGTGGTCCTACTTCCAGGGCTTGAAGTTCCCTCTAGACTCAGGTAATTTAGTTCATTTCCTTTTCAGCCTAAAAGTGACAGCTCTCCACTCTTGCTAGTTCCTGTGTACCTCACCGTCTCAGATTGGTTTCCCTAACCCTGCCCATACCCCTGTAAATCTGTGACAGTCTCATAAAACCTTTCCCAACCAAACCCTTTCAGTGGGCTGTTGGTGCCTGCCAAGCCCTCATTGATACAGTGATTGTAAGGATTGATTTAAAAACATCTGCTCCTTGTTTAGCTTTTAAGAGACAGAACCTTTCATTCATGCCCATTTCAATTCATCTATGCGACTTTTAAAAAATTCACCCTCTCTCTTTTCCTCTGTCCATCCCGCTTCATCTTATCTTCTTGAGCACTGACCTTACTCCAAATGCTAAATCTAAGCAATTTAAGCTTTCTCCTAAGGGACCTCCAACTTTGCCTTTTATATTACCATTTTCCTTCCTCGGCCTTGAAGGAAAGGATGCAACAGGTAATCTCTGGAGACTCATCTTAAATGTAGGACCTATTTGTCTCACCACAATTGCCTACATTTTGAGTGAGTGCATAGGTTATGTGTTAAACTCTTATTTGCAACCTCTGCCTCCCAGGTTCAAGTGATCCTCCTGCCTCAGCCTCCTGAGTGGCCAGGATTACAGGCACCCACCAGGGTTTCACTACATTGGCCAGGCTGGTCTCAAACTCCTGACCTCAGGTGACCCACCCTCCTCGGCCTCCCAGAGTGCCGAGATTACAGGTGTGAGCCACAACCCAACCTTTGTGTTGAACTCTTGTGCTTTCTTCTCTGTGCTTTTCCCTCTCCACTTTGCCAGAATGGACCTAGCCCTTTTGTGTCTCCTGACTCAGGGGTTTTGGGAAGACTCAGGCCCACTTTGTGTCAGGCCCTGTTTTAGCCTAGGCCATCAAAGACACTGGCTTTGTGTTCTGGAAGCCAGGGAGAGACAGAGACATTTTGAAGAGAGGAAAGAAGAGTAGAAGGAGAGAAGGAAGTGGGAGGGAGAGAGATAAGAAGAAAGAGGAAGAGGAGAAGAAAAACCAGAGAGGAGAGAGTGCATCAGATGAGAAAAGAGACAGAAACCTTGGCCAGATGAGTAGCCTGCTGTCAAGGGGTGAAGCTATCTTGGAAAATGAATTTATCAGGCACCACCTTGATGAACTGAAAATTAAGGGGGGACAAAGGAATCCAATAATAATTGAGATTGCATTCCTCAATCTAGAACAATTCTTTGATGTACGAAAAAAGTTTCCTGATCTAGGTAAGAGTAATATTTAATTAGGTTCAAAGAAAAATGAAAAATTATGGGACTTTGTTTATAACAGATTTGTGGACTATGGTTCACACTACTTACTATTAATGATTTGATGCTCCCAGCCTTAATGCTGAGATTTTTAGGATCCAAGAATGGTCTGTTTTGTAGTTGAAAAAGTTCTTGTTCTATTTTCTCTTTTTTTTTTCTCCTGCGATGCAGTTTTGCTCTTGTTGCCCAGGCTGGAGTGCAATGGCATGATCTCGGCTCACTGCAACCTCCGCCTCCCAGATTCAAGCGATTCTCCTACCTCAGACTCCCGAGTAGCTAGGATTACAGGCATGCGCCATTACACCCAGCTACATTTGTATTTTTAGTAGAGACGAGGTTTCTCCATGTTAGTGAGGCTGGTCTGGATCTCCCGACCTCAGGTAATCTGTCTGCCTTGGCATCCCAAAGTACTGGTATGACAGGAATGAGCCACCATGTCCGGCCTCTTGTTCTATTTTCAACAAATAACTTGTCATTGTCATTTCATGTCCATTTATGGATTATCACAAAATTTAATAAATGCTACATATTCGCTTGGGCTAATCATCTTGTATTCCTTATTTCATTTATCTTAGTAAGAACCCTGTGAAATATATATTTTCCTAATTTTGCTGATAAGAACCCTTAGGTGCCGAGAGCTTAAATAACTTACCTAAGGACACACAACTCATATGTGGAAGGTATGGCATTCAGTTCTATCTTTTAATGATTATGCCATATTGCCTTTTGATGAGGCATATTTTATTCTCTACCTGGAAATGAGAAGACTGTTCCTTCCAATGATCTTGATTGCTCTTCTCTTTACGCCTGGGTAGCTTCACAGGTGGCACGAGAACACCTATAGATAGAAAGAATAGCAAAATAGCCCCTCCACCCATGCTGTCTGTAGTGCTCTTTAAAGCTATGGTTAGTTATCTCAGCCACATAGCTCCTTACACATCCTTTGGATCCCTGATCAAGAGTCATATCCTTAAGAGAGGCATCCTCATCTCCATCCTGCTACTGAACTCCAGCAGTTCTGGGTGGTCTTCTGATGTTGACCATCTTCTCCACCAAACCTCTTCCCTGAGTGACCCCAGGTCAGGTTCTTCTTTCCCCCATCCCTGACTCCAAGTGCTGTTTCGTCTCTGTATCTGCCAGCTCTCCCTGGGGGGATGCTTAGGTCTTGGCCCTTCATCTAGAAAGCTGACCTCTTTCTATTTCTATGTCATGATCTCTGGGCTCCCTCAGGATGTTGCTTTGGTTCTCAAAAGCATGCTTCAGAGTCACAAAGCTAAACATGTATCATTTATTCTCTTTCATTCTCAATGTAACCTCCTACTTTCCTTGAGGCAAAGTGGTCACATACAAAGACAATGGAAAAGAAAAACACAAAATTAAATTTTGAAAATGTTGTAATGTTGGTCAAGTGCGGTGACTCACACCTGTAATCCCAGCACTTTGGGAGGCCGAGGTGGGTGGATCACCTGAGGTCAGGAGTTTCAGACCAGCCTGGCCAACATGGTGAATCCCCAACTCTACTAAAAATACAAAAAATTAACTGGGCATGATGGCGGGCACCTGTAATCCCAGCTACTTAGGAGGCTGAGGCAGGAGAATTGCTTGAACCCGGGAGACAGAGGTTGCAGTGAGCTGAGATTGCATCAAATAAAAGAAAATATTGTATTGTTACAATTGTGTTGCTGCTAAGCTTTACCTGTATTTGTGCAATGATTTCTTTTGGCCTCAATTACATGATCTGAACACTTTTGAATGGAGGTTGTTTTGGTGTTGAAGAGATTATTTTGTTTAAAGAAAATTCCCATTTTAATTTTCAATGGAATTGCCTAATATGAGATATAGTCTTTCATTAAAAATGCTCATTTATTTAAGAATGGTTTATTAGGTGACTGCTAGAGCCAGGATGTTTGCTTTTCTACTTTCCTTATTTAAAGAGCGTGTGCCTGGGAATTATTGGAATCGACATACTCTGATAATGCACAAGATAGTCTGTTCTAATGGGCTAACTTCTAGTGCAATTATTTTTTTGAGATGGAGTCTTGCTCTGTTGCCCGGGCTGGAGTGCCATGGTGCGATCTTGGCTCACTGCAACTTCTGCCTCCCAGGTTCAAGTGCTTCTCCAGTCTCAGCCTCCTGTGTAGTTAGGATTACAGGTGCACATTGCCACACCTAGCTAATTTTTTGTGTTTTAGTAGAGATGGGGGTTTCACCATGTTGTCCAGGCTGGTCACAAACTCCTGAGCTCAGGCAATCCACCTGCCTCGGCCTCCCAAAGTGCTAGGATTACAGGCATGAGCCACTGCGCCCAGCCTAGTGCAATTTTAATATGAATATATTCATGTATTCATTTGACATGTTTTCTGAGTCCCAGCTTAACCTCTGGCACTCAACATAGGAAAGACATGGCACCTGTATTCAACCATAGTGGAAAAAATAGACAAATAAGACAATAATTACTTTAAAGAGTCTTTAAGGTTATTTGATGCAGACAAGGAAGGCCTCAAGTCAGGGAGGACTTCTCAGAGGATATGAGCCTTGGGCCTTAATTGTGGGGTTGAGAGGGAGTTTACCAAGTGAGGAAATATGAGATAGAGGCTTCAGAACTTACAAAACACAGAGACAAGAGAATGAAGAGTATGTTTGGAGAATGACAACCTGTAGACCAAGCAGAATGACTTTTGTCCAAATATAGCTCAACATGTAAGAAAGAACTTCAGTTCTCTGAATCCCTGTGTTCCTTCTTTCTTAACAAGAATAAAACCGTGACAGCCTAAGTGGAAGCCATCCACCTGCTTGCTGGTATGAATGAACTGTATCATGCTGAGAGACACTGGTATCTCAGAAATGCTTCAGCACACTAGAAAGCAGAGAAGTGTCAGGAGTTGGCTCCAGAAGTGAGAATGCTTGGGAATCCTTTTTTTTTTTTTTTCTAAAATATTATGATATATCCTGCTGTGGGACCTCTAGTTCAATCCTGCAGCATTTTTGTGACACAATTTACTCATATCTCTATGGTGTATCAGCTACAAATCCTGGGAAAAATCGATACCAGGCTTTGGTAGCTATCACTTACTATCAAGCATGACCTCAACTTTTCCTCTACCCCGTGTTCTTAGGTTAATAAGAGGAAAATAGTTTTGAAAAGTGAATGTTTATGGAATACAGTTTGGTAAAACAATTTTCTTCAATGTAAATGGTTGATGGAGTTTTTATTTATTCAATCTGTAAGTGCCCTGGGATGCTCCTTGGTACTGCAGCTGAAGTTCTTGAATCATTTGATTCTTTGTGACTGACCCTTCTTCTTTGCTTCAGTCCAAACAGAAAAGTAACACACTGAGTTCTAATCACCCAGCTGAATTAAGATCAAAGCTGTAAATTCAGCTCAAGATCCCAAACAACAGCCTCCTCCTTTACACCTCAGCACTCAGAAGATGACAAGTAGATAAAGAATAAATGTATATACTATGCCGATTATACTGACAATTGTTTAAGGAAGAATTGCCAATTTTATAAATGGAAATGCAAGTAAAAAGAGATCATTGACCTTTTAACTGATAGGTCTATTTGTTTCAAAAAGTCATCACAAAATTTTGCTATATCTTGGTCTTGAAAATAGCCCTTTCATTCAACTGGAAAAAATATTTTAAAGTTTTAAAATGTACAAACCTTGTATAATAAAGTTGGGATAGTTGAACCTCGGAAAATTAGGTGCAGGAGTACAATCACACTTTCTGTTTCAAACGCTTCGTTCATTTTCTGAAAATTTCACTGAGAAACTAACATCAGGTTCTAAATTAACTGGCTAGGAGGAATGTGGACAAATTATTTTCAGAGTGCATTTTTTCTTTCAAGAATTATCTTAGCTTCTTGCTCTTCGTTGACTTTCCCAAATGTAGAGAGCTCTGTATAACACGTTTGAAGTTAGAATATGACTATATGGGCAATTGCTTTGCAAATATTTTCTGGTTAACAGCAATTTTTTTTCTCTTTCTATGTACAACATTTATAGGTTATTTGCTTAAAGAGTCTCAAAAGCATAAACCTGTAAGTTTGCCATTGTGAACAAACATCAATTCAGGAACCACATTTTTAAAAGAGTCAGCTAGTCTCACTCCAGACACTTTCATATGTTTAGTTATCTTTTTTTCCTTTAAAGAAATGTTATGATAAGTCCTTGCTGCTTTAGGATCTCCTGAAGTCTTATTAAAGATGATGCATGGGTTTTTCTATTTATTAAAATAATTTTGCTTAGAATTTTGACTTGAGATACAAAGAGGGATCAAAACACAGTCTGTAAGTGCTGTGAAGGTGAATGTTGGTTCTTTAGGAAGCCACCTTGTTTGTGGCTATTTGGTATCAGATGGAAGTCACAGGTATCTGATGCTCAGAAAGCCAGGCAGATCACCCACACGTGTGAGGCAGGCTGGGTGCAGACTATGGACACCTGGGGAGTATGTGTGCCATCTAAGAAGAGCAGAGCTTCTTAATTCTAGTTGACTGTAGCCAGACAGCAATATGGGTCCAAAATTCTGCGGTTTCTGTATTTGCTGGCTCTTCCAAAGAACTTCCAAACTTGTATTTCTATTTGAAATATCTTGATTAAAAATCAACATGCTATGTGGGCAGATGTTTTCAGCCTCTGGTGTAAACCTATATTAATTCATTGCATTAACTATTTATTAAACAGACTAGAATTCTCCTCACCATGGGGCATATCTTACCAACTTTGATTTCCTCAATTCCCAGAACACTGCCCAGCACATAGTAGAGGCATAGATAATTGTTATTACACTAAACTGAGCTCTGAAATGAGAGCCAGAGAAGAGAAGAAGGTGTTTTGTTTGTTTTTCTTTTTTAGAGCTAGACAAACCTGTGAAATCTTTCCTTTGGAAAGTTAAATATTCACAATTGTTACACTGTGTCCGTTTCAGACAGGGTATTCCTTTTAGCCATCTGCAGACTTTGAAGCTCACTTCTTTAGATGTATTTTGTCAGGAGAAGATTAGGCTTGGCTTTATGAACTGTCATGGAAAAAGAGAGATAGCCAGAGGGTCTTAATTTACATAGGAAAGTGAAAGGAACAGGCATTGAGTAAAATCCTGTTATTATTTTGACAATTAATAGTTTCTTCGGGTATTAGGAATATCATAAGTGAATTAATAGATTACTTTGGTTTAGTGAAAGTTTACTCACAAAGTGATAACTCAGGAGAGATTTCCTCCTGCCTTTGGAAGATGTGATGAAGAGTTTGGGGGATTTCTTCTTTATCTGCCTCTGAAAACTGGGGTGATGAAGCAGTGATTCAGGAACAATGACCAATTGCACTATGCCAACTGGAGATTTTATTTTAGCTAGGAAAGTTTTAAAAATAATTCCCTTTTCATTACTACAAGTAGGTAAACTCTCCCAAGCTCATGTATTATTCAACATCAAAATGGATTTATTTCCCAGTTAGGACTTTCAGGAAATTTGTCAGGCTTCTACAATGCCCCAGCCTATACCCCAGGCTACCTCAAAAGTGTAGATTTGGATTGGGGTAGGTACAATGACCATCAACTACATTTTACAGATGAGTAAACTGAGACCAGGCATTGGAGCTTGGACTTCAGTCTAGATCAGTCTTCATTCAAAGAACATGCTAGGAACCACTATGCTATTCTGACTCTCGTATTGCTTGAAGTCTCTTTCCCTCATGCTGCCTTTTTCTTATGCAAACTATTTGCATGAGAAAATAGAATATAAGGCCAAAAAAGATCACTAAGGATTAAAAGGGCCACTACATAGCCTTGAAAATCTAAGAAAACTGTAAGACAAATTACAAGAAAAATGGACAAATGTATGATTGTGATCCAAGATTTAAAAGTATATATATAAAACAATAGATCACATAGAAAATATATAGAACCCAGTATACAGAAAATATGTTTTCTTTTCAAATATTTACCGTGTATTAGGTTATAAAGGAAAATAAAAGTTATATAAATATAAATTCTTAAAGAATCAAGATCATACAAACTATTTTCTTTGATGACTATGCAATTAAATATCAAATTAATATTTAAAAGTACCTATTTCTTTGAACATTTAAAATCACACCTAAAAACTCATGGTTTAAAGAGGATACACTGTTGATAGTAGAGAAGGTTGTGCCTGTAGGAGGACAGGCGGTATATAGGAATTCTTTACTTTCTGCTCAGTTTTGCTATGAACAGAAAACTGTTCTAAAAAATAAAGTTTATTAACTATAAAAAATAATGCATATATACTCATAATGAAAATGACAAAACTGTTAAAATTGAATGACAATGAAAGGCTATTTAAAATAGAAAGGGTAAAAATGTTCACTATAGTTCATTCTCTAGATAGAGATAATCATTCTCAAAATTCTAGTGTATATTTTAGAAGGACATATTGAATGCTTACTCTGACAGGCCTTGTGATTAATATTATTGTATTTAATCTCATCATATCCCTATCAGACAGGAACTTTAATCATCCTCATTTTAAAATGAAGAAATTGGGTCTTAGAGAGGTTAATTTGCCCAAGCATGTTAAAATCTAGGTTTTCTGATTACCATGCCACACCACATCACACCATGCCATGCCATGCCATGCCATGCCATACCATACCTACATACCTTGCTTCGCTTCCGCCTTAATTTATTTTTCTGTCTCTAAAATGCATCTTTTTATTTCTTCTTTTTTTTTTTTTTTGAGTCAGAGTCTTGCTCTGTCACCCAGGCTGCAGTGCAGTGGCGCAATCTCAGCTCACTGCAACCTCTGCCTTCTGGGTTCAAGCCATTCTCCTGTCTCAGCTTCCTGAGTAGCTGGGATTACAGGTGTATGCCACCATGCCCGGCTAATTTTCATATTTTTAGGAGAGATGGGGTTTCACCGTATTGGTCAGGCAGGTCTCAAACTCCTGACCTTAGGTGATCACCCACCTCAGCCTCCCAAAGTGCCGGGATTATAACTAGGCGTGAGCCACTGAGCCTGGCCCAAACTGCATCTTTTTTTACCATTACAAACAATAAAGCAATGAACACTCACCTACATACATCTGTACACTCTTCTCTAGTTGTTTACTTAAGAGAACTTACTAGAAGTTGTATTATTACACAACTACTGGTTTTTACATTAATATCTATTAAGTATCTTTCATTCTATAATCTATCTCCCCTAAATTTATGCCATTAATTTTCTGCAAAAAACTGCGTAATTTATTTTTGGAGAAACTGCATCACTTGTCCTATAGAATATAGGATTTGCCTGAGTACTTCATTTTGGTGTCACTTAGCTTGTTTCTCTGTCCCCTGTGTATGTTGTCAACTGATCATTATGTGGAGGTTGGATTAGGTTTAGATTCAATCTTTTAAGCAAGAAGACTTTATAAGAGCCAATTGTGTCCTGTGAAAGCAATTCATGTACTTCTGATGTGACAGCATCCCATTTTATTAAGGTAGAAAAGTTTCTATGGTTACCTCTGAGGTCTGCGCCCTGTGAAATGAGATGGGTTGGCATTATAGAACATTAGCACCAATTGCACCCATTATATCTTCCTACTTATAATTTTCAGGCACATGAGATCTCCTCCTAGTATACCTTCTCCATCTCTCCTTTCCTTCTTTGCCTAATTTGAAAAGCCTTTCTATTGTGCCTTTCATGAGTCACTGGGAGAAGCTCTAGCACAAACTACTCGCCACCTGTTTCTGGGGTCCAGTTCCATTGTCTTAAAGATACTCTCACTCAGTTTTCTTATGCCATCACTAGGTATTGTTTGAAGGAGAATTTTTAAATAATCCTGCCGTACCTCATCTCAATGATGAAGACTTGGAGAGAATTCTGCTAAGATCCAATACTAAGAAGCTAAGATTCTCCAGGCTACCAATGTCACTGCTCATCTTCCTATGTCCATCCTTGCCTCTCCCTGTGGATGTGATACTTTCCACAGCCTTACAACCACAGTTCGAGCAGCCTTCCAGCATAATCTTGATTCTCCCTTCCTTGTTCACCTCTTAAGTCTGCATTTTGTGGATAAACATCCCTGATGACTTCACTCAACACTCCTTCCTGGGTGTTACCTGCTTCTACTGGGTTCACTCCAACCCTTGGAGAGAGATACCCAGCCAGAAATCCAGATATAACATAGTGGTTGAAAGCACTCCAGGCTCTGGAGCTGGCAGATCTAGGGTTGAAATTCACCAATAGCACTTTCTGTCAAGTTACCAACATATACGAGTCCCAATTTCACAGTTTGTAAAATGGGGATATTAATATTTATTATATAAGGTTGTCATGACTATTAAATGAGATACAGCAAATGCCTAGGTCAATGACTGATGTGAGGTAAATGACCAAAGAATAGAAACATTATTATGAATGTTGTCATATTCCCATACTCATGCTGTGTTCCTAGATCTTTAGCTTCCACTGGGCACAGAGGCATAGTATATACAAATTTGGTAATTAATAGAGAACATAATGAAGCAAAGTCAAATTTGATAAAGTCAAACTTAATAAGATGTTTTTGAGGATAGAATGGTAAGACTATAGAGCTAGAAGTGATCTTAGAAGTAACTAAATCCAGACCAGGGCAGTGGCTCACACCTGTAATCCCAGCACTTTGGGAGGCCAATGCAGGCAGATCACTTTAGGCCAGGAGTTCAAGACCAGCCTGGCCAACATGGAGAAACCCCATCTCTACTAAAAACACGGGGTGGTGCATGCCTGTAGCCTGTAATCTCAGCTACTCAGGAGACTGAGGCGTGAGAATTGCTTGAACCCAGGAGGCGGATGTTGCAGTGAGCCAAGACTGTGCCACTGCACTCCGGCCTGGGTGACTGAACAAGACTCTGCCTCAAGAAAAAAAAAAAAAAAGAAGTAAATCCAATTCCTCATTTTACAGTTGAGACAAATAAGACCTACAGACATTGAGGGATCTTCTGTACCTATCAAGTAAGTGCAGTGCAATGCCAACCCATGTCTGTCTTTGGCCAGGATGCACTAGTAATAATGACTCACTTGAAATCTATCTTTTGGCCTTGCACAATGATGGATTACATGTCAAAATTCAAAAGAAAATTTTTTGAGTGGTATTTGTCCTTTCTAGGTATTTTGATTAAATGAAAGAATCAACAAAAATTTATCTGAGAGAGGGAAAAAGAGACATCCTTGAAAAGTACTGCGGAACATATCCTTTCTTTGAAGAGTGAGACTGATATTTATTACCATTGCTGGCAGACACTGTTTGGTCTCAGGGAATGTATTCCCACATTTAAATGTTATTTCCAACAAAAGAACAAAGAGATTCAAAGAGTTTCCTTTGAATATAATTATAAAATTACCATGATAATACACAAGAAGAGTTTTGTTGTATCCCACATGTAAGTTCTGTGAGGGGATCTAGTGGAAAATGAAAAGCAAGCCACCATGACGAGGTGTTGCTGAGAGCAGTTGTGTGTGGTGTCAAATGTGGGGCTGAAAGGTTGCTCATTTTGGTTTTTCTTTAACTATCCTTTTAATCTCTTTGTCTCTTGCTAATTATTATGCATAGACAAATACATATATCAAATTTTAATTGCTCCGTCACACTGTACAAATGATGATAAAATAGCATTTGCAATCTGCTTTGGTAATTTTTGGACTGTAACTATGCTTTAATTTGTACAAGTGGAATGCATTTCCTTTGTCTTCAGAGTAGTTATTATTCTGCTCAACTTTTTTTTAGATTATACATTTCAATATCACTTTACTAAAAACTTGATGGATGCATATCAGTACCACCCAATTTTTGTATTTCAATATTTTATATTAAGGAAGATTTTCAAATTAAACATAATTGTATTTCACACTGTTAATTAATATTCATTAAATTCAGTAAAGTCACCAAAGCAGCTACTCTGTTACAGAAACAGTATCAGACCCTGGAAATGCGGAGGTAAATAATGTATGATCCTTGCCTCACTAGACCTACAGTTTAACAGGATTATATCCACCCCCATGGCCTTAATTACAATCTATATGATAATGACTTTCAGGTCAGGCGAGGTGGCTCTCGCCTGTAATCCCAGGACTTTGGAAGGTCAAGGTGGGCAGATCACTAGGTCAGGAGTTTGAGACCAGCCTGGCCAACATGGTGAAACCCATCTCTACTAAAAATATAAAAATTAGCTGGGTGTGGTGGCGTGCACCTATAGTCCCAGCTACTTGGGAGGCTGAGGCAGGAGAATCACTGGAACCCAGGAGGTGGAGGTTGCAGGGAGCCGAGATCACGCCACTGCACTCCAGCTTGGGTGACAGAGCAAGACTCCACCTCAAAATAAATAAATAAATAAATAAATAAATAATAAATTTAAAAAGATAATGATTTTCAAATTTCCAGACCCGCCTCTATCATGTCCTTTGACCCTAGATTCAGGTGTATTCAGATACTTACTGGACAACTAACTCTACGTGTTTGTTTTAAAAGGCACTTCAGAATCAACATGTCCTAAACTGAGCTTATCATCTTTTTCTCAAAACTGCCTCTCTCTCCATCCAAAAATTCCCAGTTACAGGAATGGCACCCATAACTACCTAAATCTAAATATTTGGGAGTATCCTTTAGTCTTTCTTCTCCCTCATGTCTTTTTTACCTAATAAGTCAATAAATCCTGTTAATTCTACCTCGTAGGCAGCTCTCAAGTTTGTCTACCTTTCTTCTTTCCTACTGCTACTCTCTAGTTCAGCCCACTAGCATCTCCCACTTGGATTAGTAACAGTGTCCCAATTACCCTCCCTGCATCTCTAATGAGCAGCCAGAGGGACCACTCCAAAAGGCAAGTCTGACCCTATCACTACCCTTCTTAAAATCGCTCAATGACCTTTCCATTCTTTCAGGGATAAACAAATCTGACTTCCTTAGACAAGGCTTTTAAAACTTTCCACTGGCCAGCACTGCTGTGACCACTCCATCTTGCTGTCTTGCCTGTGCCCTGCCTTTTTCCATTCATAATCAACTTATTTCAGTTACCTAAAGAGAGGCCCCATGCATGTGCTCTCTCATCTTTAGGCCTCTAATGGGCTGGTCTCTTTTCCTGGTACATACCTCAGGCTCAACCAAAGGATGGCTCCCTTAGGAAGACTTTCCTGACCTCCCGGATTGTATTAAGAATCCCGACACCCACAGAGTCTTCTACTTTACCACCTATGATCCATTATTGTTACTTCTCAATTGTCTTTCTCCCTGCTAGCCTATAAGAACCAGAGAGTAGAAAACTTGTCTAAGTTGCCCACTAATGTAGGACACATAGTAATAAATATTTTTTGAATGAATAAATGAAACTGACAAAATAAATATGTTATGTATGGTAAATGCTCTCTAGTAGAGGTATTAGAGTGCTATGGAACGCAAATGAAGGTCACCTAAGTTAGAGTTGGGATTTGAGGAATACATGTACTGCTCTCAGCACAGTGGGTGACACATGGAAAACTCAGTTTGAGGGACTAATAAGGGCAGTAAGAGTTAACTTCACTATGCATGGAAAGAAGGGCATTCCAAGTAGAGAAAACAGTCAGTGTATGTGAAATAATGGAGGTGTGACTCAGCCAGTAGGGGCTACAAGAGCTACATACTGTTCTATATGGGTGAAATAGGCAATGCATGGATGGATGGTAGGGTAGTGGAAAAGAAGCCACAAATGTAGGTAGGACCTGATCGTAAACCATTTGTTGTAAACCGTTTGTTATATACCAAGGAGTCTGAACCCTATTCTGAAAGCCAAGGGGATTCAGAACATGAAGTGACATGTTTTGGAAAAAAAATGTGATAAGTTGCATAGGGAGAGATTAATTTGATGGGTAGCAATGGTGGCAGCAATGTGTTGTTTGGTGATGGATGTTGGTAGATGTGACTATCAACGAGATGGCAGGGTTGCAGTAAGGCAATAAGTCAGGCCAGAGTGATAAGAACCTACATAAGGCAGTGACAGTGAAGATGAACCCATGAGGCTTGGTGAACGAGTGGATGAGGAAGGTTAGTGAGCAGGAAGGGCCTTGGATCAACTCTAGGTTTCTGGTTCAGTTGATTATATGGATAATGGTCTCTTCACTGAGAATTTAGGCTGGCTTAGGGGGAAAATGAAGACGGTAAATGGGCTGTATGGAACATGGAAACATTTACTAGTAGAAGCAATGGGACAAATAGTGACTAGGTCCTCACAGTAGTACTACAAAGCTTTTTTAACCAGTATGTAGCCAAGGTGCAAATCCAAGTCCCACACTCATTTATTGTACCCCATTAAGCCCTGAACTGTTCAAAGACAAAAGCCACATGGTGCCTTGATTCTCCCTGAGTGTTGACCACTTCAAAATTCTCAGTGCGAAGAGAGATGAAGGTGGAGATAAAAGAAACTAGGTTTGAGATGGAAGGGCTAAGTGGTTCTAGGAGTCAGAATGTAGAACACAGGATCGGAGTGAGAGTGGGGATCAAGTGGCAATTTATATGCTAACAGCAATGCAAGAGGAGAGTAGGGAGGATTTGGGAGGAAGGGTCAGTAGTAGGGCAGGACCTTGGAATATAAGATGAAAGCCTGTAATGGAAGAGGAAAACCTGGCAGTGGCCATTTCATAGCCATTTTAAGGGTTTGGTCACTGGGAATGGCCTGAGTGAAAATCTTCTCTAACACTGTTCACTGTGCTATGGGTCCTTATTAGAAGCCATTCAAGGTGTTTAGTTACAGGGTCAGCATAGGACCTCCAGTGACAGCACAACCCCCTGCACATGGTAAGGCATTCTATAAATATTTGTTGGATCAATTAATAAATGAACACCAAACATGCAGATGATGATTTCATTTAGAAGACAATCCTGCCATAGAGAACAGTGGAACAAGAAGCTCTAGAGTAGTTGGGGTGGAGCTTGTCTTCCATGGTGGGGACAAGTTTTCTAAATAACTCAGCCTGCTAATTGCACTACTCTGCAGTCAGTCAAGCATCGGGACCTAGTATGATAGATACATTGAGCCCAATCAACCAATTTATTGAGAATCATAAGGTAATTGAGACGACCAGTTAGAAGGGACTGAAGTGCTGCTTCACGAACCCCAGATACATAGTTTTAAGGCAAATTGAGCTGAAATATGTCCTTATTCTATTGGCCCAGTTTCTGGAATTAATGAGCCCAAGAGAAGATATTTTTTGAATCAGTGACAGAGTTGTTATTCACTTGTAAATTTAGGGGATTTGGATTATTCCAGTATGCAATCCTTTAATTTTTAAAACTATGCTGTTGATCATAATTTCTTTTTTTCTTTTGGAGATGGAGTTTTTCTCTTGTTGCCCTGGCTGGAGTGCAGTGGTGTGATCTCAGCACACTGCAACCTCAGCCTCCCAGGTTCAAGTGATTCTCTTGCGTCAGCCTCCTAAGTAGCTGGGATTATAGGCACACGCCACCACACCCAGTTAATTTTTGTATTTTTGGTAGAGATGGGGTTTCACCGTGTTGGCCAGGCTGGCGCAAACTGCTGACCTCAGGTGATCTGCCCGCCTTGGCCTCCCAAAGTGCTGGGATTACAGGCGTGAGCCACCATGCCTGGACCATAATTTCTGTTACAAAATATTTTAGCATACTTCCTGGGATTTGAAAGCCCTGTTAAGGCTTTGTTTATTCCAAGCTTAAATGTTAAGTAGATCATGACATGATAAGAAGGAAACCTTAGTCTTATGAGAAATACCCTATCACAGATAGCTATGTGCACACCTATATTCACCTACAGGTGCTCACCTACAGGTGCTCACCTCAGGCCTAAATTTACAAGCACAGGCTGAATAAAGTACAAAGTGAAGATTCAAGCAGACAGAGCTGTAGTTGCTGTGGAAACCATAGCACTGATCTTCATGACACACGTACACTCAGCTCTACCATTCTACAGATGACTTAATAAGGGATATTTACCTTTTGAAACAATTTTGGAAACTTATTAACGGAAATCTTAAAAAATAAGAAGGTGCTATAGTCTGGTTTTGTAAATTTCAGCTCTAGGTGAATTTTTCTACATACTTAAATCCTGGAAATTGGAGGATTTTCATTGTTGTTGTTTGCTTCCCAGGCAGATGTACAAAATAAATGTTGATTTCATAGGACTGATGTGAACTCTACCTATAGTCACAATCAGGAATATGCAAATAAAATCATGGGTATCTTGGTGTTTTCTTAATGCTTTCTCCAGTTTGTCTTATAGACACTTCAGTTCTAGCTGAAAGAGTCACTATACTCTCCCATCTTAAGCATTAATAGCCAGTGTACCAAAAGTGGCAGCTCAATTACATATGGACTAGGATCCAATTAATCCTTTCTGATAACTTTATCTACTTGGTCTACACCCAATACTTCTGGCAGGAAAATTGTCTCTGATTTCTTTCCAAATATAAAGTTGGCAGATTTCATTTACTCTCTTTACATGTATATCTATATCTATATCTATATCTATATCTATATCTATATCTATATCTATATCTATATCTATATCTATCTACATCTAATCCTTGAAAGAGAGATCTTAGAATTTACATTCTTTTGTGTGAAAACAGTTTCTGCTTCAATGAAACGAAAGCTATTTTTAATAATATTAGATATTGTACTATTTTTAGATGCTGAGTCATTTTTGAATTGTCAATTTATGGCATCAATTCTCATTAAAAACAACCCATCCCTACTGATATTCAGGGGTGATATAATCACCCTTGCTAGTGTCAGTAGAGCACTGTTAATTTTGAGACTGAAAAAAGTTTCATTCTATCATTATAGCTAACAGTCAAGGTAAATATGTCTTTATTCAAAATCTTCATTTATTGCAATAACACTGTTTCCAACCTGTGAGAAGTGCATGGTAAATTAATTCAGTTTTCCAGTGGCCTGCTCTTGAAACCTGTGAACTGATGAAATCCTTATATAACAAAACTCTGTGGGTGCCACTTTTTTTTTTTTTGGTCACAGGATGATTTTGTTACAACGATTTTTTTTGTTAAATATATTTTCTTTTTGTAAGCCAGAAGAGAGTGGAGGCCAATATTCAGCATTCTTAAAGAAAAGAATTTTCAACCTAGAATTTCATATCCAGCCAAACTAAGCTTCATAAGTGAAGGATAAATACAATCCTTTAAAGACAAGCAAATGCTGAGGTATTTTGTTACCACCAGGCCTGTCTTACAAGAGCTCCTGAAGGAAGCACTAAATATTGAAAGGAAAAACCAGTACCAGCCACTGCAAAAACAAATGAAAATGTAAACACCATTGACACTATGAAGAAACTGCATCAACTAATGAACAGAATAGCCAGCTAGCATCATAATGACAGGATCAAATTCACACATAACAATATTAACCTTAAATGTAAATGGGTAAATGCCACAATTAAAAGACACAGACTGGCAAATTGGATAGAGTCAAGACCCATTGGTGTTCTGTATTTAGGAGACCCATCTCACATGCAAAGACACACATAGGCTCAAAATAAAGGCATGGTGGAAGATTTACCAAGCAAATGGAAAGAAAAAAAAAAAAAAAGCAGGGATTGCAATCCTAGTCTCTGATAAAACAGGCTTTAAATCAACAAAGATAAAAAAAGACAAAGAAGAGCATTATGTAATGGTAAGGGATCAATGCAACAAGAAGAGCTGACTATTCTAAATATGTATGCATCCAACACAGGACCACCCAGATTTATAAAGCAAGTTCTTAGAGACCCACAAAGAGACTTAGACTCCCACACAATAATAGTGGGAGACTTTAACACCCCATTGTCAATATTAGATCAACGAGACAGAAAATTAACAAACATATCCAGGACTTGAACTCAGCTCTGGACCAAGCAGACCTAATAGACATCTACAGAACTCTACACCCCAAATCAACAGAATATACATTCTTCTCAGCACCACATAGCACTTGTTCTAAAATCGACCACATAATTGGAAGTAAAATGCTCCTCAGCAAATGAAAAGGAACAGAAATCATAACAGTTTTCAAACCACAGTACCATCAAATTAGAACTCAGGATTAGGAAACTCACTCAAAACTACACAACTACATGGAAACTGGACAACCACTCCTGAATGACTACTGGGTAAATAATGAAATTAAGACAGAAATAAATAAGTTCTTTGATACGAATGAGAACAAAGACACACCATACCAGAATCTCTGGGACACAGCTAAAGCAGTGTTTAGAGGGAAACTTATAGCACTACATGCCCACAGGAAAAAGCAGGAAAGATCTAAAATTGACACCCTATCATCACAATTAAAAGAACTAGAGAAGAAAGAGCAAACAAATTTAAAAGCTAGCAGAAGACAAGAAATAACTAAGATCACAGCAGAACTGAAGGAGAGAGAGAGACACGAAAAACCCTTCAAAAAATCAATGAATCCAGGAGCTGGTTTTTTGAAAGGATCAACAAAATAGACTGCTAGCTAAACTAATAAAGAAGAAAAGAGAGAAGAATAAAAAAGATACAATAAAAAATTATAAATGGGAGATCACCACTGAGCCCACAGAAATACAAACTACCATCAGAGAATACTATGAACACCTCTACACAAATAAACTAGAACATCTAGAAGGAATGAATAAATTCCTGGACACATACACCCTCCCAAGACTAAACCAGGAAGAAGTTGAACCCCTGAATAGACCAATAACAAGTTCTGAAATTCCGGCAGTAATTAATAGCTTACCAACAAAAAAAGCCCAGGATCAGACAAATTCACAGCCAAATTCTACCAGAATTATGAAGAGGAAATGGTACCATTCCTTCTGAAACTATTGCAAACAACAGAAAAAGAGGGAATCCTCCTTAACTCATTTTATGAGGCCAGCATCATCCTAATACCAAAACCTGGCAGAGACACAACAAAAAAAGAAAATTTCAGGCCAATATTTCTGATGAACATTGATGTAAAAATCCTCAGTAAAATACTGGCAAACACAATCCAGCAGCACATTAAAAAGCTTATCCACCACGATCAAGTTGGCTTCATCCCTGGGATGCAAAGCTGGTTCAACATAGGCAAATCAACAAATGCAATCCATTACATAAACAGAACCAATGATAGAAACCACATGATTAACTCAGTAGATGCAGAAAAGGCCTTTGATAAAATTCAACACCCTTTCATGCTAAAAACACTCAATAAACTAAGTATTGGTGGAACTTACCTCAAAATAGTAAGAGCTGTTTATGACAAACCCACAGCCAGTGTCATACTGAATGTGCAAAAACTGGAAGTGTTCCATTTGAAAAAAAACACAAAATAAGGATGCCCTCTCTCACCACTCCTATTCAACATAGTGTTGGAAGTTCTGGCCAGGGCAATCAGGCAAGAGAAAGAAATAGAGGGTATTCAAATATAAACAGAGGAAGTCATATTATCCCTGTTTGCAGATGATACAATTATATATTTAGAAAACCCCATCGTCTCAGCCCAAAATCTCCTTAAGCTGATAAGCAACTTCAGTAAATCCTCAGGATATAAAATCAATGTGCAAAAATCGCAAGCATTCCTATACACCAATAATAGACAAACAGCCAAATCATGAGTGAACTCCCATTTATAACTGCTACAAAGAGAATTAAATATCTAGGAATACAACTTACAATGTATGTGAAGGGCCTCTTCAAGGAGAACTATAAACCACTGCTCAAGGAAATCAGAGAGGACACAAACCAATGGAAAAACATTCCATGCTCATGGATAGGAAGAATCAATATCATGAACATGGCCATACTGCCCAAAGTAATTTATAGATTCAATGCTTTTCCCAGAAACATATCATTGACTTTCTTCATAGAATTAGAAAAAACTACTTTAAATTTCATATGGAACCAAAAAAGAGCCTGCATAGCCAAGACAATCCTAAGCAAAAAGAACAAAGCCAGAGGCATCACACTACCTGACTTCAAACTATACTACAAGGCTACAGTAACCAAAACAGTATGGTACTGGTACTAGAACAGATCTATGGATCAATGGAACAGAACAAAGGCCTCAGAAATAACACCACATATGTACAATCATCTGATCTTTGACAGACCTGACAAATACAAGCAATGGGGAAAGGATTCTCTATTTAATACATGGTGTTGGGAAAACTGGCTAGCCATATGCAGAAAATTGAAACTGGACCCCTTCCTTAAATCTTATACAAAAATTAACTCATGATGGATTGAAGATTTAAACATAAGACTTAAAACCAGAAAAATCCTAGAAGAAAACCTAGACCATACCATTCAGGATATAGGCATGGACAAAGACTTCATGACTAAGACACCAAAAGCAATTACAACAAAAGCCAAAATTGACACATGGGATCAAATTAAACTAAAGAACTTCTGCACAGCAAAAGGAACTATCATCAGTGAACAGGCAACCTACAGAACGGGAGAAAATTTTTTTCAATCTATCCATCTGATAAAGGGCTAATATCCAGAATCTATAAGGAACTTAAACAAATTTATAAGAAAAAAAAAAAAAAACACTGTCAAAAAGTGGGCGAAGGATATGAACAGACACTTTTCAAAAGAAGACATTTATGTGGCCAACAAACATATGAAAAAATGCTCATTGTCATTGGTCATTAGAGAAATGGAAATGAAAACCACAATGAGATACCATCTCATGCCAGTTAGAATGGTGATCATTAAAAAGGAAACAACAGATGCTGGAGAGGATGTGGAGAAATAGGAACACTTTTGCACTATTTTTGGGAGTTTAAGTTAATTCAACCATTGTGGAAGACAGTATGGCAATTCCTCAAGGATCTAGAACCAGAAATATCATGTGACCTAGCAATCCCATTACTGGGTATATACACAAAGGATTATAAATCATTCTACTATAAAGGCACATGCACACGTATGTTTACTGCAGCACTATTCACAATAGCAAAGACTTGGAACCAACCCAAATGCTCATAAATAGACTGGATAAAGAAAATGTGGCACATATACACCGTGGAATATTATGCAGCCATCAAAAACGATGAGTTCGCATCCTTTGTAGGGACATGGATGAACCTGGAAGCCATCATTCTCAGCAAACTGACACAGGAACAGAAAACCAAACACCACATATTCTCACTCATAGGCGGGTGTTGAACAATGAGAACATATGGACACAGGAAGCGGAACATCACATACTGGGTCCTGTCGGGGGTGGGGAGCTGGGGGAGGGATAGCATTAGGAGAAATACCTAATGTAGATGATAGGTTGATGGGTGTAGCAAACCACCATGGCACATGTATATCTATGTAACAAACCTGCACGTTCTGCACATGTATCCCAGAACTTAATAATAATAATAATAATAATAAATAGATAAAAAAGAAAAGAGATTTTCAAAGTGAGATCTTTCAACTGTGAGAGCAAGGTTCTGAATAAAAGAATTTTTTTTTTTTGAAAAGGAGGTTATTATTTGTTTGTTTTTTGGTTCCAAAATCTTAACTATCAAAACAAAGCCTGGAGGTCTCAGAGCATAGAGTTTATTCAATAAACATAAAACAAAAGAATTCTTCAATAAACAGAATGTTTTCTTGCCATTCAGAGAGGGGACAGAATCATTTCTGAGATGGGTAAGAAGGTTGACAGAGAGGGAGAGGAGAAAAAAGAAGAGCTCTCTTTTTCCTATTTTGTTTGAGTCTGGTTGGAGAAAGGATTGGGATTGTGAAAGAAAAAACACACAGGTAAGTTTGTGGATCTGATTGTAAAGGGGATTTTTCTCCTACTTTCTGTCTGAGAAAATATAGCTTCCTAGATGGGACTTCATGACCTGAGGCAGTCCAAGGAGATTTTGAGTCTCCAGAGGGTAGCCCAGCAGGTGAAAATTTTGCATGTTTTCTAGAAGTACAGGCAAGGACTAGATGCAAATCAGAGGACCTAAAGAAGACTCATAGTTGAGATTGACAGGCATTATCAAGAGAGTGTGGGCACTTCTGTAGTGGGTGCGGTGAGGAAAGAGGTCCAATAAATACCTAAGAATGAAAGAAAGCAGGATTAGTACAGAGCAGAGGACAGAAGACCTCACAGACCAAACTGCCCTCCAAGGATGTGCCAGACCATGGAACTTAGATTGGTTCTTAGTTGCCGACTACTAAGTTATCATTTACCCAAAAGAGACAGAGTTTAATCTGGAGGTGACTGAGTTACCTTTATTCATGAATACATTTATAATTTCTACTATCAGCAGAGATAAGGACTCAGGAGCTAAGTTAAATTATAGAAAAAAATTTTTCGTATGGCTTATTATATTTTTAATTTCTAGGGCTATTTGCCTCTTTTTAAGAATGGCTTTGACAATTTTTATAGATTCTTGTGCCTTTCTGTATCTTCAAGCTTTAAAAATTCCTTTTAGTATAATAAACACTTTTCTTTCATAATCTGTGTGCGATAATTCCAATATCTTATGTCTGCGTATGTCTTATTCTGCTGTCTACTGGTACTTGCTCATGGTGCCTTGTTTCTTTGTGTGTTTGGCTATCTTTGATTCTGTGTTACTCATAGCACTTGAAAACTATTTCTGAGGATTCTCAAAGACCTACTAGTAGGAAGACACGTTCCTCTTTAAAGGTCTGTATTTTTTTCTTTTAGAGAATTAGGTATAATATCAGTCTGGTACTACTCTAAACTAGACTTTTGGCAGTAGTACAAAGCTGGGGCTGCACATCAGGGCTTCAAATATTCCTCTGGTTGCAGCCTCTTATGGCTGGATTTCCGTTTTCTTTTCCTTCTGCTCTGCTTTGCGCTGAGCTAAAGCAACTCTTTCTGTAGTTGTCTGAGCATGAAGGCAGGGAATGGCCTTACCTCTGGTATAGCCTTTTGTGTTCCAGTTTAATATGGGGTTGTCCTGTTATAGTCTCCACTTTTGGTAGGCCTTGGGATATTTTTCATCTGCCTCACCCCAGGAATCCATTGCAGCCATAGCTCAGTTTCACAGTCCAAATAGGCAAATGCCCTTGGAATAAAAACAGCTTCTAGTGGTTGGCCTACTTTTCCGTGCTCTCATTTATTCTTGGTTTTGGCCTGGTAGTGCCTTACTTATGTTTTGGCGTATTGATGTTTTAAGTAAAGGTTAAAACATATTTTATTCAGTATTTTTAGTAATTTTCAGTGGAAAAAAGTGGTCTGAATAAGTTAACCCATCATTGTTGGACATCGGAAGTCATATCTGAGTTATATGTGGGTAAAATTCATGTTCAGTACATTGACAGTGAGGCAAGAAAAAAAAGTGTTTTGAACTCAAGAGGAGGAAGACGGGAACTGATAGAGTAACATGTTCCCCTTTTAAAACTGCGCTTTTGGCAAGTAAAATAAGTTGTTGGGTAAATTTGAGAATTTAGACAAGCTCTTCTTATAAGGGTAGTAGAGATATTTAAGAAGAAAGTAGGAGAAAAAATTAATTATATCATTTTGATTATAGAATTAAAGATTTGTAAATAATTGTTTTTTTTTCTCTCTAAATTTTGGGTGTTTGGTTCTCAATAGAATCAGAGATATGGGCAGGAAGCAGTTCTAGAAAGTGTTGTTCATAATTATTTTTTAAATAGTCAGAAAATAAAAACTTTTTACTCTGAGTTTTGACAGTAAGGCATGAAATGGCTTTGTCGTTAATTTTATGTTATGTTTTCTGTAATGAATGTAATTAATTACTTTACTTAGTCCTATGGGAAAATACAAAATAAGTAGGAGAACAACCTACTAGTGGAACTTACAATCTCTTTGGGGAAGTCATGCACATGAAGATATAAGTTCCTTGAGGGGCAGGGGTTTTGTCTATTTTGTTCAAGACTGTGTTTCTGAGACCAAATGCAGGTTCTGGTACATTGTGGTGGGTCAATAAATATTTGTTGAATAAATAAATAAATAAATAACTGAGACAAGTATAATTTAAGAATCTAGGGCTGAACTTGCAATTAGGTCACCTGAGCTCTGGATGTTAAAGACCATCTGGAGGCTGGCAGGTTAAGCAGGATCCAGCTGCATCTTGAAGAAGGTTTTGAAGTTTGATTGGCAGTTACGGACTGTTGGCAAGGAAGCCTTAAATGTGAGAGAGGATGTTTTAAAATCTACCTGAGACGTAATTTATAGAAGTATGACTGACTGCAACATGGAAAGGATAATGCCATTGAAACAAGAAAGTATTACTCACGTTTCCCAATAGAAAGAGGCATACACCTACACCTGGCCACAGTGAGAAAACACCAGTGTTGTCAGTAGACAGCAAGGAGTAAGGAGAAAGCCTAAGCCAGAGCCCTTATTAGGGTTTTTGAGGGAAAGTCAGGGCAGGGCAGAGTGAGCAGAAGGCAGGATGGAGTGAACAGCTTGGGACTGGCTAGTTTGAATGACATCAGTGGTTTCTGGGATATAGGGGTGGTCTCTAGTTGGCTATCTGGCTACTGGGATACTTTAGAGCAAGAGAAATATTGGCTCAATCAGTGAGAGTTAGATTAAGAAGTGTAGGTTTGTAGACTCAGATTGGTTGGTTTATGTATAAAAGGTGTGTTCAAAGCCCAGCAGAGCCCTTTGTTATCTCTAAGGGCTTCACAGTCCTGGGAGAGGCAGTCTCTCCCTGGCCAGCAAGATTTTTAAGAGGCCAAAACATCTTTAAGATACGGAAAATTAAAACCATGATTAATACAGAGGGAGAGAAGTTTTACACAAAGGAAAGATGTCTTTGCAGACAGGAAAGGGGCATAGTAAATTTAATCTAGGATGGTGCTTTTTAGAAGATTGTTCTATACACTTGAATCTTATCTTCAAATAAATTTTATGTGAAAGCACAAGTGGAGCTCTGGTTGGAATGAAAATAGAGGGTTCTAAAAACTCCATCTCTCACCTTGTCTCCCACAATGGTAGCCCCGACGGTCCTCTATGGAAATTCCAAAGCTATGCTGAGCACACTTTGAGGGCATCTTACGTTAGCCCAAGTGGACAACTGAGGAGAAGATGAGTTGGGAACAGGGCTAGTGACATAGTGTGATGGTGTTGGAAAGAGAAAGGGAAGGCCTTTCACCATCAAGGGATAGGTCTAAACAGAATGAGGTGATAGAAAGGAGACATGCCAAGTTTTCACTGAAGGAATGGCACAAAAAGTCTAGAACCTGAGAAAGAATATTACAAAGGAAAAGCACAAGGCGCAAGAACACTAGCTAAGGATCTGAACCTTAGTGTTCATGTGAAAAATCTAGATAGCACCTTTAAAATGCAGTTTCCTGGACCCGGCGCAGTGGCCTGTAATTCCAGCACTTTGGGAGGCCGAGGTAGGCAAATCACTTGAGGTCAGGAGTTTGAGACCACCTTGGCCATCGTGCCGAAACCCCATCTCTACTAAACAACATAAAAAATTAGCTGGGCCTGGTGATGTGTGCCTGTAATCCCAGCTACTCAGAGGCACTGAGGCAGGAGAATTGCTTGAACCTGGGAGGTGGAGGTTGCAGTGAAGCAAGATCCTGCCACTGCACTCCAGCCTGGGCAACAGAGCGAGACTCTATCTTAAAACTAAAATAGAATAAAATGCAGATTCCTAAATCATGCTCTCAGAAATTCTGAGTCAATAGGTTTGAGATGAGGCTTAGGAATCAGAATTTTTAACACCATCCCTAATAATTCTGATGTAAGTGGTCTGAAGATCAAACTTAGAGAAATACTCTTATAGCTAAATATTTCTCACTTTCACCCTCCTCATCACCTTCACAGTTAAAAGTTTATCAGGAATAAGGAAAAACTACTTAATTCAACACTACATTACATTGAAGGCATCAGTGGAATATACAAATGAAACAATGGTTTGAATGTCAGTTGTGAAATTTGAGCCCAAATAAAATTTTGTTATTTGTACATGTTGGTAGAAATAACCCCAGTTGCCAAGGGACCTAGATAAAGTAGAATCAAGCTCAGATTCCACACTTCATCTTATGTGCTCAGGTCACCAGATGGTCTGTCAATTCCAGTAGTATTTCTATAATGTCCTCAGGAGACTTCTTGGAGAAGTACATAGTTTCTCTCTAGATTTAGAGTTGTCAAAGATTCAGCAGGTATCTCAATCATTTTCCATTTTGTACTTATCATCTATTCATTTAAGCTCTTTTTGAAATTTATAGATCACTGATATCACTGTACCCAATATGTAAACAGTCATGATATCATTAAGCAGCCAGTACCAGCTACCTTCCCATGCCACTTGGTTGGAGCTGAGTCCTTTTCTCAAGAGTCATTTTATGCTCAATTGGCTTTTCTGGCAGCAATTATTGAACCTTAACAGCTGTCTTCTTTAGACATTGATATTTACTTAACATAGAAAAGGAAAAGGGAAGGGGAAAAAACTAGTATGCGTTGAGTGCTTACTATGTGTTAGACCTTCTAAATCTGTTATCTCATTTGGAGGAAAGATGAGGATACTAAAACTCAGAAAAGATAAGCAATAAAGGATAAAAAGTTTTCTGCATTAAATGCTCCCCAAATACATTTGAGGACAGGACTCCTCCCTTATCATCCCTCCTGCACATAGCACATAGCACCTGTTAGTATCTCATCGAAGGTCTGTGGAATGTGGTTTGAGTAACATTGAGTTAACCCAAGTTAACCTAAGTTAACCTTGACTTAACCCAAGTTAATCTATATTGGAAGATTTTGGTTAAAGTACAACTGATAAGAGATCCAATGAAAAGAAAAGATGAGAGAAATAGCCGGGGGAAAAAGGGCAACTTCTCCTGAACAAGTAAACTCTGTGGTACATCAGTGACTCCATAGAATATTATTCAGACACAAAAATATAATTTTGAAAATGCAGGGTAATGTTTATAGAATACAATTATGCAGGGAAAAAATCCTAATACAAAATCTTTATCCATGCTATGATTGCAACAAGATGAAAAATTACAAGTGCATGTGAGCAGGAACTGGAGGGAAATAGGTAATAATGAAAACAAAGCTTTATTAGGGTCATAGTCTCAGCAAAGACTTTAAAGAATTTGATTGTGATGATGTTAGTTTTACAATAAAAAGTAAAAATTGCTTGAGAATTTAATTCCCCCTTCTTTTTCATTATTTTTTTTTAAATTTATTTTATTCATTTATTTTTTTTCATCTCTCCTCTTCTGGAAATCCAAACATTCTGCAGGATCATAATAAGTTCTGGAAACTGCTGGTGTGCTCACTCACTCCCACCTCTTATCCCTGCCCACCAAAGAAGAACTCTCTGAATACACTGTGTATCCCTCACTTGCTACAGAGAGATTAACAGCCACACACCAAGACCGTGTGTGGCATATGATTAAAACGTGGCAAACAGAGGTCACAGAGGAGCCGGTCAGTAGCCAATTCTTGATATGCACCATATTTTTCTGCCTTCTTTCAGATTAATCAAAGATAAGTAAATTACAAAGCCAAGCTTCCAGAAGTTGATATTCAAAGAATATGTAGGATTTTAGGATTTTCAGTCATATTTATAAAAAATAAAAGTTTAAAAATTTATATTTTTAGACTAACTATTCAAAAAATAACCAGGAATACTATTCCTCACAGATCATGCTATTCATGCTATTTTGTATAAAACTTCAAAGAATATTAACCACTGGGTAATAAATAACTTTACCTGTAGGTGGGGAGGCAAAGTATATACTTCTTTTTTTTTTTTTTTTTTTTTTTTTTTGAGACAGAGTCTTATTCTTTCACCAGGCCAGAGTGCAGAGGCATGATCTCAGCTCACTGCAACCTCCACC
Source organism: Alouatta palliata (assembly GCA_004027835.1). Taxonomy (NCBI): domain Eukaryota; kingdom Metazoa; phylum Chordata; class Mammalia; order Primates; family Atelidae; genus Alouatta; species Alouatta palliata. The sequence continues at coordinate 224,959 of PVKV010000683.1, forward strand.
TCCTGGCTGGGTTCAAGCAATTCTCCTGCCTCAGCCTCTGGAGTAGCTTGGACTACAGGTGTGTGCCACTGCGCCCAGTGAATTTTTGTATTTTTAGTAGAGACAGGTTTCATCATGTTGGCCAGGCTGGTCTCAAACTCCTGACCCCAGGTGATATGCCCACCTCAGCCTCCCAAAATGCTGGGATTACAGGCGTGAGCCACCGTGCCCAGCCCCGCATAGACTATTAGTAAATGTTCTAACGTATTTATTTAGAAACATGTTTTTTCCTGTCTAGTGTGTTCCTAGTGCTAGGCATATGGTGGTAAAAAATCCCTGTCCTCACAGAGGTTATATTCTAATGAGAAGACATCAAATGAACTGAATAGAAAGTAACGCATGTGATGTGGGAAGTACTGAGGTGATAAATAAAGCACAGCAGGGAGCTTGGCAATGCAGCAGGGACAATCTCACAGAAAAGGGAACATTTGAATGAAATATCTGAAGGAGGGTGGCTATTGGATGTCTGGAGTGAAACACTCCAGGCAGAGGACCAATGCGGGAAAAAGCCCTGGGCTGAGTATGCCTCGTATAATGGCAGAGAAGTGCAGAGAGAGCACAGAGGTCAGTGACAGTGATGAGGGGCACTGAGCAGAGGATGGTGAGCACAGTACCGCTCTCAGGGGTGGGGAGGGGACAGCAGGAGGTGTGCCACTGGGCACACTTTCTACCAGGGGCTACCATGGGGAGCTTCCCCAAAGCCTTGTGCTCCAGGGAAACTGACAGTTAAAAAAACCCCTCCCTGGTTGTATTCTGACACAGATGACTAATTTATTTATTTATTTATTTATTTAAGTTTTTTTTTTTTAAGACAAAGTCTCACTCATCACCAGGTGCCAGGCTGGAGTGCAGTGGTGCGACCTCAGCTCACTGCAACCTCCGCCGCCAGGGTTCAAGCAATTCTCCTGCCTCAGCCTCCCGAGTAGCTGGGACTACAGGCACGCGCCACCACGCCCAGCTAATTTTTTTGTATTTTTAGTTGAGACGGGGTTTCACCATGTTGACCAGGATGGTCTTGATCACTTGACCTCGTGATCCGCCCGCCTCGGCCTCCCAAAGTGCTGGGATTACAGGCGTGAGCCACCGCGCCAGGCCACAGATGACTATAAATTACCACTCTTCCCTATGTGATTTAGATAAGACTCCAGTAGGATACCTGTGTTTACCCATGACAAGGGCAGACACGGAGCCTCCAAATCCCGCTTTGTCTCAAAAATGATTAGCTAAACTACTTGTCCTGCTGACACTAGCTAGACACAGAGGTAGACGTTGCCTGTGTACGACGGAGAGAAATTCCCCCAATGACAAAAAAGCATTTCCAACTGTGAAAGTATTTCGTCTACAACTTGTCTACTCTTCCCCTTAAGTCCGAGGTGAAATCACCTGTTGAGAGGCTCTGAACTTCAGATCTGTGATCTCCTGATTGCAATTGGGAGAATAAAATCAATTTCCTTCCTTGTTACATTTTTGTCTTTGAACATGGTAGTAGCTGTATTATAAACCCATTTGAGAAAGATTTTTTTTTTCTTCATAACATGTTTGACAACAAGCCGTCTCTAAATTTTAAAGTCACTCTCTTGGGTTGAAATCACCTTCATATGGGCTTGAAGAGCAAAGACAATCACGATTCAAATTTAATTACTAAATTCTAAAGTCAAACTTTGTGAGAATTAAATTGGGAGACAGAGGAGATAGTTCAATCGAATCCTTTGGGCATTATTTAATATTGAGAAATAATATTGAGATATCGTTTGGCTCTGGATCCCCACCCAAGACTCACCTTGAATTGTAATAACCTCCACATGTCAAGGGTGGGTCCAGGTGGAGATAATTGAATCAAGGGGGCAATAGCCCCCGTACTGTTCTCGTGATAGTGAGTGAGTTCTCACGAGATCTGACGGTTTTAAAAGGAGCTTGCCCCGCCTTCCCTTGTACGCATTCTTCCTCCTGCTGCTCTGTGGAGCGGTGCCTTCCACCATGATTGCAAGTTTTCTGAGGCTTCCCCAGCAGTGTGGAACTGTAAGTCAATTAAACCTCTTTCTTTTATAGATTATTCGGTCTCAGGCAGTTTCTTATAGCAGTTTGAGAATGGACCCATACACTAAGTTTCCCTTCTACTTTTCCAGCCAGTGCCATCGATCCAATACACAACCAATGAAGTTTAATTAGTTGGTTCTTTTATTGAGATACTTATATGGAATATTTTGTTGTTAGTCTTAGTTATAAATTATAAAATTAAAAATATATGTTATCAATGTCAGTAAATTTTTGCTCTAAAAACTTTACCGATAAAAAAGCAAAAATTAACACCTGCCTTATCCTCAAATGTGTCCACTAGAGCCAGCAGCTGAAATCACTCACTTTGTTTAACCAGAGCTTTTTGAAATAGTCAATCGTACTTGAAATAGTAAGAAGGGGACTATCAATCATGCATTTCTCAGTGTGAATTAGTCTCTGAAGACAGCTTTTCTTTCACTTGGATGAAATAATCTTCAGTGAGGAAATGGGACTTGTAACAGACTTGTAGGGAAAGTGAAAAGTGGGACAATTTAAGGGAGTTCAAACGTGGGTGAGTGGAAATACTGGCTATCTTGAGAATAGCACAAAAACTCTGGATTCAAAAGAGATGAGATGAACACAAGATAGGTGAGATTTATTTGGAATATTCCTGCCCCAATTACTGGTGCTTTCACAGGCTTGTGAAATAACTAGAGTAATGGACACAGATCTGATAAAGGTTCTTGTGAAGATGGGCTTGAGGCCAAGCACAATGGCTTATGCCTGTAATTCCAGCACTTTGGGAGGCTGAGGTTGGAGGACTGCTTGAGGCCAGGAGTTTGAGGTTATCGTGAGCTATGATCGCTCCACTGCACCCCAGCCTGGGTAACAGAGTGAGACTCGGTCTCAAAAACAAAACAAAATATGAGCAACTATAGATGTGCATAGCGAGAATTCTGTGTTCAGTAAAACCGTTGAACTGAGGTGTAATCAAGAGGCAGCTCAGCAGGTCTTGCAGAGCCAGGTGATACTTTAAAAATTATAAAGGATCCCACTAGAGCTAGAGATCTCCCTGGCCACTTTCATTTCCCTAACACTGGTGGACTCCAGAACAGGGATACAGATGGAGGCTCATCTGCCATGTCTAAATATTTAGAAGTTGTCAATTAAGCTGGTAAATTGTTAAAATGATCTATCCTCTTAACAAGTATACCTTCATACCTACCTGGAAGATTAGGTTCAAATTTAGGATCCTCAGACTTTTGGGGTCCAGATGAGAATATGGCAGTGGAGGAAGAGCTGGCTCCCTGATTCTCAGCCTGCAGTCCAACTCCCTTCTCTTCCTATCCCTGAACCATGGGGCCTTGTCTATTTGTATATGAATACCTCCAAGCCCTTACTACACGTCCAAGTTCTATGCATACTCCACATCAACAGCCCCCTCCACTGGCCACTCCTTGGGCCTCTGAGTGTGCATGCTAGTGGCACAGTCTGCCCTTGGAAGAGAGGATGTGAGGTAGAAGTCTGTGTAGATCAGAGAGTAGGCTTGCAATCAAATTCCCTCAAATGACTAGGGAATTCTAGGGTCTTGGGTACCTGAATCACTGCCTAGAAGGGAAGGCTTGGGTTCCAGGTGGTCAAGACCTTTTGGCCCCTTGAACTCCTTGTTATGGGGGATGGAAGATGTGTCTGAGAATGTGGCTCTAGGATGGCCAGAGATGGGCCTGTAAAGCATGTGGCCTTTCTTGCTAGGGCAGTGTTGTTAGTAGGCATAACCCCGCAAAAGTTCTGCCTCTACTGTGTGTAATCTGTTTGCTTTAGACATAATTGTTCACTAAATATATTTCATTCCATAATGTGGACTTAGATCTTCTCAAGGATCTATTATTGTCTCTATAAAATCCTGAGTAGAAAGACTTCCTTTGGGTTGCAGGGAGGTTGGGTCGTTGGATGATGATGGTGGTTGAGCCTGGAGCATACAGCTCAGGTGTCAGCCGTCCTGGGAAATGCTGCTCAGTCGTAGATTACTCCAGCTGGCCAGGGTATCAGACTGTCCCACTTCTATCCTCCAGATGTGGGTTTTGAGGGTTAGTACACAGAAACTAGAGGAAACTGCTCAAAGTCTTTCTGTTTACCCAGGAGACTCCATGTGCTGAAGGAATGTAGAACACTTGATGTTTCAAAAATGCTTTGTGTTGTTTTAAGGAACTTGAAAAAAACTTTGTCACAGATTCAGGCCAACTCAGTATTCTATGTAATGAAAAAAGAAAGCTCCTCATAATAGGGGATCCCTAAAGCATTCATTCTGACAGTGAAATAGAGATTTTTGAAGTACTCAATGAGTTTAATTTGCCGAATAGTGGTTAGCTATGATTTAAATGCAAGAGTATTTCAAGAGCTGAACAGAATAACGCTGTTTATCTTCAGCATAATCTGAGTAATTGACTGCTCTCGAACTTTGATGTAGGTAGAGGAGCTACCTACCATCTGTTTCCTTAGAATATTTTTGAAAAGAAGAACTATAAACCCTTCTGGAGCCCAGTACCCCTTCCATAGCCAAAGAAGTCCATAGATTTCATATGTAAATATTAACACACACATACCCCAGACATAACTCCAAGTTTTCTGCCATGGACAAAGGTGGGGAGACATCACTTTTCTTTGCATAGATTTCAACTTCCAAGCAGGAGGGATTTTTGCTTTCTCTCAGGTATGCCAGGGAGGATTTTTATGAAAATAAAACTGGCTTAATAAGTGAAGTTGCTTAGGGCTGTCAGCGTTCCTGAACTACCCTCACCAGAGCTTCTTAAACACATAATTCTGTATAAACACTTGGTGCAGACCAAATTTATGCAGGCCCGGAAGGCAGTTTCCTGACCTTTTGGTGGAACCATCCCCAAAGATTTCATAGTGATGCACATTGTGTTCTTTCTACTTAAGGTGACTATTTTTGGAGTGTGAAAAACAAAGACCATGATTTGACATTCACTTAAGTTGATTTACTCATCATGCATAGTTGGAGAAGGTGTCAACCTTCACTGCTCATCTGTATGTGTGTTTCAGAGAAGCATTGGAATATATCTGTAGCTATATTTTTTCTTAATCTGCAGGGACTGTGTAATTTAATATATGCATTTTACTCTTCACCAGCATTATCAGACATAACAAACATGGGATTTTCCAAAGCATAGAGAAGTTGTGCCTGTAAACTAAAAGGTCTTTCAGTCTTGTACAGGAGATTCACTAGCATGTCAAATCAACGAGTTCAACGTTTCTGCCTCTAAATGTCTAAAACCACACACACCAGCTACCTGTCTACTGTTTTCTCCACCTCTGCTTCTGCCCTTGTCAAGCCCTGAAGCTAGACTCTTTAAAGCACAGAAAACCAAGAGCACAAACCAGAGTCCGTGGCCTGGGCTCCTGACTGAACCTTCCTGGTTCAGTGTAGGGTATGCATCCATCAGTGGCCTCCTCTTCCTTGCTGCTGGGGTGACACAAAGTTGCTCCCAACTTTGAGCATGGTGTACCCTGCTGCCATTGTAGGGCTCTTTACCATCTCTCCCTGATCCCTGCCTCTATTTCATGAGTTACGGTTTCCCAGGAGACCTGTGCTCATATATTCAAGAGGTGTGCCCAGTGGGTCCAGGTACTACTGAGTCATGTCCTAATTGGAAATGGCCCAGCCTTTGGGATTGCTTTTTTTTTCTAGGTTCTCACTTAGCGAGCAGTGGCCTTGCTTATAAACACCTTGCCTCCCTTTTTATCCTACTTTTAATTCAAATCTAGTTTTTCTAGGGCTAGCTTTTCCCAGCTTTTTTTTTTCTTTCTTTTTTTGGAGGTTTAAATCCTGACCCTATATGTAAGAACAGTGGATCGAAATCCTGCTATGCATGGACAGGTTTCCTCCAAAGACAGCTGCCATATGTCTGACCTTGATCTTTCAAAGACTGCCAGGACTCGCAGTTGTTGTATCTATTTCACCTGCTGGATATGCTAGCAACAGACACTGGAAATCAGGTCCCTGGGCACTCTGCATGGGCTGCCCAGACGCCCTCTCAGGGGCACCTTCTGTAACTGGGCCAGTCCTCTCCAGGCCCTCTTCAACCAGTGCTGGGGACTTAGCTTGGTGCCCCTCTCCCTGGCCCTTCTAGCCAGTTGGGGATCAGTGATTATGACTTTAGCTTAATTAATGTCATAAATAGGCCCCATTTTAAATGAATTTGTAAGTTACATTTTATAAATGTATGAAGGAGATGGCAAGGGATTGATGGAGAGTGGAAGTTTGTGGGATAAATGGAGCATGCCCATCACCTGGCACAGGTTTTGCAGATGAATTGGATTTGGAACTAACTTTGAAGAACAAAAGTATTCTGATAAAAATATATGAAGAGACAGTTTCAGGTAGGTTGGATAAGCTCCTTGGAAAGGATTGGGTAAATACTTTCACAACACGGGGTACCAGGGTAGAAGGAACTGCAGGAGGAGAGAGCAGCACACTGGGAACATCCTGATGGCCGTGACTGGCTTGTTCATTTTTGTGTCCTGGGCCCAGCACAGTGCCCCAAACATGGTTGGCATTTGGTCAACATACTGTCATTGAATGAATGTTAAATGAGGCTGCACATGGTGTTTTTTATACTAAGCCATTTCCTGGTGGGAAAGAACATATTAGGCAGCAAGTAACTTTCTCGCTCAGCTCTCCCCTCTGACAAAGGGTAAGCTGGCTTATGCATTTCTAGAGATAAATGGGGACCTCTTTTCAGGGGACCTAGAAGGATTTGCAGTAAGGCTTATTTGCTTCCCAGAGGAAAACTCCAACCCCTGGGCCTGTATAGCTGCTCACATGAGAACTTTCTGGAATTCTTTCCTGCAGGATCTTATTAGTTGTCTGATATTACTGACAAGAATTTGGAATCAGGTGAGAGATTGCCAAATCAGCCTCAGCTAAGCCTTTTTGGTCAATTTACTCAACACATTCCAAAGCAATGATATCTGCATACTGAAGAAATAGTCTATAGCAGTATCAAGAAGTCATAGACATATATGGCTATAGTTAGACAGGATGGAGGAACAGTGCATTTTCTTGGACGTGCTTGAGATGTAACCCCAGAGCAGGGCCATGCAGACTGCTCACCTGGCTCAGCTATGCTTAGCGTTAGCTAAGCTTTGTACCTTACTGTTGTACTTTTATTTCGGTGAAGATATTAGCTTAATTAAGGTAGAGACAAGGTGTCAACGATAACTAAGTAACTAACAGAACAGAAACATTGTTTCAAGGCCTTGTCACTGGACAACTGGGCTTTTCCTGTATTGGAGGAGGCAGGAAATAGTGAAGAGAGAAACAAAGTAAACAGATTTGTTACTTTTTTTTCTTATTTGGACAAAAACCTACATGGTTTCAGAGACACTCTCTCTTTCCTGTGGTGTGAATAGGGAGGGGCATGTTGCATTAGAAACTGCAGTACTCCGCCTGGGTATGGTGGCTCACACCTGTAATCCCAGCACTTTGGGAGGCTGAGGAGGGTGGATCACGAGGTCAGGAGTTCAAGACTAGCCTGGCCAATATGAAAGAAAAAAGAAAAAAGTAGCTGGGTGTGGTGGCAGGTGCCTGTAATCCCAGCTACTCAGGAGACTGAGGCAGAGAATTGCTTGAATCCAGGAGGTGGAGGTTGCAGTGAGTCAAGATTGTGCCACTGCACTCCAGCCTAGGCGACAGAGCGAGACTCCCTTAAAGAAAGAAAAGAAACTGCAGTACTCACCACCGTGACTTCTATAACTACTGGTATAACTAACCATCAGGATTTTCTGTGCCAGAGACTCCACCATGTGCTATTCATTTACCTTTACTTCTATTTTATTTACCACAGGCTTGCAAGTAGGATGTTACTACCTCTCCTTTCTAGAGATGAGGAGACTAAGGGCCCGTGAGGTTAAATATTCCAGCAATGTCTCTGTTAGAGCAAAAATTCTCAACCTTGGCAGTAATGACACTTGGGATTCAATGTTTGTTGATGATGTTGTGAGGTGAGGGATTGTGCATTGTCCTGTGCATTGTAGGATGTTTAGAATCCCTGGCTGCTGTCTATGCTAATAGAATATTCCACCAAGTATGACAACTCAGAATATCTCAAGACCTTGCCAAATGTCCTGGGTAGGGGTGCAAAATTTCCCCAGTTAAGAATCATTACTCATGGTAGAGTTAAGTGGCTGACCTGGGCTTTATTTTATTTATGTTTTTGAGATGAAGTTTCGCTCTTGTTGCCCAGGGTGGAGTGCAATGGCGTGATCTCACCTCACCGCAACCTCTGCCTCCTGGCTGCAAGCGATTCTCCTGCCTCAGCCTCCCAAGTACTTGGGGTCACAGGCATCTGCTACCATGCCCAGCTAATTTTGTATTTTTAGTGGAGATGGGGTTTCTCCATGTTGGTCAGGCTGGTCTCGAACACCTGACCTTGTGATCTACCCACCTCAGCCTCCCAAAGTGCTGGAATTACAAGGATGAGTCACTGTGCCCGGGCTGACCTCGGCTTTAAATCCCCATCTTCCTTGGCTTAGCTAGAAACTAAAGTAACATGTAGATCATGTAAATAGGAGCACCCATGTGAAGAGACTACCTCGCATGGCAGCAGAATGACCCTGATCTACTTTAGCTGTCACAGTAGTTAGTGTCATTTCAAAATAAGGGAATATATAGTAACAAGAGCTAACATTTATTGAGTGCTTACTATGTTCCAAGCATTGTGCCAAACACTTAATATACATTTGCTCATTTAATTATTTCCATACCTTGTGAGGAATGATAAGCCAGCAGCCCCAGCAGATAATACAATAGATTCAGAAAAGAAAATTTTGCCACTGCAGCAGCAGGAGGACATCCTATAATGGCTAATAGTTTTTCAAAGTTCAATTGTAGAGTCCTTGTGAGATACCAGATTTTGGTGACATTTGAGGTTCCAATTGTCCCCAACAATGGAATGAACCTAGTTAAGCTTGCTCTGTCAAAGAAGGGTTGTTTTGAACAATTTTCATGGAGTACATCAATTACTTAATACGATCACACATTCTTTTTTAGTGCCAAGTGCTCCCCTGGAGTGGAATTGCATGTCACTTCCTGTTTGGAGAAATGCATGGAGGCTTCTGGGAAAATGGGACTCGTTCAAAACTGGGTTCCTGTATTTCTCAGACTCTTTGTTCCTTAACACTGTCTCCCCTAAAATGCCATCAGTTTTGGAAGTATTTTCTAAATCAAAGTCACATTCTTAGGGGGAAAAAAATGATTGTGAACTCATTAGTTTGAGTTAAATTAATGACTTCATAGTGATCATTTTAGGGGGAGAAATTTAAGTCTGATGCCAGCTGAAGGCAGCTTTGGCATCTGCACCCTATTGCCAATAAATAACAGGTGACCCAGAAGTTGGTCTAAAAACTTGACAATAAACAGACCCATATTATGGTTCACATAGAGAACACTTCTGACTTATAGAGCATGATAAATCTTTATTGAGTGCTCTGTTGGGGTTTGTTTATGAGATCCAATAATTTGAACAAGGGATGGGGGAAGAAAGAGCCTGGGGAGTAAGGCAGAGATGCTAATTCTAAAGTGGAAGACACCTGGACTGAGAAGGAGGACAAAGGTGACCAGAACGAGGAATCAATGAAGAAAAGCTGATGGTGTCCAGGGGTCAGAGTCGGGACTATAATGCCCAGATCCATGTCAGGAGATCTCCTGAGGCTTCACTATGCTCACAAGGGACTTGCCCTTCCTTTCACAAGACACAATAGAGTACTTGAGTATGTGTAGAATAGGTTGTGCCAAAATGTATGGTGGGACTTAGCTGGAGGATGCTATTGAGAAAAGCTTAAGTATCGGTGAGGGAGGACTTCTGGAGCATATGAGGACTTGTGTAGTGTTTAAAGCTCAGCACCTCCTGCTCCATTCATCAGCAACAGGGCCAGGTCAGCAGATATGTGACCTGTGTAGCTGCACAGGGCTCTGTGCTCAGCAGAGTCCTACGCTTGGTTTAATTGCTCTGTTGTTGCCATCCTGAAATCCTTAATTTTTGAACAAGCGTCCTGTGCAAATTATATAACTGATCTCAATCACACACACACACACACACACACACACACACACACGGAAAGAGAGAAAGCAGGAGAGGGAGAACACTATCTGGATATACCTTTGTGATGTGCCACATCTATACTATTCCAGGACCCCAGGGAGGGTGGGGGTTGTTTAAGAAGAAGCTCAGTAGTAATGTACAGAACATTGTATTGCCAGTTCTTAGAAAAAAGCAATGAAGTACCTTTTTTATTTTATTTTATTTTATTTTATTTTATTTTATTTTATTTTATTTTTTGAGATGGAGTCTCACTCTGTCACCAGGCTAGAGTGCAGTGGTGTGCTCTCAGCTCACTGCAGCTTCTGCCTCCTGGGTTCAAGTGATTCTCCTGCCTCAGCCTCCCTAGTAGCTGGGATTACAGGCGTGCGCCACCACACCCAGCTAATTCTTGTATTTTTAGTAGAGACGGGGTTTCACCATATTGGCTAAGATGGTGTTGATCTCTTGACCTCATGATCTACCCGCTTCAGCCTCCCAAAGTGCTAGGATTACAGGTATGAGCCACTGCACCCAGCCGAAGTATCTTATTTTTAAAAATTCTAAGATACCATCAAATATGACTTTCACTGGCTTCGTGACAGCCTCTTTTTCAATTGAAAAGTAAACACATTAACTGTCTGTATAGAATATCTGACACATACTGATTTAATAAACATTACATTGTGCAAAGAAAAGTATTAGAATGGCAGATATGCAGTTCATGATGCATTTTCATAGACCCTCAAATTGACTTTCGGACAGCAAAAGGAAGCATTCACCTAGCCTGGCTGTTCTATTTTCAGTTCAGAGAATTTTTCTGGGCTGCTTAAATTCAACTAAACATTGATATACTTTTTAAAAGAGCAATAAAAGAGCTCTTTTACTTGTGATTAGTTGAAAGATAACGAATTGAAAACAACTAGATACACAGGCTCTGAGATTTAACTTTGATGACATTGAACATTAGTGAGAAGAGGCCATTTGAATATTTCTTCTTGATGTTTGTTTATTCTGCTTCAGTCAAACTTTACAATCTCAACACCTTGAATGGTCTGATCCAGCTGAAAAGCGGACACATTTATATAACCAAGATTTTGCCTGCAAGCAGAACATAAAGTCCCTTTTCAGGATACAAATGTTCCCTACAACAGATCACTTCCTTGGAGTTTTGGTTGACATCATCCCTCAAGGTGTGCTCTTTAGCTGTCCTTGCAAATCTCGTTTCATTAGAGAGCCCCTTACCAAGGAGCTTGTGGCTCATGATAGGCACTGACTCACACAGCTCTCTTATGACAGGCTCAGGCCCTCTCTTCCTCACACATGCCTCTTATCAGCTCTGACTTGAAAAGCGATTCATCACATTGCTTCCTCCTGAGGCTTGTGGGCAGAACACAGTGGGTTGTCTCCAAAAAGGGCCTTGGCATTTGCTCTTTATCTTGAATCACCAACAATGCACTAAAGCATAACCTAGGTTTCCAATTCAGTGTCATAGAATGGTCTAATATTTATCCATCGAGGAGAGTTTTGCTAAACATTAATACCTTCTAAGTATATGGAGTGGAGTGAGTGAGGGGTTGGAGAGAACTTGAAGACAAATGAAGAGAGTCTGTGATCTGGAGTGAGGTGGGAGGGCTCTTAATCTAGTAGAACAGAAAAGATCTGTGCATAAAATCTGTACCTGTGAAGCCACTTGTCTAGATCCCACTTCCTGTAAACTAATTTCCCATTATTAAATAGAATACTATCACATCACATCCATGTTATCTTTTTTTTTTTTTTTAAAGACAGTCTCATTCCATTGCCAGGCTGGAGCGCAGTGGCACAATGCTGGCTCACTGCAACCTCTGCCTCCCAGGTTCAAGTGATCCTCCTGCCTCAGCCTCCTGAGTAGCTGGGAGTGCAGGTGTGTGCCACGACACCCAGCTAATTTTTTTATTTTTAGTAGAGACAGCGTTTCACCATGCTGGCCAGGATGGTCTCGATCTCTTGACCTTATGACATGCTCACCTTGGCCTCCCAAAGTGTTGGGATTACAGGCATAAGCCACTGTGTCTGGCCCATGTTTTCCATTTTAAAGACCTTCCTATTGGATAGGCACTGGGTCCAATATTGTTTATATAGTGATGTGAAGAACAGACTGCCTCATAAATAGTAAATGATGACGACAGTCATGATCCATTTCCTATTTGGTTGCTGTCGAAATGAGCTGGGCTTTCTTTGGGTCTACCTAAAAGGAAACTTACGACTATGACAACGCCTTCTCCTCCTTTTCCTCAGATGGCTTTTCAGAATCTTCATGTGCCTGGCCCTCTCCTTTGCTTTACGTACATTGATCCTTTACAACACCACCACAAGTTAGTTATTAATACCCTTCTTTTCCAGAAAAAGAAATGGAATGTCAGAAAGTTGAGTAACTTGACCCAGGGAGTGGAGCTGGAGTTCAGGCATGGCTTGCTCCTAAACACCCCACTGCAGCGCTTCCTTAAATGAAAATTCTGGTCTTTTGCAGCCCTTCCTCCCAACAGGAGCATTGGGGATGAAAGCTGAGGTCCTCTGAGAGCATGAGGAAGGGCCTGAGGATAAAACAGAGACTGCACTGCTTCAAATGGAAATTGCAGATGTGAGGTAGAACCTGCTATCTCATAAATGTTTTTTGTTTTGTTTTTGTTTTCATTTCATATACGCATTAGCATTCTGGAATAGCCAGAGCACTTACTTGCTTGCGGCAAAAATACCGTAACATTTTAATTTGAAAAGTCGAATGGCATGAAGTGAGGAAAAGGAAGAAAGTTGTATACTGCAGAAAGAAGAAAGAGAAGAGTCGAAGGGAAAGCATTTCTAGAAAATTCAAGTAATATCTGAACAATTTTGAATAGTTGTTCAGCTCTCCCCAGCTGATGGGAACCTAAACTCTGAACATCCTTAGAATATATTCAGGGAAGCCCAGTGTGCCAGCCCCAACAGAGCACGTGACCTTGACTCTGTTATTAAGAACTTGCAAAAGCCCCGGTGAAGATGATGGGACACACCATTCACCTAGTCCTCCAGGTTTTCTTTATTTTTAAAAATTTTTGGTTTTTGTGGGTACATAGTAGGTATACACCTCCAGGTTTCTTGAATGCCTACTGTGTATAAGGCATGAGAGACTCAAGTCCTTCATGGGACTCTTTTTGTTTTTTGTTTTTCTAAGGAGACGGGGTTTCACCATGTTGGCCAGGCTGGTTTCAAACTCCTGACCTCAGGTGATCTGCCCGCCTCAGCCTCCCAGAGTGTTGGGATTACAGGTGTAAGCCACCCCGCCTGGTGGGACTCACTCTTTAACCTAATTTGCAGTCACACTACAGGGTGAGGCCTTTGGCTGTTACTAAGTGTCTGTTCTAATGAAACTTCTCTCTCACTGGCTTGGACCCAGGGTCCCCCAAAATGGGCCTTTCTGCAACTTTTTCCTTAAAGCAGTATTTTCAAAACTGTGAAATAAAACAGCATTAAAAAAATAGAATGGGTATGATAATGTCAGAACACAGTATCCGTGGTGAGACTATGAGCTGTTTGGTGGAACTCATTTGGTTATATGTGTACACATGTACTGGGATGTGATGTAGGATATATTTCTCATGATAGATTATGGGCTGAAAAGTTGGACAAGTACATGAGGGAGCTCTCTGTCCTCTACTTCCTGACTTCTCCTTTTCTTGTCAGGTCCCATAAAAGACATCTCCCTGTGGGGGTCTTTCTGGCTTTGTGCCTGCTTTTTGGACTCAGTGTTTCAAACTCTTTCCTTCCAGAGGTCAGCTGATTTAGGACTAGGATTATGGCTGCTGTGTACCCCATGTCCACTACGTGTGTCAGCCTCCCTCATCCTGCCACCCACCGTGCACACCAGTCTGTGGCCTGAGTCTCCAGCCTGGCCAGATCACTGGATGTTCTGATCATCACTCAGGAATGACTCAAGAACCCACAACATGTGGGGGTTCCTTTTGCATTTGTAGCAAAACTACTGCTAACCTAATAGTTATTTCTTTTCCATGTCACTCACTGGTTGCAAAGTGATGCTATAAAGAAGAGCAAAGGCTTGCCCTGAGGGGTGGAACCTGGGCTTTGTTGAAAGTCTTGGGTACAAAGGCTAGTCATCTCAGGATTTCCCCAGAGGCTCCTCACTCTGGCTTCCTTGCCCTGTCTCCTCATGTGTCCTTTGATTTTAAATATTCCTGTCTGCTTTGGGCATCTTGGTGTATAACTCTAGCATCTGATCTGAGCTACAAGCTCTCACTCCCCCTCTACCATCCCAAGCTTCAACAATGAGAACAAACATATACTGAGGGCTTACTGTGGAACAGATGCTGTGTTAACACGCTCATCATTGCTGTTACTTCATGCATTCTCACAGGTAGACCATAAGGTGGGTAACATTTCACTTCCGTTTTATAGGCAAGAAAACGGAAGCCATGCTAAGCAGCTGGTCCAAGGTCAGCTTGGATTTGAGCCTAACTGGCTGGTTTAAATGCTTAAAACCGGCCGGGCACGGTGGCTCACGCCTGTAATCCCAGCACTTTGGGAGGCCGAGGCAGGTGGATCACGAGGTCAAGAGATCGAGACCATCCTGGTCAACATGGTGAAACCCCGTCTCTACTAAAAATACAAAAATTAGCTGGACATGGTGGCACGTGCCTGTAGTCCCAGCTACTTGGGAGGCTGGGGCAGGAGAATTGCTTGAACCCGGGAGGCGGAGGTTGCGGTGAGCCGAGATTGCGCCATTGCACTCCAGCCTGGGTAACAAGAGCGAAACTCCGTCTCAAAAAAAAAAAAAAAAAATGCTTAAAACCTTGACCTCTATACCAGGTAGGCTTTGGTAGACATAGGTATCTACCAAAGTTCTACCCTCCCACCCAGTCTCACCAATGCTACCTGGCCAAGATGGGAAAGTACATTAGCTTCATGATGATACATTTCTTTAAGGATTGAGAGTCAGGAAAAGGAGTTATGCCCTTAAAGTTTTGGTATATTTTCATCTATTAGCTAGGCATTATGTAATTACAATATTTCTCTATTTTGTATTTGCTTCCAGAAGACTTAAACATAATGTTTATAGTAAGTGTGTTAATTCCATGGTTAGTGTAATTTCTTTATCCTTTTCCCTTCAATCTTTCAGTTCTGTTTATGTGAACATATGTGCGTATATAAATATAACTATAAACCACCTTAGATTTGTAACAGGGAAGGAAATAAACTAGTAAGCATTCTATTTATTCAGAAAGACATCTGATTTTCTTGAGCAGATAAGAATTTGAATGACTTAAAAGAAGTCTTGATAACATTATTGTAGAAAATTATGTACAGCAGGGTCTTTCTATTCCTAGTTTGTCTTGGAAAAAATGAATGTACAGGATTATCCTTTATTATTTGCCTGAGCAAAGCCTCAGGGTTAGTTGGCAGGGCTTTCACATACAGCTGTGCAGATTATGTGCTGCACAACTTCAAGGAGTGCTATTCACTTTGCAGTCTATGGAGTTGCTCAGTGTGCAACCTATGCAACTATGTGCAGGCGCTCTAAGGGTTTAATTGGGCTCATACCACTCTGCTTTTCATTAACTGCTGACTGGGATTGGTGTTAGTTATTTGGAGGGGAGGGTGGCTGTAAAGCAGAAAATTATTCCATTGCTCTTTTATCCTTCCAAGGCAAACATATTCCTCTCTGCTCTGGATTAAAGTCACAGGAAATGTAGGTGATAAGGAGAGTTTTCCCTCCGCAGAGTAGCATGGAGGCTGGGAGGCAGGAGGAGGAGGGGAAGAAGCCCGAGGAGACACTAAGCTGAGCAGGCAATCAATCATCTGAAAACCTTTCCTGCATTTCTTCTGGCTTTATTTTGGGCACTAATTGGAAATGCCTGCCGCTTCACAGAGTCTGCTTTCTCACTAGAAAGGAAAGAAGGTTCCAGCTGAGCCTGGGGATGCTGAAAAGAAATGAGACAACTTTTCACACTGTTGGCATCTTCCACTGCTGCTTTCTCCAGAGCCTCACTTTGGGGTGCTTGCATGTGCTGTCACTGGCAAGGGAAGTCCTGTGTATACTGGGTTCCCATATCTTTAGGAGATAGAGGGGATTTTATAACGTGTGTTGAATGTATGGCCTTAAACACGCACACACACACACAACATAGAGTATGTTTGTCCAGTGTGAAATGGGAGCAAGGGCTCATGTGAGCCCTGCTGTTGGAAAAGGGTGGGGGTCCATGCTCTGGGAGAGAAGAGACCAAGTTCTGACTTGATCTTATAGCACTGGCCTCAGCAATATTGCTGGAGTCATAATTAATTTCTGAGAAAAGGTTCATTGTTACCGGAAATGAAATGAAGATAAAATGACCCCACTGAAGAAAAATTGGCTCCAGTTTTGGGAAACAGTGGGTCCGAGCGCTGTTTTTGCACACTATCCCAATCGCGTTACAGATTATGAAACTTTAGTTGGAACCAGTGGTTCTAAACCTGGTCCTACAATGAAATTACCTGGTGAACTTTCAGAAAATACCAATGCTGGAGCCCATCTCTGATTTAATTGGCTTGGGTGGAGCTCAGATGTCTGTATTCAAAGCCTCCCCGGTGATTCTAATGTGCAGGAGAAATCTTTCAGCTTGGTCTACACTCCTGGTTTTCAGGCCTTTGGAACCAAAGCATTGGAATCACCTGGAGGGCTTGTGAAAGCACAATTGCTGGGCCTCCTTCCAGAGTTTTTTCATTCAGTAGATCTGAGATGGGGCAGAGAATCTGCTTTTCACAAAAGTTCTCAGATGGTGCTGGCACTGCTGGTTCTGGGTCCCATTTTGAGGGCCGCTTGTACACACAGTGAGTGACCAGCAAGATCAGGTGTTGTCTCCAGCCTCACTTCAGTTCTTGTCCGCTACCTCTTTTACATTCTGTTCAGTCCATCCAGAATGTCATATAGGCCTCTTAAATAGATGGTGCTCTTTCTGCCTTATATCCTTCTGAACACACCTTCCTTTTGCCTGCAACACCTTCCCATGTGGCAATGCACGTTTCATTAATACCCCATAATTTAATTTTTACTAATTGGCATTAGAGTTTCTCCAGTGACATAAATTAGGAAAATTCTATTGAACTTGTAATGTTAATATGTACACTTTTACAACATATAGTTTTCTTTTTAAACAAGATTTTATTTCATAAATTGAAATAAGTAAGAAAATAAACTATGGCTCTTCATTTTAAAACACTTGAGATCCTTTAATGCATTTTGATATGCCACTATATGCTTTAAAAATCCAAATTTTAAAGGAATGAATAAGGGAATGAATATAACTGCTATATTAATAATAGAATCACAGATGTGATATTGAGCGAGTATATATCGGTGTAAGTAAATATAAAGCAGATTCTATGTCTCTCCACCCTCCACCCACACCAGCTAGAGACTCATTTCTCACAGTGACTTTGCCTCTGGGGAAAGGGCACTATGCTGAGTGGGGAGAGAGGAATGAAATGCCCTTTTCTCCTGTAGTTTCTCTGCAAGTTTTCCTGGTCTGTTAGTGCTTTGTGACCTTTCTTGGCTTCCACTGCTTCCATTAAGTCCTGTCAAAAGGACCAAATAAAAAGAGAAACAAACCTCAAATGATGGAATATGAGATAGTGTTCAATGTAAACTTGGCGTTTTTATTTTTCACACCAAGTTAGTGATTTTAAAAGTAAGAAAGATTCTTATGTCTGTTAAAATTGAGGCCCAAAGTAATGATTTTATACCTGATATCCTAATATATTGTGTTGAAATGAACAATTTTGATGTCCTTTTTGCGAGCGAGGAATTGCTGGAAAAATGCAATTAACATATATCCTATATATTCCTCCTGTTACAAGTGGCTTTAATTTTTCTGTCCTAGGGCTTGTCCATCTAGGAAAAACAATTTGAAATGAAGAATATTTGAAAGACTTTGTCCAAACAATGTAAATAGTTATGGCATGTGACAGTTATTAACGTGCTATTGTTCTGAGTGATATGTGCATATATGTGTCATATACACATACACATATATTACCTCATTTAAGCACAAAACACTGGGGGTAGGTACTATTATCCCCATTTTACACATGAGGATATTGAAAGTCTGCTTTCTGGAGCAGACACTACATTGGAACTTGATGGCTGTTGAGGATCCTAGAGACCCATCCAGGTGCTGATGTTTCCTCAACCATGTGAAAAACAGATTTTTTTTCACTGAGTCACTCTCTCAGCCATCTGTCTTCTGCTTTTTGTGGGAGCTCACCTCAGAACTTCACCTGGAACCCTCTCCACCTGTCCTACCAACAAGCACCCTTACATACACACTCACTCCAAGGGTTACTCAGCTTTTCAAAATCCTGCCTGAGACCTGAGTTACATTTAAGTGAATGGCCTCAAGGACATTCATTTATGCTCACACTATGAGGGACCATCTCTATGGATTAGGTCTTGAGCTATACATGTCCCTGGAGGTCTAGAATTCTTGGGGTTAGATAAGGTCTTTATGACCAAGAACATCAGTGACAAAGAAAGCCCACTTCCCATTCAAACCTTCCAAGAGTTGAGGAAAATGTCATCTGAAAGCAATTATGATCTTTCTGTCCAAGACACACATCCCCCAGAATGTAGCTCCAATGCTGTTTATGGCAGAAAGGATACCCATGGATGCTACATCTAGATGAAAGCAACACAATTCAATAAAAAGTGAGCATTCTATTGTCTAGGTCATTCTACCTTTTTAAAATTTTTATTTGTGTTATTTATTTTTGAGACGGAGTTTTACTCCTGTTGCCCAGGCTGGAGTGCAATGGAGTGATCTTGGCTCACTGCAACCTCTGCCTCCTGGATTTAAGTGATTCTTCTACCTCAGCCTCCCAAGTAGCTGGGATTACAGGCATGCACCATCATGCCCAGCTAATTTTTTTGTATTTTTAGTAGAGACAGGTTTCTCTGTCTTGGTCAGGCTGGTCTCGAACTCCCGACCTCAGGTGATCTGCCCACCTCAGCCTCCCAAAGTGCTGGGATTACAGGCATGTGTCACCGCACCTGGCCTCTTTGTTTTATCAAGTAGTCAAAAAAAAAAAAAAAAAAAAAAAAAGACTAACATGCCCAAAGAGGCAGTTTAAAATAACATATAGACTCTAAAGTGGAGCTGAGTTCATATCTCGGCTCTACCTTTCATAAGCTGCATGATCTTGGGTGTGTTGCAGAGGAATACACAGCAATTTTTAATGGGTTTGACCTAGAGGATAGGAGACTAGGAATTTTGATTATATACCACTTTGAGTGGTTTGATTCTTTTAAAAATGTGCATATTATTTCTGTTCTTTCCCCCACAAAGGCAGAATTTAAAAGTATACATACAGAAAACAACCAATGAAGCAAAAGTAGCTTAGTTGATTCTGATGTGTGGCTGGATGCAGAACCCAAGAGGGCTGCCTCATGTGGCATTTGGAGTGGTTCACATGGGTTACATTGTCTCCATGTCTAGAAGCCAAAGTGCTGGAGGGCAAGGACCCCTGAGCACTGACTTTGGGAAGTGAATTAATTTCCCCTAGCCTACTTTTCTTCACTTGCAAAAGGAAGGGCTTGCATCAGGATTCAGGGATTATTAAAGTCTTTGGACAAGGCTATGAGAGGGTGCCCTGGAAAGCACAAGATGTGGAGCCTTACCTGCACTCTCCCCATACACACCTAAGATAAACATTTAAATTAACTAAGCAAAAAATGTTGGCCCCAAATGGGCACATTTCACTTGTAGGTCACCATGAGTTAGACAATCTTTAATTTCTTTCTAGGCTAACCCTACTGATTATGTGTCCTGTGTTGCAAAATATTAGTGGATAAAATGTATATATTTGTAGTATACATTGTGAGGGTAAGATAACTTTCTAGCACAAGGGTTGGCACATGTTAGGGGCTCATGTAAAAATCCACAAATATTATTTGATTATGGAAATGGTCTATGCATAGCTGTGATTGAGCAGGAAAAAGTCATATGTGTCAGTTCTTAGTATATGGAGAGATACATGGAAAATGCCTCTAAAACAAATGATTATATAAGTTACATGGTGTAAATAAAGAAAATAGGAAATTTCTCTTTCATGTAGCTTAATCTTCACAGAAAGGAGTTGCTTTCTGACTCTTAAAAGTCTGGAATCTTAAATAGCTTTGTGATGAATAATTGTTGCTCCCTCTTTGCATACCCAGATCCCCCTGCTCCCTTCTCATCATAGCCCAGCATATGATGATCAAATTCCAGCTTTCCTTGTTTTTCTCACCCACTGGGCTGAGAGCTCAGTGAAGTGAGGGGTTCTGATTTTTATTTCATATCCACAGTACCTTTCATAGTGCCTGCATTTGTCTACACTCAGTATGTAAACAGATGGGCAGGTGAGTGAGTGGGTAGATGGATGGATGGACTGTCCTTTCCCCAGTTGCAGACTGCCGCCTGATTCTGTGGGCTGATTTCTTTACTTTTCCATTTGTTCTAATCCTTTTGGGACAACTTCTAAAAGACAACCTGCAACAGATAATTTATGGATTGACTCAAGTATCTATTGATTTATCTTCTCTGCTGAACCTCTGAAAGAGAACTTTAAATTCATAGTCTTCCTGAGGTTTAGTCTTTCCCTAATCACTTAAATCCTCATTCTTTATTAATTTGAGCCTTGAGCACACTCATTGTAGTTTAAAAAAAATATTCTTTGCTGCACTGTTCAAATATATTCATTGTATGTGTGTATGGGTTATATGTATATGTGTATGTGTGTGTATAAAATATACCCACACACATTAGGTCTGTATGTATATATATAAACACACAGATCTACATTATGTGCATCTGATGGAAATTGAATCTTATGAATATTAACCCATGACAATCTATGCACAGCTAAAATAAACTATGCTTTCATTTGGCACACTATGGCTCAGAAGTAGTTTCAGGGGAAAAGACAGTGAGAAAAAAGACATCAAAGCAAAAAGGTAGCTCTATCGGCTTTTATTTGTGGCCAACTCACAGTCATCATCTACCCTCGAAGCTTCCTTTCAGGCCATTTCATATCCAGCTCCCATCATCGTTTGCGTGGTAGAGATAAGGAGAGAGGGCACTAAACCAATGGCTCCCAGCGCTGTTTCCTGCTTTCCTTTCTTCTCAGTGGCCATTCCTTCAGGATTTGGAGATTTAAGTTCAAAAATAGACTCTAATTCACTGGGCATCAAACATTCAGTCTTAACTCTCCTCAGCAGCTGCCAGAGTCAGAAGGAACTAAATACGGAGTTGGAAGATTTCAATATAATCCCCTCAAAATGACTAGGTGGTGTCCTATGTTGCTTGAACTTCTGTGAACCCTCTGAATGCAAGGAGATCGCTGGAATACACAATATATCTGCCTGTCTTTCCAGAAGCCCCCTCCCCTGTTTTTCCTGCTTTAACCTTTTGCAAGAAGGGAAAAAAAAATCAGTGTCTTATTTGAATTATTCATGGCACTTTCTATTCTGCCAATTCCAGGACACATTTGAAATCATTAATATGTCATGACATTCTTTCATCTAGCTTTCTCAGGTTCTTTTAAACTGTGAAGCACCACAAAAAGGTATTATGATTCATTAAAATGATATTTTTGTATTTTTAGTTCACTATTCTCAGTCTTCTTAGCACAATTTTAGAAGTGCTGAATGTTCGATGAGGTGGCACTGAAGATTGTACACCTTCAGGGAGCTGTCGTAAGCAATTCTGCCAGACTCACAGTGGCACTTGGAAATGAAGCTGCACGGTTTGATGGTTTTTGTAGCAGTGCCATGCAGGTAAATATCTCATCCACTCAGGACATTCTCATAAACATTAAAAAAATGGCACGCCATTTAGAGATGCTGAGGGCTCAGTCTCCTCCCTCACTCGAACGAGAGTGACTCTCACTAGTTCACCAGCAATCTTCCTTCTCTGGTGAGCCTTGTATCTGCCTACCTTGTGCTGGGCTTTGTGCTGGCACAACAGACCACAGCAGGCATGGCCTCTGTCCTCAAGGAGGTTGCATGATCAGTTGGATCATCACAGCATCAAGCATCCTGAAACCAAGCCCAAGGACATGCCAACTAGGAACAACAATGAGGAGGTGGCTAAGGGCTTCTCTGTAGCTTTCCAAAAATACTACAGATGAATGTGAATCTGATCAACAAAATCCAGATTCAAATCCAGCCAATATTTCCGAGTACGGACTACATGCTGGGTCCCACACTGCATTCACAAATATAATCTCATTTAATCCACAACACAACAAATGCACCTACTCATATTCACTAAGTGAGAGGCATATGTCTAGCAGAATAAATTGTTGAGCTGACAGGTCCACATGTTGGTACCTTTTGGGAAAACAAAAAGAGTAAACATTTGTTGGGTTAGATGTGGGGTGCAAGAGTTGAGAACTTCAAGGTTTTTGGCTCCTACAACTGAAGTGGAATTATTTAATGAGATGTAGAAGACTGGAAGAGGAACAGGATTGTAGGGGAAATATTAGAGATTCAGTTTTGGGCTTGCCTGCTGTGCCAGGTAGACATCCAAGTGCAATTGTTGAGTAAAGAGTTGGATATATAAATGATGGTGTTTGTGTGGCATGTCCAGGCTAAAGATGCCTATTTAAAAGTGGTCAGGATGTGAATGGGTTTGGGATGTGAAAGCCTGAGACACTGGATTAGATTGCCCAAGGGAGTGAGTATAAACAGATGAGAACTGAGGCTCAATGTCTGAGCCAGAGACAGCCCAATATACAGGGTTGTGGAGATGAGAAGGAGCCAGCAGGGTCGTTGGGAGTGCGGTATCCTGGAAACAAGTAAAGGTAGGACAACATTCCTTTCTTTAATCTTTCTCAGGTTCTCAAATTTTAATATGCATAAGGATATCTGAATAGTATGTTAAAAACTAGGTATATTATATCTGACTTGCAAATTAAGGGGTTTCCAAACATTATTTTAAATAGCTGCCATTGTTCCCTTTACCACTGACTTCAGAATCTAACCCCTGCTCCCCAGCCTCAGATTTTGGAAGTAACTCCATGATACTGTCATCTAGATATCATAAACATGGAATGGGGACTGGTGAAGAAGCCAGATAACATGTTTTGTCTTTGAATCAGGAAGAACATCAGTTCTTCTGATGTGTGTTCTGATCAGTGTTCAGAACGAATTTTATGAAATGAATTCACATGTCTCACCACAACGTCAGGGCTCCTGTTCACTCATTCTTCCTCTGCATATGCACCCACAATTTGCTGCTCTTTCTACTACCTACCAGAGGGAGAAGCTGGGCTAGCCATCACTCCTGGAACATTTGCCAGACTTCAGTGGCATTAGCCCACAAGCTGCTGCTTTTGCCAAGGCAGTGCTGGAAGCAATAACCGCCTTTGGTGGAACCCTGGAAGCTTCATAGCTGTGAGTCAGAGTGGGCTTCATGTGGACAATGACATCCTAGTTCCAAGCATCCTGTGTTCCAGCTTCTCTCTCTTGGAGAACAGACCCATCACCATAGCAACAGCATCCATAGAATATACCTCCAAGCGCCCCTCAAATCCTATCAGTTACTTCTCCCCCATTGATGGCACTTATTAATTTAAAATTGGATCTAACAATTAGCTTATCTTCAGGAGGCTAACATCTCTCTTAATCCCCACTGTTGCAATTACGCCTGGAAGGTTCAGGGCGCTCATCGCTGTTTCCTGAAGAGTTAAATGACATTTAGGCAGTAGAAAACTGGTGCCAGTAAGATCAAAACCTAGACCGGTTGCCTTTTATTATCACTTAAAGTATTCTCTCCACTTGACATGGATTTATTGGTCAGTTTAGACTCTGTGATAGATTTGGTTGTAGTCACATGGAGTGTGACCAACAGCCTTCACTACAAGCCTGTAAATGGAGTGTGATTCACGTGTACATTATCACCATCTAATAATATCTGTGGGCTAATTATATAAAGGCTAAAGTACATGAACACAACAGTGACTGCCACGCACGAGTCCAGAGAGACCCATAAATGTGCTTGGAAGCCGACTTGGACTTTCAGGTGGAGCTGGGGTCATTGAGGAGGTCACTGATCTGTGCTCACATCACTTATTAGCACCATGTCTGTTGGAAGATGGTCACTTGCATCTATTTCTTCGTGATTTCATCTCTCCTGAAAGCTTATTTTAAACAAAATAATTAATACAATGTTTCTGGCTATTTTAGTACGTGTAGGCTTTTAGCACATGTAGTTATACGGGGGAAATCCATTATGCTTCTAGTAATTTATTTGGTATGTGCATTCGAGATTGGGAGTATGCATGAGGAGGGACCCCTCCCCATCACACACCCTGAACACAGGCATTGACCCCAAATGCCCCTGGATGTCACTTGAGGGAAGCAGGTGAACAGGTGGGCATACATTATTACAACAGAAGAGGACGGGGGGATGGGAGGCAGAAGACCTGGCTTGGAATCCTTTCCTTGTCACTCTGAAGCAGTGTGTCTGGGCAGTTTACAAACTTCTCTGAGCCTCACCATGCCATTGTATAGGATATTTAAGATTGCTAACATTAGTAACATTGTCATCAATAGATTAGTCAGTTGCCACCTGGGAAGGGCAGGAGAAGCCAAGTGGGCTCACCTTTCTTTGGGAACTCTCTCAGGTACAAGAGGAGGTTGTGGGGGCAGCATGGGCTTAAGAATCGGGAACATTGAAGGGTCTAATGCTAGTTTGCACTAAATAACTGGTATTCTGGAAATGTCAACCTTGATTGAACTTGGTTTCCCTATCTATAAGAGAGAATGATTCCTACTCAGAGGATGTTTGGGGATTACTGAGTTCATGCATGGGAAGTACCCAGAGCACCTGACAGATTGTAGGTGCTCATTTAATGTGAATTCCATCCTCTTCCCATCCCCATTTGCTTGTCATAGAAGACTCTTTTCACCAGATCTGTCCTCATGTCTCTGAAGTCTATGCCACACAATGATACGTCTGGTCTTCCCTGAACAGCCAGGCCATCCACAGCTTTGTGCCTTGTGACTGCTGTTCTCTTTGCTAGGAATACTGTTTCCCCACCTTTCCTTCTGGAAAACTCTCATTCATTCTTGAAGACCTAGTCCATTAACTGTCTGTTAAAGCACCCACTCTAATGCTTTGCAGTTTCTTTCTCATTGGTTCTATGTCCCCCTCTCTTTTAGTAATGTTCCTGTCTCCAGCGTCTGAAACACCCAGCCCCAGGGACTTAAGTGGTGTGCTACCTGAGAGAGCTCAGCATTCAAGTCAGCCTCATAGTGACTGGGCCCTTGTTAGCTCTTAATAAGTAGCAGCTATCAACATCATCACCACCATCACTACTACTACTGCTGACATTGTCACATGCTTCAGAATCCTGGCCCCTTGTTAGCTCTTAATAAGTGGTAGCTATCAACATCATCAACATCACCATCATCATCATCATCATCATCACCTACTACTGCTGCTATCATGGTTGCATGCTTCAGTATCTTCTTCCCCAAAATATCTTTCCACCTACTTGTTGATATCCGAAAATTGTTCACAGACTTTCGTTTCATACTTAGAGATGCAAATGCAAGTTTATTCACACCCACGTCTTATCAACTATACAATAGTAGTAGCTGGTAGCATATTAAATACTATTTGCCAGATATTTTATATTCAGTTTTCATAAAACCTATGAAGTAAATTCAGAGAAATCAAGTGACTTGCTTAAGGCCATGCAGCAAATAAATGGTAGAGCTGGGAGTTGAACCCAGAACTCATCCTCTTAATGACTCTACTGCATTGCGTTGAACAGGGACTGTGAGTGACTGGCAGCACAGCCTTTCTGTGTTATGAAGGAGGCAGTTTGTGGGCAGCAGACACTTAAGGTGACATGAAGGGCCTCGGGGTGGCCAGTCCCATCACTTCTGGTCAGCACTGCTCACTGACAACCAGCTGGTGACAAATCAGTGTGTCACTTTGCATGTATACAAATTGTCTTTGCCTCATTTGTGAGGATTTTTTTTTTTTTTTTTTTTTTTTACTTAAGTCATAGACCATGTTGTAAAGTAGCTTCATTTTTCAAGGAGGTAGGAATTGAAATTGAAGGGTCCTGTAGTTCCATCCATGCCAACACCCCAATTTTACATGGGTCCTTACTGCCTTTCCCCCTGCCCTGCCACCTCTGTGGAGCTCATGGACACTAAACACCTTCCTTGCACCTACTTTCATTGCCTTCTTCACACAGACTCGTATCCTCAGATTACCAGCACCAGATACACGTAGGCCGATGCACTCAGAGTAAGGAGGTGGAGAGATGATTGATAATATATATAAGTGGGAGAGGGGTTTGTAGATAGTGAATTATAGACTAGAAAAATGTTGGACTTGAAAAAGACATTACAGGTAATCTAGGCCAGCCTCATAATTTTATAGGTGCAGACACTGAGGTCCGAGGTGCCTCAGCAAATTAAATGGGTATGCAGAGTCAAATGGTAAATAAAAAGTGAGTACCAAATCTGAGACAGAGTAGGGAACAATAAGCTAGAGATGAATAGGAGAGAGAATGAGTGAGGTTGCAAAGGTGAATGAGCATGGTGCCAGAGACTAAAAAGTAGTTCATTTTTATTAATGCAAAATTCTGTAACTCAGAAGAGTATCTTGGAGGAAGCTAGACTAGGGAGTTTTCCGACATCTTTATGTGATTTGCATGTGAAATCTTCCTAATTATTTGTAAGTAAGTAATTAAAAACTATATTTAAAAAGATAAAAAGCAAGAAATAGTGACTGACACCAAGTATTAAAGGCAATTTCCCCAGAATGTATGATGGTATATTTTAGATAGCAAAATCTGAGATTATATTCTTTGACCAATCATTTTTGAGGGGCACACGTGATAATTTAGTCACATAATTTGTAAAGATGAAATTGGTGTAATTGGGATATCCATCACCTTAAATATTTGTCTTTATGCTAGAAACCTTCAAATAATTCTCTTTTACCTCTTTTGAAATATACAGTAGATGAACATAAACTATATTCACCTACTGATCTATCAAACAGATTTTAAAAAATTTTTACTTTAAGTTCTGGGATACATGTGCAGAACGTGCGGATCTGTTACATAGGTATACATGTGCCACGGTGGTTTTCCACCTCTATCAACATGTCATCTAGTTTTTAAGCCCTTCATGCATTAGGTATTTGTCCTAATGCTCTCCCTCCCCTTATTCCCCATCCTCCAACAGGCTCCGGTGTGTGATGTTCCCCTCCCTGTGTCCATGTGTTCTCATTGTTCAACTTTCACTTATGAGTGAGAACATGTGGTGTTTGGTTTTCTGTTCCTGTGTGTGTTAGCTGAGAATGATGGCTTCCAGCTTCATCCATGTCCCTGCAAAGGACATAAACTCATCCTTTTTATGGCTGCATAGTATTCCATGGATGTATATGTGCCACATTTTCCCTGTCCAGTCTGTCATTGATGGGCATTTGGGTTGGTTCCAAGTCTTTGTTATTGTAAACAGTGCTGCAATAAACATGGGTGTACATATGTCTTTATAGTAGAATGATTTATACTACATATTCCCAGTATATATATTTATATCCAGAATATATTTATACTATATATTCCCTTTGGATATATTGCCAGTAATGGGATTGCTGCGTCAAACGGTATTTCTAGTTTTAGATCATTCAACCATTCCACAGTGGTTGAACTAATTTATACTCCCACCAACAGTGTAAAAGTGTTCCTATTTCTCCATGGCCTCGCCAGCATCCAAACAGTAGATATTATTTCCTCTATCAAACTGTGTATTTGTACCCTTGATTAAACTCTCTTCATCCCCTCCTTCACTGTACCCACCTGTGGTCTCTGACGACCACCAATCTTCTCTCTAATTTTATAAGATCCATGTTTTTAGCTCAGATATGATTGAGAGCCCATGTTTGTCTTGTTGTGCTTGGCTTACTTTATTTAACACAGTAATCTCCAGTTTTATCCATGTTGCTGCAGAAATAGATCATTTTAAAAGAAACGAGAATAATTTATCATTAGAAATTAGTCCTACGTGGTTAATTTTAAAGATCACTTTATCCTTGTTTTCTTCATTGCTCCTCCAATGCCTCATCCTCTTACGTGGCTTATTTCACTGCTGCCTTTTAGATTTCAGCTCAGATGTCATGTCAGCAGTCGTCACTATACACCCTTCCCCACCCACCTCATCCATGAGGTCCTGGTCCTTTCCTTTATAATCATTCTTAGCATGTCATTCATGGCTCTTATTGGCTGCAATTGTCTTCTTTACATATCTGTTTCCTTGTTTCTCTCCCATTGAGCTCCACTGGGCCACAGCCCACCCCAACTTAACACCTGGCAGAGTAGGTGCCCAAGGAAAACACAGGGCCGGTCTGGGTTCCTCTATTGGCTTACGTAAAGATAATTTTTCAAAACCTGAAAATTTGTAGTGACTGTTGGTTTTATTTCCTTCTAACTTTATGTTGTATTTAACAGTGTCTAACACTATGGTAAATACGTTAAAAACCACCAATCACTACCTTAGCAAAAATTAATAAACGTAGCCAAAAATGCCTTACTATAAATAGAAAATATGACTTTTCCTCCAATAATGCTCGAAAAGAAATCTTGAAGGTGTTCTAACAAATCCTGATGAAGCTGGCAGCCTGAATAATGAATAAACTGCTTATAGACCATAAACATGAGCTAAATACACAAAATGTAGCAAAAGCACATTGTACCCATTCTTTTAAAGTTAAATTGTAATGTATAATTTTGCTATACTTACGGTAATATTTTGTATAATTCAACAATAAAATGCTTTAGGCTTTCAAACTTGATGCTAGAGTTTTGAGTAAAATGAAAGTTTGCTTACTAAAAAGTAATAGAAAATGACAAGAAAAGTTGGGTATAATGCTTTCATAATTATACAATTTGCCTTTTATCTTGCAACTGCTCTCTACAGAGGCGCTCATGGAAATTGACAAAACTTCGGTGCGCTTATAGAAACAAAAATGCGTTTTAATGTGATTGAGGCAATAACCAAACCACTCTATTGTTAGGGATAATGGTAGTGGAACTGCTTAAGATGTTGTGCTCTTACAAATGGGAGAAGGAAAGCCACAGTCTCTGTGGTAAAAAGGCGTCCAAGAGTGTGGCCGTCTACTGTGCATCTATGGGAGATTCGAGTGCCTGGGGACATTTTAAATTGACCTGACACATTTTGCTAAAAAAAAAAAAAAATCTTTCCTGCTGTTTCTCTTAAAAGTTTCAGTCATCTGAATTGGAAAAGTAACACACATTTGTTGCAAGACTTCAAGCAAAAGCAAAGTATCTATATAAAATTCATTATTTTTGCTTCCTCCTCTAATTCCACTCATTTCAAATAACTGATGCTAGATATTTAGGCTATGAATTTCATATTTTCTCTTTTGCTTGTATAAACACAAATATTGATATAATAACAAAATGATAGCAAATAACACTTATGTAATGTTTAGAATATGTTCGGTGTTTTTTTTTTTTTTTTTTTTTTTTTCCCTCCTAGGTGGAAGTTCACTCTTATGCCCAGGCTGGAGTGAAGTGGCATGATCTCAGCTCACTGCAACCTCAGCCTCCTGGGTTCAAGCAATTCTCTGCCTCAGCCTCCCGAGTAGCTGGGATTACAGGTGCCCACCAGCACGCCCGGCTAATGTTTGTATTTTTAGTAGAGACAGAGTTTTGCCATGTTGACCAGGCTGGTCTCGAACTCTGATCTCAGGTGATCCACCTGCCTTGGCCTTCCAAAATGCTACGATTACAGGCATGAGCCACCGTGTCTGGCCTATGTCAGATGTTTTTTAAGGATTTGACATATAGTATGCTATTCATATGACCCTATCAGATAGTACAAATAGTCATCTTACTTTATAGGTGAGAAAGATGAGGCACAGAGAGGTAACATAATTTGCCTGAGGTCACACTGCTAATATATAAGCAGACACACATTTAAATGCAGGTAGCCTTAATTACTAGACTATACTGTGTCTCACACTGAGCTTTTCTGGTTGGTTTATATAAAGAGATAGTACCACATGTCTCCCATACATTTTTCACATACCTAACAAAGTATCACTGGTCTTGTCCAGTACAATGATGGTAGATTGAAGACATTCTTGCAAATGGCTGCATGACTTTCAGTTACCTGGAGGGATCATACTTTGTTCCACTACTCTCTTGTGATGAAGATGTAGATGGATTCTACTTTTTTGCTGTTACAAACAATAATGCAATAAACAGCTTTGTGCATAAATTCCTATGCACTAGCTCTTTGTACTTTTATTTTTCTTAAAATCAGACTTCATGGGGGGCTCAAAGAAAATATACATTTAGATTTCTGGTAAATACTGCCAATTAATCTTCCTCAAATATTATGGACATTTATAGCTGTGCCACAAGTATATTAGGTTACTTCTCTATACCTACTTTTCTCACCACCTAACATTTTAAATAAAAGAAATTTTGTGAATATGTAACTTTTGTAACAATTCTATTATTTTGTAGTTTTTGATATTCTGTGCTATTCCTGAGAAAATATGTGTAGGCTAGCCATAAAATAATTAATTAGTGTAAGTAAAATAATTTAATGGTGAAATTATAAATAGCAGTTGGAATTTTCCCCCTTTTCATTATTTCAAATATACAGCATTCGTTTTTCCCTGACAACAGTGTTCATTTCTTATTATTCATTCTCTTCCATCTCTCTTGTTCTCCAGGGAGAACCAAGAGGGGACAGAATACCATCTGTTCTGGGTAGCTTGTACCAGATGATCTCTCAAAGTCCCTTCCAGCTCAATGATTCTTTGAGAGTATGAGTTAAAAAAGAATGAAACTACAGACTCTAGGAGGCTGGCTTGTGATTTCACAAGGCTTGTGTGTGGTTCTATGAAAAAGTGTAGCTATGCTATTAAAACAAATAGAATGTACCTATGTCTTGGGAAAATAGAATTTCTGGAAATATGGCAGCAACAAGAACTTTCTGGAGGTCGCATATTCAGGACTGTGTTTGGGGCACAAGATATTTGGATCCCCCTCCACTTTGGTCCTACTATTTTGATGCAAAGGACATGTTAAATGTATATTAAATATACATACTTTAATCCAAATTATAACAACATTGATGAACTTTCACTGAGGAAACAGTCCCTGAAAGGGACTTCAGCAAGTCAATGGAAATCTCTCCATCAATCATCCATATGATGTAGTCACAGCATACCTATCTTGTTCAATTTACATTTTTATTTTGCTGAAATTATTTGCATTGGCCTAAGTTCTTTTCCACTTAAATTTTACAGATTTGATTCATCAATTAGTTTTCTATCTATATAAAATATACTGATTTTATCTTCTGACTTTTTTTAATGGTCATTATTTCTCAGTTCATGTTTTGAGTCTACTTTTACAGGTCTAACTTTTGTGATGACGATTTGGTTCTTTTGCTATTTTTATTCAATGTTGATTTCACTTTTACCTTTTTAGCCATTGTCAGTTTTGTGTTTATTTTCAACCATCAACATTCATTGTTTATTATAAAGTTGAATAAAAGACTGATGGTTTGCATTTATCTCCTAGCTAATTCCTGATAAAATTGTGAGCACTTTTGTGGTAGAGAGAGAACAATGGCAAATGGAGACTGACAGAGACAGGCCCAAGGGGAAATGACTGCAGCTCTGAGACATCATTGCTGAGTTACTGCACACAGGGGCCCAAACATCTGCAAGTACAAAGCAATAGAGGCAAATGACATTGGGCAAATTACCTTCTGTCAAAATGGCAGAACCCAGACCTCTTGTTGTATTGTTGCTGAACAAAAGTCAGATATCTAAGCTCTAGCTTCTCTCCCTGAAATCTTTCCAACAGGGTTCTTTACCAGGGTATCCAAGTCCCATTCTGTGTATCTTCCATCTCCAAGAAGTCAGGAAAATGGAGGGGGGTTATATTAAGTAGGCTTAGTTTCAATTCTGAGTGACAAGAAATACAAATTAACCATAGCTTAAACAAGTTAGAACCCTCTCTCTCATACAGGAAATCCTTCCTTATACAGGAAGTCAAAAGAGAGAGAGTGAACAGTGTTACTTGGACCACTGAGAGCTGGAGCTCTAGAAGGGGTGCTACCTCAAAGAGGGGGCCAGTCACAGCTAGAACTAGGCTGCTGTTATGTTCTGTTAATGGAATCTTGGTGTAAGTAAGAGAGCCAGAAAGTCTGGCTAAAGCTGTCCACTGAGGTCAACTCCTAGGGCACAGACAAGGGCAGGGAGTGGATTTGGATGTGTGTGTCCAAATGGAGATTATCCAGCATAAAAGGGAAAGAAGATGAGGCAGTGTTCAATAAATATAAGAAAAGTAGCAGTTTCTATAATAATACTATTAGCCACCATTGGTTGAACAGTTATGTGTCTAGCATTGTGTTAAACATATTCCAGGCAGTATTTCTCTTGGTCCTCATGACCGTCTGTTAAGGTAGGCATTATTGTCTTTATTTAAGAAATAGGAAACTAAGACTGAGAGATGGAGAGAAACTCACTGAACTTTATATAATGGGTGGTAGAGTCAGGGTTCTAAACAAAGTTAGCCTGAACTCAGGGTCATGCTCTCAATCATGATACTATTTCCTGCCTGAATGTCAGGCAGCTGTGCATGACGTCGAGACAGACGTATGCGGCTGCCCCACCCTAACTTTCTGTCAAGGGCAAGGCCAACATTCTTTCCTTTCACTTTCAGAGAAGGGTAGTTGAGGCTGGGAGTGGAGAGGAGTGTGCCTGGGATTGATGGTGTCAGTCTTCCACTTTCTTCCCCCTCCACCCCATCCGCCACCCCCCGAGATGGAGTCTTGCTCTGTCACCAGGCTGAAGTGCAGTGGTACAGTCTTGACTTACTGCAACCTCTGCCTCCTGGGTTCAAGCAATTCTCCTGCCTCAGCCTCCCAAGTAGCTGGGACTACAGGCGTGCGCCAACATGCCCAGCTAATTTTTTTGTATTTTAGTAGAGACTGGGGTTCACCATGTTGGCTAGGATGGTCTCAATCTCCTAATCTCATGATTCTCCTGCCTCGGCCTCGCAAAGTGCTGGGATTACAGGCATGAGCCACTGCACCTGGCCATCTTTGACTTTCTATTTCTGTCCCTTTCAGGAAGCTCTTGCAGCCTCCTTCCTCAGTGCTGGCTTGGGCCATAGGCAGGTTCAGTTTGTTTGTTTGGTAGGATTTAGGGGAAGAAGTGGTTTGCCTCTTCCCTGTCTTATGAGCTTTACTTCTAGACCAAGATCTCCAGAAAAATCAGTTCCTCCATGACCCTCTGGAATAAAAAAAGCCTATTTTTTGGGAGGGAACTTCTTAAAGAAACATAATATTTCTAAAATTTTCAAATCTTTTGTGCTTCCTAAGGAAACAAAAAGGGAAGAAATACTGACTTAGTTCTTACGGGTTTCCATTTTTGTTTCTGTCAGCAATTAGACACAATTAAGCTTCTAGACAAGACAAAGGAAAATGAACAGTGCTGAACAATTGTTTTATCTCGGACCAGTCCAGAGGGTAAAAGTAGTAAAAAGCATCAGAACATTAGTGATAATGGCTTTGTAGGGCAAAGTGCAATGACTGTGAAGGCACACACTTAGAGTCATTTCTTCTGATAAACACTGCTGGTACAGGGCAGAGCTGTCATGGGGACTTGCCTCTCCATATGAAGTTTACTGTTATTGTTGGAAATTCTCACAAGCACATTGTGATCCTCTAATCCCAAAGAACCTGAGAAGTACCCACAGTCCTCCTCCCTGCATCCTTGTCTTTCTCCTTCAGTCCAGTGACAAGGTTCTTAAAGAGCATTGGAGACTTTGGGTCCCCATCTCATTCCCTTTTCAACCCTTTCCTCCTCCCGCCTCCCCATGTTCCCCAGTGAACTCATTTCACAAACATTTTTCATTGCCTACCACTTCCTTATTTTTGGATTTCTCCCCACTCTTGGCTGTTTCAACAGCACTCTCTTCTGATTTTCCTTTTCCCTTTTTGCCTTTCTACTTTTCCCCTTTGCACTAACGTCTTCTCTTTTCTCTGTCTTCTCTCAAATGCCGATTTACTTTCTGGTTCTTCCCTTGGCTGTTTTCTCTTTTCCCTTAACACTTTTTTTTTGGGGGGGGGAGTTTCTTTTTCATATACATATACATATACATATACATATACATATATATATATATGTGTGTGTGTGTTTTTTCACTTTAGGTTCTGGGGTACATGTGAAGAACATGCAGGATTGTTGTATAGGTACATACATGACAATGTGGTTTGCTGCCTCCATCCCCATCACCTATATCTGGCATTTTCCCCCATGTTATCCCTCCCC
>PVKV010000684.1:0-183635 GCA_004027835.1 Alouatta palliata
GAGGGGAAGAGACTGTTAAGACCCAGGTGAGGGGGCAGAAGATAATATAAAGTGCAATTTTCTATACTTTTGTGGCAATTCTATTAGAATTCTATTAGCAGTGAAATATTTCACTGTTACAATGGCATAAAATATTCTGAGAAACTTACAATGTGTCTCTCATATATTTATAGTAAAAAAACATATGTACTATACTGCATGTTTTTCTAACTGGGGCTCTAACGATCCATATGAATAAAGCCAAGAAAACATATTTATAACCTCTATTTTGGCAGTTTCTTTCTCTCCATTCCTCAGAAATATAGCTCCATTCAGATATATGAATTATGTTCATGGTTCATTATATAAGATTTGAATTTCATCTTAGTATTAATTGGTTACAATATATTTCTCAGGAAGGTAGAATAAAATATTTATTTTTCCTTTAAGAAAGAAAAATGGCTTCTTTTTGAGTATCATCTCCTTACACTTTTCTCAAGATATTTGGGAAGCCAAATCGGGTCTGTTCTACACACAGCCTTTAAGAAAATTATAAGAGATATAATTATTAGTCTAGATAGTATTACAATTGATACAATTACTATTAATTGGTGCAACTTGAATTATTGGCAATAATTTGTTCATTTTTTGCACTTAAAAGTAATAATAGAAGAGTTAACAAAATTAATTTCATAATGTTTGCTTACTAATTTATAGAATAAACTATTCAGACCTTTTGTAATGTCTTATTTGAAAAGGAATATTATAAATTTTCCCTGAATAATAGTCCATAGAAATGCTATATTTAGTACTTTATATATGGCTATAAATATCTGTGAATTAAAAAATTTGTTCTGTTCGTTCTTGTCTTAGCATTCTAGGCATTGAGGATTCATTTTTTTTAAGTTTTGATATTAATTTACACACTTTTCATGTGGTATTGATAAATATCAACATTTGTTTTATTTGCTTTTGAAATTAAGCTAACTTTGTATGTGTTTTATAAAATATACACTTGAAGTTTCACTTATAAGTTTCCTTTAATGACTACAGATGATCCACACCTGTTTTATATTTTGTAAAACAAATTCCAAAAACAAAACAACAAAACAGTCTCAAGAAAACATCTTGCTATAGAAAAAGCTTTCAATAAAATTCAACATCCCTTCATAGTGAAAACTCCCAGGAAACTAGGCATTGAAGGAACATACCTCAAAATATTAAGAGCCTTCTATGAAAAACCCACAGCCAGTATTATTACACCCAGTGGGCAATAGCTGGAAGCATTCCTCTTGAAAAGCAGAATAAAACAAGGAAGAATTCTCTCACCATTCTTATTCAACAAAGTGCTGAAGGTAAGAGGGGGAAAAGGCATCCAAATGAGAAGAGGAAGTCAAACTATCTCTGTTTGCAGATAATATGATTTTATAACTTGAAAACCCCATAGTCTCTGCCCAAAAGCTCCTAGATCTGATAAACAACATCAACAAAAATCAATGTAAAAAAATCAGTAGTATTTCTATACACCAGCAACATCCAAGCTGAGTGACAAATCAAGAATATAACTTCATTCACAAAGGCCACAAAAATAATAAAATACTTAGGAATACAGCTAACAAGGTAGATGAAAGATCTCTACAATGAGAATTACAAAACACTGATGAAAAAACCAGAGATGACACAAACAAGTGGAAAACATTTCATGCTCATAGGAAGAATCAATAATTACAACGGTCATACTGCCCAGAGCAATTTATAGATTCAATGCAATTATTATCAAACTATCAATGACATTCTTAACAGAATTAGAAAACACTCTTCTGAAATTCACATAGACCAAAAAAGGAGCCTGAATAGCCAAAGCAATTCTGAGTAAAACGAACAATATCGGAGGTATCGCATTACCCTATTTCAAACTATACCACAAGGCTACTGTAACCAAACAACATGGTACTGGTACAAAAGCAGACACACAGACCAATGGGAAGGAATAAGAACCCCCGAGAAAGGTGACACATATACTACTATCTGATCTTCAATAAAGTCAACAAAAACAAGCAATGGGGAAAGGAATCCCTATTCAGTAAATGGTGCTGGGATAACTGGCTAAAATATGCATATTGAAACTGGACCCCTTCCATACACCATATTCAAAAATCAACTCAAGATGGATTGAATACTTAAATGTAATACCTAAAACTACAAAAACTGTTGAAGAGAATCTAGGAAATAGCATTCTAGTCTTAGGAATGGGCAAAGACTTAACGACAAAGAGGCCAAAAGCAATTGCAACAAAAACAAAATTGATAAATAAAACCGAGTTAAATTTAAGAGCTTCTGTACAGCAAAAGAAATTATCAACACAGTAAACAGACAACCCACAGAATTGGAGCAAATATTCGTAAACTATGTATCTGACAAAGGTCTAACATCCAGAATCTATAAGGAACTTAAACTAACAAGCAAAAAACAAACAACTCCCTTAAAAAGTGGGCAAAAGACATCCTAGTGACTCACTAGCCAAATACCTGTGATGGTTAATATTGTGTGTCAAGTTGATTGGATTGAAGGATGCAAAGTATTGTTCCTGGGTGTGTGTGTGAGGGTGTTGCCAAAGGAGAGTCAGTGGACTGGGAAAGGCAGACCCACTCTCAGTCTGGGAGGGCGCCGTCTAATCAGCTGCCAGTGCAGCTAGAATAAAGCGGGCAGAAGAAAGTGGAATTAGCAGATTTGCTGAGTCTTCCGGCCTTCATCTTTCTCCCATGCTGAATGTTTTCCTGCCCTCAAACATCAGACTCCATGTTCCTTAGCTTTTGAATCCTTGGACCTATATCAGTGGTTTGCCAGAGGTTCTGGAGCCTTTGGCCCCAGACTGCAGGCTACACGGTTGGCTTTCCTACTTTTGAGGTTTTTGGACTTGGACTGGCATCCTTGCTCCACAGCTTGCAGATGGCCTTTTGTGGGACTTCATCTTGTGATCCTATGAGTCAATACTCCTTAATAAACTCCCTTTAGAGATACATCTATCGTATTAGTTCTGTCCCTCTAGAGAACCTTAACTAATACAGACATGAACAGACACTTTTCAAAAGAAAACATGCTTGTGACCAACAAGAATATTAAAAAAATGCTCAACACCGCTAATCATTAGAGGAATGCAAATCATGACCATAATGAGATACCATCTTATGCCTGTTAGAATGGTTATTATTCAAAAGTCAAAAAATAAGAAATGCTAGCGAGGTTACAGATAAAAGAGAATGCTCATACAGTACTGGTGGGAAGGTACATTAGTTCAGCTACTGTGGACAGCAGTGCGATTTCTCAAAGAATTTAAAACAGAACTGCCATTCATCATATCAGTACCATTATTGAGTATATACCCAAAGGAATGTAAATCATTTTCACCATAAAGATACATGCATATTTTCATTGTACCACTATTCATAATAGCAAATACATGGAATCAACCAAATGTACACAAATGGTAGACCACATAAAGAAAATGTGGTACCTATATGCTATGGAATACTATGCAGCCATATAACATGAGATCATGTCCTTTGCAGCAACACGGATAGATCTGAAGGCCATTATCCTAAGAGAATTAACACAGGAACAGAAAACCAAATACCACATGTTCTCACTTATACATCAGAGCTAAACAATGAGTACACACAAGCACAAAGAAGAAAACCATAGACATCAAGGACTACTTGAGGGTAGAGGTGGGAGGAGGGTGAGGATAGAAAAACTACCTATCACATAGTATGCTTACTATTTGGCTGACAAAATAATCTGAACATCAAACTCTTGTGACATGCAATTTACCTATATAACAAACCTGCACATGAACTCCTGAAACTAAAATAAAATTTGAAAAAAAAAAAAAAAGAAAGTATCTTGTCTTATGGGTACAGCAAATAAAAAAAGTAACTTTACATAAAAAAAAATGTTAGAGCTTTGCTGTGTAATTTAGAAGAACACTTGACTTTTAAAGTAAACTGATTGCATATTATATGCTTACCTTGTTAATTATGGGAAAGAATATTCTTAAGTCAATTTATCCCTGAGCTGAGAATAAAATCTAATATTTATGAATTCATTCATGTATTCATTCAATAGGTATTTTTTGAACACTCATTATATGCCAGACATAATTTCTGGCACTGAGGTAAGGAGATGAATCACTCTGTTCTTGAAGAATCCACAGTCTAGTTGGGTAGACAAAAATATAGAATTATTGAAAGTGTTTTGAGGACCACAAAGGACAGCAGTTATCTCAAGCAACGGAAGTGAAAACTGAGCTGAGCCTTGAAGGATAAACAAAAATGTCTAGTAAGAGAAATGAGACCTAGTAGTGAACTGAACAATTTTTCTTTTTTTTTTTTTTCTGCGCTAAATTAACTTGTGACGTTCTTTAGCTTAAATGCTGAATTCTAGCAATGGCAGTATATTATCCAACTTGATTTTATGGACTTTGCTA
Source organism: Alouatta palliata (assembly GCA_004027835.1). NCBI lineage: Eukaryota > Metazoa > Chordata > Mammalia > Primates > Atelidae > Alouatta > Alouatta palliata. The sequence goes on from PVKV010000684.1 coordinate 4,466, forward strand.
TATATCTTAATAAAATTTAATCTAGTCTGCCAAGATGTCAAATGCATAAAAAGTAAGTTTTCCTTTTGTTGTGGTATACTGCTAACAATTTATGTGGATAAAACTTTTATGAATCTTATATATCATGTTGACCTCTCAGTATATTTGGTTTCAAACTCTCTAGTCTTTTTTTTTTCAATATAAATGACATAGAAATGATGCCAAAGTCAATTAATGTAAAAGAAGCAGTTTAACATTAATATGAAACATATACCTAATTAACATAAAATCAGTCATCGCTGTCAATGTTCAACTCTTTTCCATTTAATTTCACTTAAAAAATTAAAATTCATTATTTTTGGAAAATGTTTTTCTTCACAATGTAACACAATTTAAAATGAAATTCCTATTATATAAAGATAGTTAATAGATAATAAATCTTTGATAAAATATTTTTACTAATAAAATCATTAAAAATTATAAATTACAAATATACAGTGTCTTTATTTAGATTATTTGTTTTAACTCCACATTTTAAGCATTAGAGAAAAATTATGTTGTGCTAAAATAAATAGGACCCACTATATTTAAAAACAAGGTCACTGTGCAAAGCACCAAATACTAAGAATTGCTGTTTCTTGGCTAGTGCAAGTGACTGCTATTTCTTTACCTAGTTACAGCTTTATCCTTCCTGAAGTTTTCCTTTCTTATAGATAATATTTTATGAGATACCCAATCATGGAATTGCCCTCATTTTCTTATGGCATTGGATCTTAAAGCAAATCGCTGCTTTCTTAGAACCTGTCACCAGTCACCCAATCAAAGCCAAAATCCTATAATAGGCTTTTTCGAAAACCATCTTTCTGAGACATTCCATGTTTCCACGTTGGATGTTCTTACATGCTGCCATCAGTAATAAACTCAGCTTGTTCTACTACAAGTATTCCCGGTCTTTGGGTGGAGGGAATAGAGATTACTTAGAACTCTGACGCAGATTACATCATAAGGTAACATGATCACATTCGTACTTGAGATATTTTGTAGCGGCTATTATATTTAAGAGTATGACGTCTGGATCCAGATTTCCTGGTACCAAGTTGCATCTCTGTCCCTCATTAGCAATAAGATTGTTAGTAAATTCGAAATATTTGAGCCTTTGTCTTCATCTATAAAGTAAGAATAATAATGGTACTTCTTTTATAGATTTGTTATGGGATTAATATCCCCAAAATGACCATTTCTGTAACTTTGTTAACCCTCAATAAGTGCTAGCCATTATTATTGGAAATGATCAATATTGAAAAAGAAAAAAATTATCCCTAATATAAGTATTGCAGTTATGATAGTAATGTGAAATCTTATTTACTAAAACATACATATGTTAACATATACTCATAAACACAAAATCCAGTATAGTTGGGTATTATGTAATCTTAGACACTGAATGAAATTATATGTTTTATAGCAAATTGGACCATGAATCTGTAAATTCTGTAAATTTGAATTTTTTTTTTTGAGACAGAGTCTTGCTCTGTCACCCAGGCTGGAGTGCAATGGCTCGATCTCAACTCACTGCAACTTCCGCCTCCCAGGTTCAAGCAATTCTCCTGCCTCAGCCTCCCAAGTAGCTAGGATTACAGCCACCTGCCACCACGGCTGGCTAATTTTCTGGATTTTTAGTAGAGACCGGGTTTCGTCATGTTGGCCAGGCTGGTCTTGAACTCCTGACCTCAGGTGATCCACCCACCTCAGCTTTCCAGAGTGCTGGGATTACAGGTGTGAGCCACGACACCTGGCCAAGTTGGAATATTTTTCACATAAAATTTCTCTCTGGCTTTCCATATAAGATTTTAATTTGAGGTCTGGTATCTACTCTTCAACGATGTATTCCTTCCCTTCCTCCCAAAGAGACATGCTTCCTCTTACTCAGGTCCTTGTGTGATCCTACCTCCTGAATTTAGGTTGACAGAGTGACTCACTTTTTGAACAGTAGAATATGACAGTAGTGATGCCACATGATTTCTGAATTTGGGTCATTAAAAACCTTGTCATTTTTTGTCTTTGTATTATGGACACTCTCTCTTGAAACCAAACTACCATGCCATCAGAAGTCCAAGCTACTGGGAGAGGCTGGTCTAACTGCTAAAATTTGCAGCCCCAGCTGAGCTTCCAACCAACAGTGTTCATCAGCTGTCGGTGATATGAATCTAGGCCTGTCAAGTCATCAGATGGCTGCACCTTCAGCCAATATCTCATTGCAGTGTGCAAGAGACTCCAGCTGAGACCACCCAGCCAAGCTCATTCAGCCACAGATTCACTAGGATCATTATAAAATGTTATTTTAAGTCAAAAAGTTTTAAGGTGTTTTGTTATGCAGCAATAAATAACTGGAAATGAGGTATGGTTTTAACTCATTGCACCTATTTGAATTTTTGAATAGGGTGATAGAAAGGAAAAATTTTGCCAGCTAATATTTTTGATGTGGTTACTACTTTAATAACAAAAACACAAAAACCCCAACACCTTTGAAGATACTTCTTAAGTACTTCCTTCATGGTCAGTGTTCAAAGAGTTTCATTCTTGTTTCTCTAGTACTCTGATATTTTAGGTTCTGGTATTTATCTTTTCCAGATGGCAGAAAAGAAGCGCATTAACTGTTGGAGAAAAGAAGGAAAAATCCATGACTTAAACAACACAAGAAGTTGCTTATCGTTCTTGATAGTTCTACAAGAAACAGATGTCACCACAGTGACTTCCTGCCAGGAAGAGTGAGAAGTGAGAGGAATTCTGGGAAGGAAAATTAGATAAGAAACTTGTGTTTGCACAAACATGCTAATGAATCAAGTGGTAAGCTGCATGTTGATTGCTAATGAACAAAACGGTTTCATATTTATTCTTGTAGAATGATTTGATTGAAATATTTCATGAAATGCCCTCAATCAATTTCATGTGTGTCTTTTAGATACTGAAGGGAACAAAGTACTTTGCAGATATATTTAAACACAATTGGGCTTTCTCTGAAAACTACCTCTTAAATTGTTGGTCTCATTCATACCAAATTATATGAGACTCATTTTGACATTCGAGTCCTCCTAATGTTACATGGATAGAAATCTGGCTAAAATCAATGCAGTACTAAAGTGCCTATAAAAGCTTAGAAAGTAGACAAATAGGAATTAGTAAAACAAGATGAAGATATTTAATAGTAGAAATATATTGGAGATAATTATTAAAATATTATTTTCAGTAATCAGCATAGAAGTAACAAACTCTAGTATCTCTGTCTCTCTTTGAAAGCCAAGTTTGGAAATGTGGTAATCGGTAAAGGAAATTTTGTGTTCTTAAAGTGATAATTTTTAAAATAAATGTTTCCTCTTATTTTATCTCCTGTATCTTTATTATATTTATCAACATTGACAATCTCTCTCTCAGTTACAAACTTTTCTTAAATAAGTAGCAATTTGCAAGATTCCATTGTTGGTACTATTTCTCTATTTCTCTTTCTTAGTAAATCATGTTGCTTTAATCTAGTTTGGTTTTGCCAAATCATATATTTATTTTATTTTTTTGGCTCACCTCTTGGATTCTCTAGATATGTGAAACACTTTCCTGTTTACAAGCCTCAAGTATAATTAAAGGAACTATGGGTACTTTCAAGGAATGCAGAAATTCTGGCTTCAGTTTTCAGTCATAAGTTCACTTATTTTCCATGTTTCTTGAATGTTATGTGAGAGGTGATATGTGCTTTTAGAGGGATCTCGGACTCAGAATCATATCCACATGAAAATCAGCAAGGTAAGGAAAATAACACAGACTTACTCCTTTTCACAAGAGCTAGGCGCCTGTGCTCTTTCAGATGAATGACAGTTTTTAAAAGATCTGACAGCAACCACTTCTCTCCTTCTCTTCTTGTTTCACTCTCCCTTTTATTATCACACAGATGAGCTTGCTCACCTGGTCCCCATTCTCAGGCCATGGGTCATAAAGACTTAGATATGACACTGTTTTTCACTCTGGACTGGATTACTATGATATCCCACAGTGAGGAAAACCAAAACCCACACACCACTGGCAATTTGGCCAAATTTATAGAGGTCTGGTCTTTTCAAGTGCCTCAGGCCACACATGGCCTTAATAATGAAACAATTCCTGGCTTGATGCTTGATTGTAAAGATTAAAGATTTAGTCTCACTAGGATACATGTCATTCTCAACTCTTCTCCCCTTGATTTATGTCCCCAATGCCCATTGTATCTTTCAAAGCACATATGTATACTGCTTTGCATTTGGAAATTATAAAATTTTACAAATTTGCAATCCATCAAATACTGCTGCTTAGTTTTAAAAAGACAGATCTTATTTTTTTCTCTTCCAAAGTCAAAGTCCATCACTGATGCTTCCTATAAGACCTTTATTTGGGCTGTTAAGACTTGATATACTATAGTGATGGTAGATCTTCTCTTTATCGTCCAAACCAGGACACATTTAAGAGTAAAACAGGCATTCCCAATTATTACAACAGGACAGGAGGTTTAAACTTGGAATTCTAAACATACTAACTAACTATTTAGGCTACCATATATCCCGTAATCTAATGCTGGACTTCTCACTGTCCCGTAACCAGCCATTTCAACGTCCCTGGTAGTTGTTCTTTTTCTTAAAGCAACTATGATTGCTAATATTAATGTTATCAATTTATTTTATCTTACACCAATTCTCTGAAATAAGTGCTCTTATTATTCTCTCTGTACATATGGGAAAACCGAGGCACAGAGAAGCTAAGTAACTTGGCTAATTCATGACAGACCCAGAATCTGAAGAGGCACATATCGGGCTCTAGGGCCTTTGCTTGTAAACATTGCTCCATACCATTCATTCTGTGTCTTCTCCTGGAATTTATTTACATTGATCTATTTTCTAAATTCCCATTCTTTAGGAAGAATAACATAGTAATAGACAGAACAAGCCTTGACATTTGAGTCCTTGGGTTCTGGTTTGGGCTCCACTGTCTCCTTGGCCTTGGGTAAGTTACTTACTTTTTCTGTGACTCGGTTTTCTCAGTTGCTATAGGGATTATAGCACCTATTTTTGTGATAATTAAGTGAATTAACTGATGTAAAGTGTCTGCTATACAGTAAGTTCATTGAGTATTCTCCATTAATATTAAATGCTCCCTATTCCTCAAAGCCTTTTCTTTCCTGTTGTCATAGAACTTTTATTGCTATTAGAAGATACATTAAAGTCATGCTTCTCAAACTGAGAAGCACATTAAAGACATTCACGTGGGAGCACTTGAAACATTCTGATGCAGTTCTGGGAACAGCCATCAGCATTTTTTAAAACTCTCCAGGTGATTCTAATGTACAGCCAGTGTTGAAAAAACTGCATTAAAACCTTTCTGATACTAAAACTCTTTGCATATGAATTTGTCTCTTTCCACAAATTTCAAGCTCCTTGATTGCAAACTGTAACTCATTTTTGTATTTCCAGTAGCAGCTAGACTGGTGCTTCATATGCACAGGCAAAAATATTTCTTAAAAAATTAATCATAAATATCCCAAATACATTAATTGTTGTAAAAAGGGAGAATATTTTTGTTGACACCAATGCACTGATATGCGTATGTACTAATGCTCAATAGATGTCTTAATCAGAGGTTGGCAGGATCCAGATAAAATGGGTTGGATAGGTGGATGGCAAGAATATAGTAATAAAACAATATATACCTACTTGTTGATTTAAAGTAATGGTGTGCAAACTTAGCTGCATTTTATAATTACTTGAAAAGATTTTACAAAAATATTCTGAGAACTTCTGTTCCTCAGGAAATTCCAATGTGCAATTAAGGCTGAGAGCCACTGACTTAGATGAATCAGGTTAGAGCCAAGATCTCCCTTCTTCTACCATGATATCTGAAAGTCAACTTCCGAGTTTCACACTTAGGTATTATGAGAATTAATAGAATGAAAAACACCCACACGTGTAAAACTATCTGATAAAAGCAGGGGTCAGGATGGGGAAATATGTACACGCACATATGCAGACATATATAAGCTTATTGGTTTTAGGTTAACCTTTGTAAAAATTATGTATTAAAAAAAGGCATATAATATCAGTCTATAATGCCAATATGTCCCTAGACACTGTATTTTTGAGATAATTCTTTTTTGATGAATAAAGAAAGGAGATAGTTTGGCCAAAACAGTAATCAAATATGCCAAGTCATCTTATAAGATGGGACTTGCCTCTTTCTCATATAATAAACTGGCCTGAATCCAGATAATTATAACTTGTCAACCTACTTTAGAAATAAAATATTTAGTATTGCTAAGTACTAAGCACCATTTTAAACATGTTTCAATTACAATTAATTGCCAAGTGGAAGAATTTTATTACATTATTATATTGGCCTTGTTTAATGCTTTTTGATATTTTAGAAAATAATAAGAGCTAAAGGTTAAAGATGCAAAAGTGTAAAACAAGAATTTTAATGTTCTATAGTGTACAAATTGTTAGCATAGTCATACTAGTGCTTATATTTTTAAACTGAGACAAAACACTGTGCTCATTTTATATTATATTTAATATTTTATTTTATATTGTGATGTTTTAAATTTTGGTAAACTTTTACAACCCATCAGAATATTTATCCAAATATCTATTTAAACTATTCTTAATACTATTTATTTTATCTTTCTCAATAAGGTAAAGAAAAGCAAAGGGAATAAACATGTTTAAGTCATATGTTTTAGTCTTAGAAAATTGTAATTTTAAAATTCATTTTCACAAATATTCAAATATGTTACCAAAAATTGCTGGTCTTCAAATAACACTTTTGGGATAACAGACCAACCATATTTTGTATGAAGGTGATGTTATTAATCTATCTGTAAAATAGTAACTCAGATATGTTTAGTATTTTCTGTCTACCAGATACTTCTTAGTGCATTAACTGAATTTATGCATTAAATCCTCAAAATAATCCTGCAAAAGAGTTATCATGTTGGTTTGCACCTTAGCAGCTAAGAAATTCAATATTTGAATTTAGGGAAACAGGACCAAAGCTGTGGGTCTGTGGTATTCCATTTAAACTGATATTTCCCCTCAGTATCAACTACAGGAAATTGGTTTTATCTGCTTCATTCTCATCATTCCATTGGAACCCCTTTCTGAACAAATGATCTGGTTGCACTTAGTACACTCTGGCTTTAAGAACAAGATCTGCAGATATACGTGGTAGCAAATTTCTAGTGCTGTTATGATGACATTCTAGTATTTTGGAGTCATAGACAGATCATCAGCTTCTTCACATTTTTTCCTTCATTTGTGTCCCTTTCACTTTCTACTACACCACTTTCAGAAATTTATCTGAAATTTTCATTCCTTATTTTGATTTTAAAAAATAAATTTGATCATGAAGTATATAATAGCGAAATCTGAGCAAAGAATAGACACTGAAATAAGTGATGGATAGAGGGTACAAATAAAATAGTTGAAGCTGAGTAAAACTGATCTGTAATGGGATATTCTAACCACATGATTTATTAAGAATAAAAACAAATAATACATAATTTTTAATTAACTTTCCAAAGTCAGCTTCAGATTTGACATGAAAAATAAATCACTATTTGATTATGTTTCCTTCCTCTGTGTATCCCAAATAACTTTATTTGAACTGTTTAGTCCTTATTTAATGATTGTAGGTTTTATACTAAGTTATTGTCATGCTAAATCCCTATCAACTACAGTTGGGATGGCACCAGGTTCAAGAGGCTGAAGAAGAGACTCACCGCTAGTGAATGATGACAAATGGGTTTTTTTTTGGGGGGGGGAATTACATACAGGAGAGAGTCCAGTGGTGGCAGGCTGGACAGGATAATAGCATGGTCCAGTGGTGGTAGGCTGGGCAAAAGAGCTGCAACTTCTTACAAAAACCATGCACTCTGTACAGCATTTTACCTCAACACCCTTACCCTAAGAACCTCCACCTGGAAACCTTCATTTAACCCAAACAAAGGGCCTCCAATCCCTGCATGGCCTGCATTCCACAGAATGGTGGTTGGGGTAGGGGCTCAGATGTTCCTCACAGATGAGTAATGGATATCCGGGTTGGCCACTCCCAGATTCCTGAGCTTGGAACTCAACACACATTCAGATAGTCTGCCATACAAGGTCATTCTCAGCGAATGTACAAGTCAAGTTATAGCTGCCAAGCATGTCTATTGTGTTATTAATTTAAAACCCTTTGAGAAGAGAGACCATATTTTAATCATTGCAGGATTTCTTGAAATTTCCAACAGGGTGATTTATAGATAGTATGCGGCCAATAAATGTTTTGTTGAATTAAAGTACAAAGCAGCTTTAAAAGACTGACATATTCTGACTTTTTACTAAAAATGAAGGGCTGTTTCAGCATGCTTCTGAGCTTGTTAGAAGTGTAAGTTTTCATGTCCTATTTAAGATCTACTGAATCAGAATCTCTGGAGTAAGACCCAGGACGCTAAGTTTAACTGGCTCGCCAGGTGATCTTACATCTTTTAGGATTAGACAAAGACTGTTTTACAACAAATTTTGTATCAATTATTTGTAATAATAGGTAATGCATACCAAATTTGCAGATGTTCCAAAAGCTGGGAGTGATAACTAACAGGCCCAGAATTATTACTGTGGGGGAAAAAATACTAAAACAATTGACGCATTTAACAAAATGCTAGTTAACACAGATAAACATAGAGCCATTATACATTAACTGTGCATTTATTCAACAGCAAAAGTACTCTGTCATATAATGGAAAGGACACAAATGTATTTTCTCCGACTAAGAGGAATTTTTAGGCTAAAAAGAGTTCTTAATGTAAATAATTAAAAACACAGTAATATAAATGTGCCAGCTATTAAGCTATTGTCTCTCAGTTTCGACACCCACCCCATATCCTTCTCCATAAAGCTTGGGCTGGGCCTCTGAAAACCACATTTCGGGTTTGGCAGCTGGCCTATTAGATTCTATGAGTTAGGATGCTAAAAGAAGGCTGAAAGGCTAGAAAAAGAAAAGGGGATTTACTGTTTGCTCCTATTGCTTTTCTGTTGCTGTCCCTATCTCTTCAGCTTCGATACTTTACCCGGTGGTGATGGTTTGGTCCAATAGCAGCAGCTGTTGCACTGTTTGCAGTTTCTTCAATACTTACAGAACGTGGCTCTTCAAAATCACCAAATTAGTGGGCTAGTACCCCCTCCTCAGAGGTTTGAATTCCAGCTACTCGAGGTTTCTTCCCTAAGATAAAAATTAGTGTGGGCTCAAAAGCCCTTTCTTAAAACTTTTGCGCTATCAAGTTTTAATAACTCCACCCTCTTCTGTTTGTTTCTTCACTCACGCAGGTGGTAGCCACTTTCTGCAACTGCTGGCTCCATGATGACTTAGTGTTCTATTTTTGCCTTTTACCTTCATCACCTTTGTGCATATTTACAATTCTTAGGAATAAATTATCTGTTAGCATAACTAGTGAGTTCTCTCTTTTCTTACTGAACGCTGACCAGTACAATAAGTGATAGTGAAGAGTAACTCTGAAGTGGTTAAACAGCAGGCAAATTTCTAAACCGTTTCAATCAGGGAGCATGCTCAATTAATTAGATTCCAAGATTCATGACCACCATATTTGTGGACAGGTGGGAAGCAACTTTTGATTCTGACCTAAATTTGGAAACTGCTTTCTTTACCAAATGCGGAAAACACCAATAAAATAAGCAATGTATTGTAGGTGAAACAGACAGGCCACTATTTGTTTCTCTGGTATGTAAAAAGGGAAATAGTAGGGAAAAAATGACTTATTTTATGTTTCTTCAGAGAGCAAAACTTGAAGCAATGGACTGAAGTTAAAAAAAGAAAGACCTTTCTAAAAATCAACCCTATCTAAAGATAAAATTGGCTTCTGAGGAAGGAGCAAATTGCCCCTCATAAGATGTGCTTTAACACAGGTTGAGAAATTACTGTATGATATTATTATATTGGACATTCTTCAGTTGGAAAGGTCACTGAATGAGATAGCTTATTATACTGTAGCTCTATGGTGTTAGCTTTAGTGTATTAATTTTATTATGCCTTTTTCCAATGAGAGAAGTGTTTACTAAAGTTAGTAAAACATACAAGTGGAAGTCCGGTAAGAGAGCAAGGAAAGAGAGAAGACAATTAGAGCATGTGATTGATTAAAGCCATCAGAGGTAACAAGGTACTGAATCAGGTCAATGTATTAGGAATGTAATTGTGAAGAACTTGGGCAAATAGGCTGGAAGAAATCCCTCCTATTCCTGGAGGTTTCAATCCTAGCAAATGAGCAAGATCAAACCCCGCTGCAGCTGAGGTTTCGTCCTTGTCTCAGGTTTCACAGACCACATTTGAAATGCTCTGTTCCAGAACATCATGTACACAAGAAAAGGGCTTATTCCTGAGATGGTTACTTTTTCAATCTTGGGTTTTTTTTTAAAGTTTGCTAAGATATTTGTAATAACTATGAACCTTTATGTTATATTAGAACATGATACAAAATGCTATTGACATTTCTAAAAAGAACATTAGAAAATTTCCTATCATATTATCAGTCATGGCAACAGCACAGCTTATTGGAATACATTGTTTTAAAAATGTACTCAGACCTCATAAACAGCAGCCTGACTTCTTGGTGTTTATGAGCTATTAGAAACACATGGATGCCAATGCCTATAAATGATGTCAAAAGAACAGTCTTATATAAGATTAGCAAGTGTCATGGGATGAATTAGAAAAAATTGCTAAGTTTTAGATGTCGTAATTTTGGAGTCTTCACATGTAAATATATTAGAAGGGGTAAATTCATATTTCTGGAAGTTGTATTGTTATTATTTTTACTTTGACCTAGATAATACAAAAAGATTTATATTAAGATGAGGGGGACAGTCATCTCAATTGCCTATAACATGTCAAAGGTCACATTTCTTAGAAATGTCTACAAGTTTAATGTCACTTAGACCCTAATGTACCATTAATAAACTAACTTTTTATAACTATTTTTCAACCTCATACATATAAACTTATTGAGGCAAAGTTTTCATTTTCCAAAAATCAGAGTGTGTAGGTGAAGTCAGATTATTTCTACATGTAAGAAATGGTAAAAATTTTTGTTATAATTAGGACCCTGAGTAGAATTTTCCAAATACTGGATATTTATTGCTATACATACATTTTTTCCCACCAATCATATCCTCCATCATGAATTAATGACAATAGGTACAGAATTATTTCACTTGTATAGATAAAAATGTAATGCCCAGGAAAAGAATTTCAAGAGATAGAATCAAGTATTTTTATAACAGCTCTTAAAAACAACCTAGTCAATATTAGGAAGAAAAGTCATCTTTTCCAGTTTCCTTAAAAGTGTAATGCATATTCTAAAGATTCACTGAAATGATGTTACCTGGGCTATGGCCAGGAACCTGTTTATTTAATTTAAGTTAGTAATATTTTTAATGTAAAATTATTTTGATACTGAGATGTCTTTGCCTCTAGGTAGAGATCTTGAGTGAACAATTATATACTTTGACTATATTGGTGATTTTACCATACATTCCTAATCAAATGTTAGAACAGAATTAGTTTCCTAGGCTTCCACAGAGTACTGAATCAAACTGAGGAACTTGTTCAATCTCTGTGTGAATGGTTAAAATGAGGGATAACTTGATAAAGTCTGTGATAGAACTGGAAGTACATTACAGTGAGTCTAACTTGGAATAAATATTTCAAGACAATACAAATATAATAAAAAAGAATTGTTTTTTACTTTTTCATGGATTCTGATTACAAAAGTACCAAACATGTTTACTTCTCAATGGGAGATCTGGTTTCCATGGGGACCAAGCCAACCTCATCTGCTGTTTTGCAGACCATGCTTCGTGCACCACCTCCACTTTGGCAGAACTAAAGAGGGGCTGAACACAGCTACCCTGGCAAGTGTGCACAGCCATGTATACAGTTTCCACTCATTTTCCACCCCCTTTCAACAACAGAACCCAGGAGGGGGTTTCAAGGATGTGCAGCTTTCCTCCCACTTTCAAGTTGCATCACTTGTGATGCTCTTTGAAACTGGAACATTCTACATGATTGTGATAAACATCCGCCATGTGTCACAATGTTTCTTCAAGTTAAGTGTCAAATTAGCTGGCAATATAAATAGGTGCCTATTTTTTATTGTTTCAATGCCCTTATCATTGATTCTGTACAGATCAATGTTATTTCTTACACAGTTGATCAAATATCTGTTACATATTAGAATTTACCCTATTTAATATAGACATATTCACATGTTTATCATGTGCTTATCAACAGGTTGATATATGCCAAGCCCTGGAATGAGCATGAGGGGTACAGAGATAAACAAAACAGAGCTCTTACTCTCAAGTAGCTCAGAACTGAGTGGAGAAAAATCTGTTGGAAGGATTATTTGTAAATCATTGTGGTGAATGTCATGTTAAGATTTTTGCACTGGATGATATGAGGTAATCAGAAGAGACAACCTCATCTGGAGGTCAGAGAGGGCTTCCTTAGGGGTAATGCTTTGGTTGTTGCTTAAACAATGACTATAGATTAACCTTGTGAAGAAGCACCAGCTTGAAATAGTAAAGAAAAAAGCAGCTTCTGGCTTAGGAACCAGAGACAATTCCATGCTTTACTCAAAACAGGAGGTAGAGACTAACAAAAGTAGTGAGCTAAAGACAGGTGATCGGTTCTCCTGTGAAATATTAAAAACTTTAGATTTTTATCCAAAGCCATTTAAGAGGTATAAGGAGAATACATAAAGAGGAAAATTCTTCAGTCGTGTGTTTTTGAATAATTATTCTGAAGGCTGTGTGGAATATGTGCTTGAAAAAATGCGGTGCTTAAGTAAGTGGCTTTGTTTGTTTAGGGCAAAACAGCTCGAATGAAATCTTCAATATCTAAAATTTAATATTTTGCTCAGTGCAATCCATGTGCTGTCATTAAAAGATATGTGTTACTTTTTTTTTTTTAATTTCCACTTAGCTTACAAAAGAGAAGACATGCAGGGAAAAGACACATTAGCAAACTTGCAGATACGTAAAAAATTCTAAGAGAGAGAGAACTTAGTGTTTCCTGTGTCACTGACAGAAACAACTGGTGGACAAAAGATATAGGAAGTCAAGAATATTCTCAAAATTAGAATTTTATAGCAAACTATAAAACATGTAATGAGTTTACCATTTTTAAAAGCAGAAAGGCAGAAAGCTGGATATTTGAAGGGAGTCAGAGATTTCTATATCAATTATTTTCTAGAAATGCAAACAAAAGCCAAAAAGGTGAAATGGCTTAATAAAATTCAGTCAGTGATCATCATTGCTGTTTGCTTAGAGATCTTCCCCTATCATATAATATACAAGATTAACACTAATAATTCTTTGCATTGTATGTGTGTCTGTGCATTATGTGCCTTTTGTAGTCTTTTTTAGTCTAAAAGTCTATGTTTCTTTTGAAGACGACATTCTATTTTAACAAATTTAGGATAAAATTTTAGCAAATGAGTTGGAAACTTTCTGACTCCTCTCGTTAAAATTAATATATCCAAAATTACTACCTTTTCCACCATTTTACCCTTACTACCTTTTTGTATGCCATTATCATGAGCTTATTGAATGTTTAGAGTTCTGTCTAGTGAGAATGTGAGGAGAGCCTGCATTGATGAAGCACTGTTTTTATTCTAGAGGATGATATAGCCTAATAGGAAATTGGCTTTAAATCACTCTGCTAATTACATACTTCAAAGTTATATAATAAAGTAAGTAGCACAATTTAATAAAGCATCATCAAAGATCATGAGTAATTTAAGACAGAGTTTTAAGAAGATTTTTGGCTAATGTTGCTAGAATTTTAACTGAAATGAAAAGGTAAAACATTTTTCTTTTATCCAGAATAGTAATAACTATTATTCGATTTTTTTTTAAGTTACAAAATGTGTAGACATTTGTGTGTGTGTGGGTGCCATTCAATCAGTCCTAGGCAATTGAGATGGCTAAATAACACCCATATGGTAAACAGCTTGGTACGCCCAGTATAAAGGAAAAGGTGTTGGCAGTGAATCTGTGAAGGAGGCATTATTATTTTCACTCCTAGAGGTGATGTAAATGTCCATCCTCCAGGGCTTTATTTCTTCTTTAGTTTTTCTTTCTTCTTTCCTTCCCCCACTTATGTTATAGACTTTAGTTGGGTTATTTATAGAATGAAATATTTCTCAATATGAAATGCTCATTCCTATGGAACAAATAGTTGCCTTGGTGGGTGATATGAAGCACAATCTAAATATTTAGCTTCATATATCAAGAAGCAATTCCATTTCAAAGGAGATGAAAAAACACAATATATGACTTCTATCTGATAAATTTTTTTTTTTTTGCATGGAAACATGACATATGACGCAAAGATAATTTGATAATAGTAGTTACATTGACTGTTAACATATGTTATTTATTATCTTCTAAGGCTCCTTTAAAGTAATTTTTATATATTGTTGGATAGGTTTCATTTCATAACAATAATAGGTTTATAAAATTGGCATTATAATCACATCAATTTTGCACATGTATAAACTGAAGAACTGAGGGTTTAAGTAATTTAGACCACTGGCTGGTGAGAGCAGGAATCTGTTCCATAGCCCACACTTGTAACTACAATGATATAGTGCCTTTGTTTAGTAAGATATCAATATTTTAAAATTTCGTGTAACATTTCACAAGTTGTAGTACTAAGGAAGATATTTAAGACCATCATAGTTGTAATGGATTATGGTTGTATGAGGGAGAGCTCAAAACTTGGGAGTCAGGAAGACTGCAGCTCAAATCTCCATCCTGCCCCCGGTGTGAGGTATTTAGTCTCTATAAGCTTCACTTTTTCATCAGTAAAATGACATCATTCCTAAGTCATTTTGAGGATTAAATGAGATTATACATGCAATATATTTAGCCAATAGTGAGCATATAGTATGTTTTAAATATATGTGTAATTATTTTCTTCATAAAGCGAAGATCTATGTCTGAAGAAAAAAATAAAAGATCTAGTGTCTAAAGAAAATACATTGTGATAGATGAGTCATCTTCATTTAAGAAGAACTAAGGAGTTTCAAATATCAAAGAATTTTTGAAGTTTATTTTTCTGAAAAAGAAGTAAGAATTTAGAAAGAACTGTTTTACTTTGTATCATTTTATAATTTGCTGGTATACAGTCATCCCTTGGTATCTATGGGCGATAGGCTGCAGGACTCCTTATGAATACCCAAATCCACATTCAAAAGTCCCTTATATAAAATGACATAGTATTTACTTATTACCTATGCACATCCTCTCATACATTTTAAATCATCTCTAGATTGTGGATAACACGACAGGGCCTATGCATCACTTCATTTGCATGTATTCAGTGTAGTTTACAGTGTGCATCAAGTTTAAGTTTGGTTTTTAGAACTTTGTGACATTTCTTCCAAATATGTTTGATTTGAGGTTGGTTGAATCCATGGATGTGGAACATGAAGGGTTGGCTACATAAATTACATATAATTAATTCCGGTGTGCTGTAATAACTTTGAGTTTAAATTTGTGAGCTTATAGACTTCAAACTATTGTTTATCAAAAGAGTAGAAAGTGAATTATTTGCCTATGTGACATAATGCATGGTTTCGGACATACAACCTTGGATTACTGATATCAAGGGACTTGAATATTAGACTTATAACATATCTGTAATTTTTTTGAGTTTTTAAGTAAACTTTTCAAATAAATTATTATTTTTTTTGCAATTAAATGTTCATCTCTACAAAAGTTCCTTAATAATTTCCAAAGAGGGTGATGTGCAAGACAGCTTTTATGTGTTGTTTTTATATGCTATCATTCAAATTTACCATATCACAGCAAGTTGATCTATACTGCTTATTTTTATGTTTTAAAATATAACATTTCTAAAAATGATATACCTTTGAAAATGAATGCTATTCATTATTGAAAATTATTTAAACCTTGATACAATATCATCTTAAAAGTATGTTTTGCATTTTATTGTGTAATATGGTTTGGCTGTGTCCCCACCCAAATCTCATCTTGAATTGTAACTCCCACAAGTCCCATAAGAAGTCATGGGAGGAACACAGTGGGAGGTAATTGAATCATAGGAGCGAGTCTTTCACATGCTGTTCTTGTGATAGTGAATAAGTATCACAAGATTTGATGGTTTTAAAAACAGGAGCTTCACTGCACAAACTCTCCCTCTTTGCCTGCTGCCATTCATGTAAGATGTGATTTGCTCCTCCATGCCTTCCACCTCGATTGTGAGACCGCCCCAGCCACATGGAACTGTGAGTCCAATAAACATCTTTCTTTCTTTCTTTCTTTTTTTTTAATTTCCCAGTCTCAGATATATATTTATCAGCAGCATAAAAACGGACTAATACATTATATTTTTGTGAATTTTTATACATTTTTTAAAAAGCTCATTCAGGCTGGATCAGATAATGATGTTTGTGCTATAGAAACTATTTTTTTTAACATGTAGGTAAAAGAGCATTATAATTAGTGGAAATAGTCTGTTATAGGCAATCTGAACAATGAACCAACTTTAAAATGATACTCAATAAGTGTGCTAAGGAAATGAAAATCTGAGTAAAGTTGATGTCCTAAAATGAAAAAAATAAGACATTTCATTTTAGCTTTATTAAAGTATAGGCTTTTAGTGTATTTTACATTTACACAAAATAACTGATCACTGTCTAATTTCTAAACATGTAAGGATTTTTATCTATAAACAGTCAAAATCCTGGTACTTTCAGAATCATCTGTCTTTTGACATAAGTTTGGAAATTTCAAATAACTTCTCATCAAGTCTATGGAAACAAGGAAATCATTACTGCATGCAGAATCATTAATATTATTTAACTAATCTTTCGGACACATATAGAAGCGGGCTGTGATGTGGCTGAGTCAGCTGGATCCCTTGTGGCTTGTTTTCAGCATTTATCACTGAAGTGGATGAGCCTCACCTTAAAAGGCAGGCAGAATAGTCTCTTCACTCACTGTGCAGAAAGGATATGTGGCAGGCTGAAATCAATATTCACACATGGCCTGTGAAATCAAATCGATTCAAAGTTTTTCCTTCATGATATTAGCAATGGTAAAGGATGATTTTTCATGCTCTATAATGACTTGGAATTTATTAAAATGCCAATTAAAATTTGAGTCTTCTGTAGTAAATAAATTGATCTTTGGATTCCTATGCCATTCTCAAGCTGGGGCTCATAGATGGACTTCAGGGGACCCAGGACCCAGGGACCTGGGAATTGTATTCTATATTATGTATATGTGCATTTTTCTATATTGAGAGCTCTTTATTTTCATTACGTTCTAAAATGGATCCATGAACCAACCAAAAAAATGTTAGGAATCACTGCACTGACAAAAAAAAGGAGCTATAAACTTTCGTAAGTTTTAAAGAGACTTCAAAGAACTGACTTAAATTGAAAATTTGTGTGTACAAAAAAACATTTTGTAGTAGTGTCTCCAAACAGTATTTAGAAATGCCATGATGGGGTAATCTGATAACTATTCTCCTTTTGATAAATAAAGTAATACTGATGATATGGACAGGAGACAGGGAAATATTGGGTAGAAGAGGGCAGTTCCCCAGCACAGGCTCTACCCTCAAGCCCGGAAACCCACAGCCGTAAATGAGAATAAGCGTTCTGGTTTTCATGCCCAAAAGTTACCTTTTGGCCCACTATGTCCCTCTATCCTGTACTCATATAAACCCCATACTCTCTTCTCATCTCCACAAGGGGATGAATAGAAAGATCAGAAGAATGGCAGGATGGCATGGCAGAGAGAAGAGACAGAGTGTCTGAACCTCAAGAGGAGTTGAGATGGGGATGGTCAGAGAGAAAATTGGGTACGGGATGGCCAAACTCCAGGGGAAGATCATCTTCCCACTCCATCCCCTTTCCATACATCTCACTGAGAGACACTTCCATCACTCACTAAAGCCCCCACATTCATCCTTTAAGTCCATGTGCCACCTGATTCTTCCTGGATGCTGGATAAGGACCTGGATACTAAGAGGGCATTGAGCTGGTTAACACTTAAGCTGTCTGCTGACTGCCAGGCTGGAAGAGCACACTATAACATACTTCCACTTGGGCTTTGGGAGTCACAGACACCCACCCCTGGATGCTACCCTGGGGCCAGAGCCCAGGGGAACTTGCCCTGGCTCCTGCACTTGCCCTTCTGCATATCCCCTCTCCTGTAAGGGGTTTGAGCACACACAGTGGCCGAACAGATGAGCCACACCCTTGTTGTATGTCCTGTGAGGTTGAGTCAGGGAACTCTTCCATTTCACTGAGAAGACTATGTCTGAGATTATGCAATACATATTCACAAGGAGGGGTAAAGGGTTAGAGAGCGAAAACATCATAAATGTTTATTTACTGAGCATTATGAACCAGTCACTGAGATAGGCACCTTATATACATGAATGTGGGGAGATCTCAAAGCATCACTTGGCAGTTATTCTCAAATTACATACTAAAAATAAAATGCAGAAAGGCTAACAAACTTGACCAAGTTTACACAGGTAGTATGAGTGCGATCTGGAGTTTTCACCTAGGACGGGTTGGACTGTACTCGGATATGTCATTGCTTTATTTTTGTATGTTTGAATTAAATCTTAGCATTTTGCAGGTAGAAAGTGTTACAGGTGGTATTCCTAGAACAAAATAAGAACCCAATAAATATTTGTAAAATAAATATATCTAGTCTAAACTACCATTTAATTAGTAAAGACGCAAGACTGAGAAAGGGGAAATATTTTATTCAAAGGCCCCTCATCTAGTTAGTGGCAAAAGGCACAGAAACCCAATATCCTATCTCTTAGACAAGGGTTTCCTCTGCCACATTTGAATAGGAAAGCCAGTTCTAGGCTAATATTCCATCCCTGGATCAGTATAGACACACTGAGGTAAAGACTTTATTGTCTCTTGGTATATAGAGAGGTTGTTCTCAGTAATCACACCTTATAGTTTTTTTTTTTTAATATATATATATATATACTTTTTATTGCATTTTAGGTTTGGGGGTACATGTGAAGAACATGCAAGATTGTTACATAGGTACACATATGGCAGTGTGATTTGCTGCCTTCCCCCCCATCACCTATATCTGGTATTTCTCCCCATCTGCATCATACTCAAATGCAAATTCTTTTTAAGGACCGAGTGAAAACGTTTTAAGAATAGAGTGTTAAAGTATCTCTACAGCGGGGGGTAGAGATAGTTTAACACTCTATTCTTAAAACGTTTTCACTCGGTCCTTAAAAAGAATTTGCATTTGAGTATGATGCAGATTCCTTCAGTTGATGTATTTTTCTAAATGTCTTATTCTATCTTTCTGATCTGTAAAAGAGCATATAATTATTTCTACTATGTTTTGTCAGCTCACCTTTGCTATATTTCTAGCACTAAAAGAGATCATCCTTCAAACTGAACTGTTTTCAGGCATGGCTTCATGAGAGCGTGATGTATGCCGCACACAGGCACTCCTGATCTCAGGTGACCCGCCTCGGCCTCCCAAAGTGCTGGGATTACAGGTGTGAGTCACCGCACCTGGCTGAGTATTCACTTCTATGAGAATTTTAAAACAGTGATCCCAAATTTCTTGATACCCTGCCATCAAGACATAAGGCCCGTGTCTTCTTTTGAATCTGGGCAAGTATGGCATTACTACAATTAAGGAAGAAGAAATAAGCCTATAGGATTTATGAAGCTGGGTCATAAGAGTGCCTGCAGCTTTTCAACTTGTTTGCTGAAACAATTACTTCTGGAGCCCCAATATACCATATAAACAAATCCAACAATCCAAAGACCACCATGATGGGAAGAAGCCATGCCACAGAGAGATGCCACAGGTAGTGGCTCAATTATAACCCTGTTCTTTAAGTTATCCTAGTCCGGGCACCAGGCACATGAGTGAACAAACCTTCAAATGATTCCAGCCTCCAGCTATGCAGTAACTGCGGTCTTTCCGTCCTCTCAAATGAGGCTCCAGGTATCATGAAACAGAAACCGCTCCCGGCTGGTCATGGTGGCTTATGCCTGTCCCAAAACTTTGGGAGGCTGAGACAAGAGGATTGCTTGAGTCCAGGTGTTCAAGACCAGCCTCACCAATATAGGGAGCTCTCGCCTCCACACAAGAACAAAATAATAATAAGCCACTCCCTCTGTGCTCTATCTGAATTTCCAAGCTGCAAAACCCATAAGCATAATGAAACGATTCTTTTAAGCCAGAACTAAATTTGCGGTTTGTTTGTTAGATAGGGATTATAAGTGAAACGACTCCAAATTTAAAAAGAAGGGAAGGAGAAGTGGTAGGGGAAATGAAAGGGATAAGGGAAGGAGGCTCTGGCTCCCACTTTCCTTTCCAGCCTTATCTCTGGTAGCTCCTCTTTCTGTGTAGGAGTCTCAGTCCTTTGCTTTCCAACTTTACTTACCTTAGTTACACTGCTGTTGCTTATTAGACAATTTTTCCCAATTTCTCCTATCTCTTCTTCCCTTTAGATTCAGTATGTGTACTGTTTATTACACATATTATTATTTATCTACCTTTCTCATTTAATCTTTTATTCTCTCCAGGTGCGCGCGCACACACACACACACACACACACACACACACGTTTATTCTTCTGAGCCTTGATAAGACTTTTTACCTCATTTTGATACTTCAAACATTCACTAAGCATTACATTTATTTTTATTTATGTCCATATTTCATCTTTTCTAAGACAGAATTTATATATTATTTGTCACCTACAATAAATGACTTTTCATAGGTGTTCGATGTTTTGCTGATAACCCAGCAGAGCTCTGAATTAGAGTTGTGGTATTGAGGTTCTTCCAGCCTTGAAGTTATTTAGTAACTGCAGTATTTATGTAAACCAAAACTCTTTGTGTAAACTATTATCATGCCACTTCTTTCCTCCTTTCTCATTTTCTTGTATATCTTAATTGCTCACTACATGTATATTTCTTTTATAACCAGTCACTTGATAGTTAGATCTTTAGCCACCATTGATCTCAACTCCCTGACTTGTCCTTTGGTTGTAATTCTCCCAAACAGTGTCTAGACCTAGAATAATTGCTGATTTTATTATATACACTACCTGATGCCAATGAGACACACTTATTACCAACTTCTCATAGAATGGAGACACTGTAAAACAAGATCCCATAGCCCCAGAGAATTACATTCTTTGAGGTACATATTATGCTTTGCAGTCTAAATTTTACTTTATTTTAGATACCATTTATTCTCTACTTGTCAAAATTATTGAAATAAATAGATTAGTTTAATTGTTAAAAATTATTTAAATTGTAATTACCACAGGTTTTTCTCCCCTCCTGGAGTGAGCTGCATTTGGCTTTAGAAAGAAAGGATGGAAGAGAAGGAAATTTGCATTTACTATATATTTCAAACACTGCTTAGCAAAATCATACTACTTACTTCCCTTGTTTACTATATTCTTTTACTGTAATTTTCAACAATTAAAAGGAAAGAGATTGTTAGGTAATGTTGGATGTTTTGTATCTTACTAAAATATATCATATCAGTCAACGTTCAAATGGCTGAATCAGACTATGCCTGTATGCCACCCAAACGGTTAGCTAAACATGTGTTCAATAACCCCGTAACTACTGAGAGAGAGAGACAGCCCTAAGAAAGAAGTCATACAGGCTGGGCTCAGTGGCACACACCTGCAGTCCCAGCACTTTGGGAAGCAGAGCACCTGAGGCCAGGAGTTCGACACCAGCTTGGCCATTATGGTGAAACTCTTGTCTCTACTAAATATACAAAAATTTAGTCAGTCGTATGGTGGCATATGCATGTAATCTCAGCTACTTGGGAAGCTGAGACATGAGAATTACTTGACTTAGGAGGTGGAAGTTGCAGTGAGCTGAGATGGTGCCACTGCACTCTGGGCCTGGACGAAAGAGCAAGATTCTGTCAAAAGAGATAGAGGGAGGGAGGGAGGGAGAGAGGAAGGAACGAAGGAAGGAAGGAAGGAAGCAGGAAGGGAGGAAGGAAGAAAGAAAAAGAAAGAAAAAGAAAGAAAGAAAAAGAAAGAAAGGAAGTCATACAATGAGTGTGGAATTAGCCCTTTACAAAAGTCCTTGATGTTTGCAGATGTCCTGCAACTGTGAATTACCATCATGTTTTAAACTGTGATTGCTTCCCTAGCACCCATCTGGGCTGCTATCAACAGAGGCTTATCAATTCCAGGAAATAATAAATACAGAGGCATGTGAATTATTTGGAAGCTTCAATTCTGCCTTCATGCAAATTTCTCCATAATAAAATAATAGAGTGAAGCATTTAAAAAGAATTCCACTGAAGCAAATATCTTTAAATAGATTTTTCCCACAAAGAATCAGTGGGTGCTAATGTTCCCTTGTTGGCTGTAAATTCACTGGGAGAGAAATTACAATTACAGCAATCACAGCATAGTTTAACCCTATGAACTTAGATACAGAGAAGAAAAAAAAAGAAAACCCATCTTTTAAAAGACGATCTTTAAGAAAACAACAAAATTAAGAGGACCATTCACAGCAGTTTTCAGCTACTGCACTCTCGCTCCAGAAGTGGCTCTATACTGGCTATGGATATCCTTCAAGGCATAACAGTATGCTTTTCTATTCGTGGATTTTAGGGATTGAATATGTTATCAATCAAAAGAGTCACTGTAGTTTCAGTGCTTCTAGAATCTCCTGAGGCATCGTATACAGCTGCATTCAAAGAAAATGAACTGTTATAAACTTGATCATGTTCATCCCTTGGGCTCATCACGGAATTGCCCAATGAGCTGTTACAGTGTTTTCCACTAATTAGTTAACCGATACATCAGGATTTCTTTCCTTCTTCTTCTTCTTCTTCTTTTTTTTTTGCCTTGAAGTATATATTTTCCTTTTCTTTCATAGGTACTTGTCTCAGTGTTTGCTGCGTGGCCAAAACACTCAGTCACATCACTAAACATGCCCTTTCTCATATCATTCTTCATGTAAGGGAAATAAATGCTGCACAACAATTCTCTTGCCATTTTATTGATTTTAAATCTGAGACATTAAAAAGCAATGTGATTCAATTGGGAAACTCAGAGAGCTACATTTGACTCCCAAAGCATCCCTAATCAATGGGTGAAGATTCAAGGTTCCTTTTGGACATAATTGTGCTGAAGAAAAGAAACAGAGATGCGTTTTCAGTAAAAGAAATTGTCATATAAATGTTCAAGTGAATGCTTCAGAAAGTGTATTTCTGCCTTTGTGCAAAATTCTTCACAGAATAAAGAAATGAAGTATTAAAGAAAAGACTCTGTGCCGGGCGTGGTGGCTCACGCCTGTAATCCCAGCACTTTGGGACGCTGAGGTGGGTGGATCACGGGGTCAAGAGATCAAGACCATCCTGGCCAACATGGTGAAACCCCGTCTCTACTAAAAATGCAAAAATTGGCCGGGCGTTCGGCACGCGCCTGTAGTCCCAGCTACTTGGGAGGCTGAGGCAGAAGAATCGCTCAAACCGGGAGGCGGAGATTGCAGTGAGCCAAGACGGCGCCACTGTGCTCCAGCCTGGTGACAGAACAAGACTGTCTCAAAAAAAAAAAAAAAAAAGGAAGAATAAAAAAAAGAAAAAGTCTACAGAAGCCAAGCATTATGGATGGATTGTGTGCACCAAGTTCATATGTTGAAGCCTTAACCCCCAATGTGACTGTCCTATATTTTTATATAGGCCCTTTAATGAAGCAGTTAAGGTTAATGATGTCATAAGTGTTGGGCCTTGATCAGATAGGACTGATGTCCTTATATGAATTGGAAGAGATACCCAGAACTCCCTCTCTCTCCTTCCCCTCCACCCTCCCAGCCATGAGCATACAGAAGAAAGGCCATGTGCATTAGGAAAGTGCTATCTGTAAATCAGGGAAAGGACCTTTACCAGTGTACAAGCCTGACAACACATTGATCTTGAACTTCTGGCCTCCAGTACTGTGAAAAAATAACGTTTAGATTGTTTAAGTCACTCAGTCTGCAGTATTTTGCTGTCAGTCCTGACAGATGAACACAAGTATCTCCGAACAGATTATTCCACAGGACAGCAAACATGGTTTTTCTAATAAAAAGAAATAGAGAGTGACAGGTAGAAGAAGTCAATAGAAATGAACTAGGAGTCAAAACGGTTTCCAGAAGTTACATTCTTGCCAGGATAATAGTAAGAATGGGGTGTTGTATATTACTGCCTGTTTCATTCAAGTCGACAGTGAAAACAAAGTGTTGTGCTGGCACAAGTCAGAGAGCTTTTCAGAATCCAGCATACTTCTCTGGTGTGTTTTAACTGCCTGCAAAGGACACCATCCTCTTCTTCTGTGCATTTTGAATGAGATGTTGTGATGGACAACATAAGAATGGCCAAAAAGCTCTTGGTGCATTTTGTGGCTAACCAGTTTAGAGAAGCCTTGGTGCCTAAGAGGTCACAACCCAGCAAGGAACAATAGTTACATGATGAGTTCACACTGTTACATATGGAATAATGTTATGTTTAATCTGCTATCAGATGCTGAAGTGTATTTTTATGTCGAGTTAAAAACAGCATTCCAATACAATGGTAAGTGTGAAAGTTGCAAAGTTGTGTAAAAGTAAAATATATGATCGCTAGCATCTGATCTATATAAGTGCATATTCCAATAAGATATATTTGACTTCATGGAAAAAAATTATACTATATAAAGGAGTTTAGGCATCAAATAATTTAGATGATGGGGATAATGTTTTTGATTCCCCCAGTGATTATTATTGGCAAATTCAGAAAGATTAAAATATAATTAAGTTTTGTAGTTATGTATATGTAACCCACATGCCTTCAAATCCCCTAGCTTTTTTGGGCTACCCTTCCTTTGACTAGATACAAATGTGCTCATTTTATGGCAGATGCAACATTCATCACAGTGTTGTGCAGGGAGGAGAAGTGGTTGTTTTCCATGCCTTTTTTGCTACTCCGTATTCTCAATTCTCTCTCAACATCTCATTTCCTTCAGCTGCTATTCTATGCACAGGGCTCTGGCAGCTAGCTAGTATAAGTGGACAGAGGCCATTTCTTCTATATTCATTAAAATAACTAACACAAAACTTCTGCTCAAAGCAGAATTTTCATTAAATATTTGGAAGTAATAAAAGGGAGATATCATCAACAAAAGAGGAAGAAATTTACAAGCTGATAGTTTTATGTTGGTTACTTTTACAGCACAGAATTTTCACTAAGCAAGTTTCTTCTTAGGCCCTGGCCTGTCCCATATTGCTGCCTTGCTTTTTCAGTCCTTCCTTGTCTCATCTCCTTTTCAAGTCTTCCAGTGTTTCACTTATGCAGCTGGAAGATAACTACCAAATCCCGATTATTGTATTATTCATAGCAATTTAGCTCTAACTCTTTTCTTATCCAGGCTAGCCCCAAAACATGTTCTTTTAATTCAGTAAAATTTTTTTGGGATGTACAATTTTATGCATATGTGTGTGTGTGTGTGTGTGTGTGTGTGTGTGTGTGTGTGTAGAACAATTCCATCACCTCAAAAACTCTCTTGTGCTATTTTATCAGTATCCCTTCCCCATCCCTAAGTCCTGCCGATTATTTATCTATTCTCCATCACTGTATCTTTCTGAGAATGTCATTTAAATGGAATTGTATTAGTCTGTTCTCACACTACTGATAAAGACATACCCAAGACTGTGTAATTTATAAAGAAAAAGAGGTTTAATGGACTCACAGTTCCATGTAACTGGGCAGGCCTCACCATCATGGCGGAAGTGAAAGGCACATCTTACATGGTGGCAGGCAAGAGTGAATGAGAGCCAAACGAACGGGGAAATCCCTTATAAAATTATCAGATCTCATGAGAATTATTCACTACCACGAGAACAGTATGGAGGAAAACAGCCCCCATGATTCAATTATTTCCCATCAGTCCTTCCCACAACACATGTGAATTATGGGAGCTACAATTCAAGATGAGATTTGGGTGAGAACACAGCCAAACCATATTATTCTGCCCCTGACCCCTTCAAAATCTCATGTCCTCACAATTCAAACCAATCATGCCTTTCTAACAGTCCCCTAAAGTCTTAACTCATTTCAGCATTAACTAAAAGTCCACAGCCCAAAGTCTTGTTTGAAACAAGGCAAGTCTCTTCCACCTATGAGTGTGTAAAATCAAACACAAGTTAGTTACTTTCTAGATACAATGATCCCCATTGTATTGGATAAATACAGCCACTCCAAAATGGGAGGAATCGGCCAAAACAAATGGGCTATGGGCCCCATGCAAGTCTGAAGTCGAGTGGGGCAGTCAAATCTTAAAGCTCCAAAATGATTTCCTTTGACTTCATATCTCATCTGACATCCAGGTCATGCTGATGCAAGACGTAGGTTCCCATGGTCTTGGGAAGCTCCACTCCTGTGGCTTTGCATGGTACAGACCCCTCCTGGCTGCTTTCACATTGAGTGTCTACAGCTTTTCCAGGCACATGGCACAAGGTGTCAGTGGATCTAGCATTCTGGGGTCTCGACGATGGTGGCCCTCTTCTCACAGCTCCACTAGGCAGTACCCTAGAGGTGACTTTTGTGGGGGCTTCAACCCCACATTTTTCTTCTATACTTCCCTAGCTGAGGTTCTTCATGAGGGGACTGCCCCTGCAGCAAACTTCTGCCTGGACATCCAGGCATTTCCATACATCCTCTGAAATCTAGGCAGAGGTTCCCAAACCTCAGTTACTGGTTTCTGTGCACTTGCAGGCTCAACACCATGAAGAAGTTGCCAGGGCTTGGATCTTGCACCCTCTGAAGCCATGGCTTGAGGTGTACCTTGGCCTCTTTTAGCCAAAGCTGGCATGTAGCATGCTAAGTCCTGAGGCTGCACACAGCAGGGGGTACTTGAGGCTGGCTCATGAAACCGTATTTTCTCTCTAGGCCTCTGGGCCTGTGATGGGAGGGACTGCCACAAAGATCTCTGACATGCCCTGGAGACATTTTCCCCATTGTCTTGGCAATTAACAATTGGTTCCTTGTTAATTATGCAAATATCTGCAGCCTCTTGAATTTCTCCTCAGAAAATGGGCCTTTCTTTTCTATCACATCATCAGGTTGCAAATTTTCTGAACTTTTATGCTCTGTTTTCCATTTAAAACTGAATGCTTTTTAGAGCACCCAAGTCACATCTTGAATGCTTTGCTGCTTAGAAACTTCTTCTACCAGATCCCAAAATCATCCCCTTCAAGTTCAAAGTTCCATGAATCTCTAGGGCAGAGGCAAAATGCCACCAGTCTCTTTGCTAAAACATAGCAACAGTCATGTTTGATCCAGTTCCCACAAGTTCCTCATCTCCATTTGAGACCACCTCAGCCTGGATTCCATTGTCTATTATCAGCATTTTTGTCAAAGCCATTTAACAGGTCTGTAGGAAGTTCTAAACTTTCCCACATTTTCCTGTCTTCTTCTGAGACCTCCAAACTGTTTCAACCTCTGCCTGTTACCCAGTTCCAAAGTCCCTTCCAGATTTTTGGGTGTCTTTACAGCAATGCCTCACTCTGTTGGTACCACTTTACTGTGTTAGTCTGTTCTCACTCTGCTGATAAAGACATACCTGAGGCTGGGTAATTAATAAATAAAGAAAGGTTTAATGGACTCAGAATTTCATGTGGTTTGGGAGGCCTCACAATCATGATGGAAGGTGAAAGTCATGTCTTACATGGCAGCAGGCAAGAGTGAATGAGAGCCAAGTGAAAGGGGAAACCCCTTACATAGTCATCAGATCTTGCAAGACTTACTATCACAAGAACAATATGGGAGGAAACTGCCCCCATGATTCAATTATCTCTCACTGTGTCCCTCCCACAACATTTGGGAATTATGGGAGCTACAATTTAAGATAAAATTTGGGTGGGGACACACCCAAACCATATCAGGAATCATAGAGTATATTAATATAATCTTTTGAGACTGTTTTTAATACTCAACATAATGTCTTGAAATTCATCCAAGTTATTGCAAAAATCAATAGTTTTGAGTTTTTATTGCCAAATAATATTCTGTAGCATAGATGTACCATGGTTTATCAGTTCATATGTTAAAGGATATTTTCACTGTTACCAGTTTAGAGTGATTATAAAAACTACTATAAAAATTTGCTCCTGTATGAAGATAAGAGTTTATTTCTCGATTTTGTCCAAACTATAGAAACAACATTGAGGCCAGGCACCTGTAATCCCAGCACAGGTCACTTGAGGCCGGGAGTTCGAGACCAGGCTGGGCAATGTGGCAAAATACTAAAAATACAAGTTAGCCTGGCATGTTGGTGCATGCATGTAATCTCAGCTACTCAGGAGCTGAGGCAGGAGAATCACTTGAACCCAGAAAGCAGAAGCTGCAGTCAGCCGAGATGGCACCACTGCACTACAGCCTGGGTGAGACTGGAGATTCTACCTCAAAAAAAAAAAAAAAAAAAAGAAACACTGACACATAGGTAACACTGTAACGGCAACCTCCCCTCCAACCCCGCATTGATAAGTAGTGGAGACAAGGGCCCTTGGAGGCACTTCCAAACAGTCTGCTCTGAAATGTCTTCTGTTTCTATTCAGATTGCTGTTTTGTCTCCTATGTTTAATCATGTATTTGCTATTATCTTCTGCTTATTTTTCTCATTTTGGTAGTAATTTCAAGAAGAGTGTTTATTCACTATTGATTTTCAAGAAAAACTAAGCAGCATTGAAATCATGAGTAAAAATTCAGAACATTGTATGAAGAAAAAAAAAAAAGAGTTTATTTCTTTAAAATAAACACCCAGTGATGAGATCACTGGATCTTGTGGTAAGTGAATAAGTAATTTATTTTTTTAAAAACTGCCAAACTGTTTTCCAAAGTGAGTGTACTAATTTTACATTCCCACCAACAGTGTATAAAAGTTCCAGTTGCTCAGCATCCTCAGCAGCACTTACTATTGTCAGAATTACGGTTAAATCATTCAAAAAGGTATGTGGTGGTATCTTATCATAGATTTCAGTGGTATTTCCCTAACAGCTAATATTTTGAACAGTTTTTCAAGTGCTTGTTAGCCATCCTTGTATCTTCTTTGGTGAAATATCTGTTCAAATTTTTTGCCCCTTTAATTATTTTTTAATTGGGTTGCTTTCTTTGCAACAAGTTTTGAGATGTCTTTATATATTTAAATTGGTTCCATCTACAATATTTTTTGAAACTTAATCTCCAAAAAACAGTGATTCTGATATTTTTCTTTGTTACCATTATTTCTAAAACTTCTAGCTCAACAGAAATAAACCTCCTATTTCCTACTTCCTAAACCTGTATCTGTTGTGTTCATCTTTATCTTTTTACTTGGCTCTGCTTCTATCCTTAACCTTCAATTATGTATTTTCTTTTTGGTGTCTCCAGACCTCCTTTTTGCATAGTCCATTTTTTCCTTTAATTTATACATGTTAGTGTCTCCATAATTAATTTTTAAAAAGAGGTGAATCTATGACACCTCTCTAAATTACTACCTGTCTACTTTCCATTGTTACTATGCTTCTTGGAAACTGTTCTGTATTTGCTGCCTTCTCCCGTCAGTGCCCAACCTGGACTCTTCTTTCATTATCATTCTGAAAATGTTCTCACAATTGTTACCAGTGATGCCAGTTGGCTCCAATGGTGGCCTCTTTGGTTCATTTTATTTACCTTTGTGAAACTATGGCATTTTTGCCTATCACTTGTCTCTAGATAATAACATCTCACACACACACACACACACACACACACACACACACACACACAAATCTTTATCATTGTAGTCACAGAGAAAGGTAAAGTAATACATATTTTTGGAAGCAGATTGTTTTATTATGTTTGTTGGAAAAAAATATAGGAAGTTTCATGAAGATAAAGGATGAGGAAACAGAATTTAGCATCAACATATGATTTAACTGGGTTATTTATGTAACCTGAAAGACACTTGTATTCAAAGTATCTTGTTTCATTTGAGTTCTGCCTTGTTTTTGAAATATGTCAATTAGTCTACTAGTCTTTTAGTCCTCCATTTTCCTGATTTGTAAAATAGAGATAAAAATAGTAGCTAACTCCCAAATTTTTGCAAATGTTATGTGAGATGGTGGACACAAAGTGTTTAGTAGAGTAACTGAAATATAGAGTAATTAATAAATAAACTAGATTTTTAAAGTACTTCTCACATTTGTATAATTATTTTTAAAAATGAATTTTATAGACAAAGCAATTTATTCAGTTTGAAATATTCAGTATTAACACTGGAAACTTATAAAACAAATTTATGGAGCTTTGGGCACAGTTTTTCTTTTGATTGTGTCTGTCTGAACACAGAGCAGATGATCTGCGTGTCTCCGTTACTTAATTTGGGTAGATAATCTCCTTGTGTTTCTGAAGAGAATCTTTACTCAAGCCAGATATGTAGAGTTTAACCAAGTCAACAGGATTCTGCCCCATGAATGTAATTTTACTGATTCAGAATCACAAAGAAGTAGTTCAACCATGACTTGGAGTGCTAATTAACAGCAAGATAATACAAAATGCCTCTGCTTAATTATCTTTATTAAAAATCAGTTACTTGTAATAAATTATTACACAAGAGTTTGTGCATATAGTTTAGTTCCCAAGATTTCCCTTGATCCTTCTTTCCACATAATTCTATAAAACATTCTGCATTAACTTAAGGTATTATTGATTTATTCTCTATCATACACTATACATTAAAATACTTTCATTTTATATTGTTTTCTTCCATAAATTCTCTTGCTCAAATAATTTAGTTGAGTGCCTTTTGCATAATCCACATCAAGGTTTTCTTTATTTTTGTTGTTGAATATCCATCTATGCTCTTATAATTTCAGTTTTGCAAAGAAACAAGGGCTATTAACCAAATTCAACTATAATGACTCTTCTTTGGACAATCTTTTGGCAATAGCAAGTAAGCAAACCATGGAAAAAGAATCTATGAGAATCATCATACTTAGGAAATAACATGGTTATAGCTAATTATAATAATGTCTCTTGATGATACCTTGATGTTTACACTGGAACACATGGTAGAAAATTGCTCAGTGTTCCTACTTGTCTTTATCTGCTAAAGAGGGAACAGCTATTTCAAACTGACTTTTGTGTGCTTATGTAGTATGTGTATATGTGGGGGTATAGAGGTTGCAATCTTCTTTCTAAAAATGTTATATGGCATATGTTTATATAAAACTTATTTTCAATGCAAGTTTGATTTGTTTTTAAAGTTGTACAAAAATCCTTATGCTATATGATACAATCTCTGAGTGGAATTAAAATCTTCAAGTTTTAATTAGTGTTAATGTTGGTTTCAAAATTTCCACAGTGGAATTTATTTCCTTGTTTCAGTGAAAATGTCTTTGTTATGTAACAAATTTCATACATGCTTATTGGAAAATACTCAAACAATAGAGAGTAGATGAAACCAATGGGTTTTATTATATCCATTGGAGATAACAGCATATGGCTCTATCTATGTCCACACATTAAAGTTGGTGAACTGCAGTATGAATGTTTTCACCATTTAGCTGCTCCCTTAGATATGAAAAACTCAACTGGGTAATATTAATTTGAACTTAAAGGTACCTCACCTAGGGAGTAGGGATCTCAGGTCAAACCTCCTCTATCCCTTCTTTTTCAAAATTTAGTATGTATATTAATCACCCTGAGATCTTGTTCAATGAAAGATTATGGTTCAATATGTTTGGAGTAGGGATTCAATATGTTTGGAGTAGGGTCTGAAATACTGTATTTCTAACAGGCTCTCAAATATGCTGATATTGCACTATTAAGTGGGGAAATGAACCACACAAAGGGAAAACGAAAATGTAGTTTACAAAAAGTAATGAAAGGGACTTCCCTGACCTCTACTGAAAAATAAAAAGCAAGACATATTGAAAGCTGGTAATGCTATTGCTACATTTGAGGTATTTCTTATATTTCATTTGCTCTTCTATTTTGCTTTGTTTTCCCCGAATGGTTTGTCATTTGTGAGCAGTTGTCTGGAAACAATAGGAAATTATTTTTACATTGTATACACATGAATATGCTACAAAGCTTTTCATTAGGCACTGATTTATATAAATTTCTTTAAAACTATTGAAAAGGAGCCAAACTCAAAGGCTTTGAACTATTCAAATATTTCAAATAGTCAGAAAATCAGAGGTTCTTGCACTTATCAACACAAGGACTTGCTTAATAAGCTTTGTTTTGCGTGAGGTTACTGCATAATTTACTCTCTAGTGGAATTTAGAGAAAGATACATTCTATCCTTCTCTGTAGAAATGTTTTAAAGAAAAAATAATTAACAATACCTTTCAAATGCTACAAAACTGCAGGAACATCAGAATGTCATCATCTCTGGCAGACACATCCCATGTGCTTTCCCTACTAAGCTCATCTTTGGTTAGGTGAGATGTAAGGTGCACCCTACTTGGGATTTTTGTTAAATGATTTGTGAGAAACAGTGCATTTGCCTTCCACACAGCCATAGTTTCTGGTCCTTTGTATTTCAAAGAAGAGTAAATAGTAAATAGATAAATAGAAAAAGAATAAGGAAAACATGGACGTATGTTGAAAACAAACTTAACCAATATATATACATTAAATAAATTAATTACTAGCACTGTCATTTCTAAGAAGAAATGACATGGTAACACAAAACTGTAGATAGAGAAAATCTCTAGTAGAGTACAATACCAAAAATCAGCTAGCCGAGTATCTTTCACTTATACATAAATTGTTCTTCTCGGACCATGTACAAGATTTGTGCTTTATCTTTGCCTGTTTTCATTGGATTTTTATGTTTGTTTTTGTTTTCCAAATGGTATATAACTAACTGCAAGCTGGTAAAACATTAATTACAGACCATAGTTCCAGAATAACACATCAGAAACTTTTTGTTTGTTAAAGTGGCTAAGCTTTCTTTATTCATTTTAGAATTAAGGCTATGGATATTCTAGAAAACTAGAAGCATAGTTTGTTGTACAATTTGTAAAATCAGTGAGAAAGAGTTGTAGAATTTTATATTTTTTTCTTTGTAATCCAGGTCTGTTCAGATCACTTTTCTAAATTAATAATAAATTTATCATTAATAAAATGTGCATACAAAGATAGACCAACATCTTCCATGGAGCCTTATACATAACCTTGTTACTGAATCCCAGAGTCATGCTTACCTGGAGGATGTTGGCATTTCTCTAGTTAACCATGAACCTCTATTGTATTATGAAATATTAATGCTAAATTATGTTCTCAGTTGTTATACTGGCTCCTTCTTTTTTTTTTTTTTGAGGCAGAGTCTCTCTTGTTGCCCAGGCTGGAGTGCAGTGGCATGATCTCGGTTGACTGCAACCTCCACCTCCCAGGTTCAAGCGATTCTCCCCTGGCTCCTTCTTAAAACTTCTGCAAAGAATACAGGCACTTTCAAAAGGGAAAAGAAATTGTCATCGCATTGTTTTCATTGATAGATGTATTATTGTATATTTAATTAGTCATCATCATTTGAGATATCTGAAATAATAATTACGGAATAATGTTTGGTTCATGTAAGAATGGATCCCTTGAGGTCTCATAAAATACTATCCAATTTAAAGTATATTAAATATATTTATCTTCCCAGAATAAGAAAACACACTGAAAAACCTAAGCTTAAAGCAAACACCTGTTCAAGAAATTTAATCTTTAGAATAAAATTGAACTTTAAATGCTCATTTTAAAAGACTACTAAAAGTAAAACTCGGGGAAGAAGAATAAACACTGACATTCTCTTATAGAATAATTATTCTATATAAGGAAAATAAATAAAATAATATTATATGTTTTAAATAAATTATGATATGTGAAGCACTCATTTAAAAATGATAACCCATTTGGTTCCATTATATGAAACTTATAAAAATCAGTACATTATTGAATAAGAATAAGGTGGTACAATGACTAATATTTGGCTGGATTTAACATCTAGGTAAATGCTGGGCATTTGGTATTTATTTACTATATGCTTAATGAATATATGAATTAAAAAGGCAACTGAGTCCTTGAGCTTCTGACTTGTCTGTAGTGTTTCTGTGTGTATGTGTATGACATTATGTAATGATGTGGAATTTAAAGTTGATTATCAAAACTTAAGAATTAAGATGAACTTGTAGATATACCTATTCATAAAAAAAATTATACAATTTTTAAGAGTGGAATTGACAAAGTAGGAAGTAATGTATTTCTGTTATCAAAAACTTAGGGAATTTTCAGTCCATAATATATGTCATGTGATAGATGTTTTTATGTCTATATTCAGTAAACTCAATAAGCAAATATATGTACATTACAAAATTCAGACTTTGTTTAGAAAAGTTGGTCACATGGTAAACTCATCAAAAAGAGACAAAGGAAAAAAAATAAGAAAAATAATTACTGTACTCTTGAGTAGAGCAAGAAGTGTTTATTGCCAAGAGAAATATCAATTATAAGATGTATGCATATATTAATCCCCAGGACATATAGATTGGTTTGATAAAAACAGCAATCATATAAATCATAAAGTCCTCTACTAGCACAGCTTTTGAATACAAAATAAGAGATTTTTTTTTTCCATGAGAAAACATTTCTAATTTCATCTTGGTCAGGAGTTCTTTCCAAAGCAGCTTTGTTATAAGAATGTACCTGGAAGACAACTTTACAGGGAACATGAAAGCAATTTGTCACAATACAATGACTGTTTATAGATTGATACTGCATTTTGATATGCAGCCTGGCCTACTTATGTGTAATAATGTATATTAAACTTTGGATGAAAGTGGGCTAGAAAGATGAAAATCACTCTTATAGAATATTTCTTTTTTTCTTTTTTCTTTCTTTCCTTTCTTCTTTCTTTCTTTTTCTTTCTTTCATTCTTTTTCTTTCTTTCTTTCTTCTTTCTTTCTTTCCTTCTTCTTTTTTTTTTTTTTTAGAGGGGATCTTGCTCTTATTGCCCAGGCTAGAGTGCAATGATGCAATCTCTGCTCACAGCAACCTTCGCCACCTGGGTTCAAGCGATTCTTCTGCCTCAGCCTTCCTAGTAGCTGAAATTACAGGTACCCACCACTACGCTTGGCTAGTTTTCTGTATTTTTAGTACAGATGAGGTTTTGCCATGTTGGCCAGGCTGGTCTCGAAGTCCTGACCTCAGGTGATGCACCTGGCTCAGGCTTCCAAAGTGCTGGGAATACAGGTGTGAGCCATTGTGCCTGGCCTCTTACAGAATATTTCTACATGACACAGGCATAATATAACATATGTCAAGAAAGATACTAGATTTTACATCAATTAATATTTTATGTCAAGCAATACTGTTTACTTTCATTATTATATTTTAAGTGGCCATATATCTAATATCAAATACTTAAATATAAACTGAATCTGTATCATATATTATCATACTAGACTTTTATGAAATTTGTAAAATGTTTTATTTGTGATTACTAGAAGCAATCCAGCAAGCAGAATGTCTTCACAAAGAATTCTAAAGTGTCAATTCCTACTTACTAATTTTATTTTTAAGTAGATCAGGGATCAGCAAAATTGTTTTAAGGGGCCCATACTACATATTTTGGGGTTTGAAGGCTGAAGACAAAATTAAGGAAAATATGCAGGTCCTTGTATAACAAGAAAAATTGTTGCTATTTTTATAGATGAAACACAAAATATAATACTAATAATCAAGTACAATTTGAGAATTATTTTATTAACATTTCATGTAATCAGGATTCAAAGTTGTGATCATCATACATAATTGCAAATACTCATCTGTTAATGTTGATCTGAAATGAGATTTTACAGATTTCATCTTTGAAATAGCTTTTCACATTTAAGAGAACTGACAAATATTGATATCAATCCATTCACATATAATTTTGATTGTACATATTTATCCCTTAAAAGGCAGATATAATTCTGTCAGACTATTTTCTTGATATTTGTCTTTTATTATGTCATTGCTTTACAGAGTAATCATTTTCAATTGGAAAGTTAGGTGTAAGCTTCTCGATTGGAAAATTAAACAGATTCTAAAATATGGGAATTTTCTTTGTCCTTGCCTAAAGATGAGAAAAATATAATTTAAGCTGTAGCTTGATCTGGGAAATTATAGCTGCTTCAAATAGTGTAGGAATGGAGTTCTTTTCGTTTTTGCTTTTTCTAAAATAAGAAGTTTATAGATCAACTGACATTACTAGTGATTTATATAACAGTCATTATCTAAAGGATATATTGCAGTATAACTTCCATATATAAACACCATCTTGCTTTGTATATATGCAGGTTGAGTTCATTAAGAAACATGATCAAGTCTGCAGCAAAAGCTAATTTCCAAAGCCATTCAGTGGTTGTTAGTACAGGCCAAGGGCAATTCTTTTCATACAGAAAAGTATTTTGATCTCTTCCTTAAGCTCAATATTAAAAAAAAAAAATTCAGTCCTAACCCATCAAACTGCCCTGCAGTAGGACAAGCTCAGGGTATTCATCTTCCCTTTCTGGTTGTCTGAACTGTTCACCAGGGTGAATGTAGTTCAGCAATGACAATGCTGGTTTAAATAACAAATAACAGATCGAAATATTTTCTGCTGATGAAGAATAAAATGAATAAATAAAGACATTAAACACCGTACATTTTTACAAGCTTTGTAAATTTTTTCAAATTAGACTTTTTCTGTTCCGTATACTTTCTCAGATTCAACTGAAAGATATCTTAGCAGATTGTGCTTCAGGTTGTACTAAATTCATGTTTTCTCATCTTCTTAAAAAAAAATATTTACACCTATAATTGTTCCCAACAGACTATTCATAGGAGATGATTCTTTAGTCACTTCAAACTCAACATGAATTTCTCAAGGAAATAACAGCATTGCTGTCAATTCATCTAAAAACACGTTGGATATTTGCTTTGTTCTTTAGTTGTCTGTTGTTGCTACTGCCAATACCGTCAACTCTTCAAGCAACTGCTCATGTGGAAAGGATAATGGTCTTTACAATGTAAATGCGTAAAATCCATACATAGCTCTCTGGCAGTACAAAAACCAGGTGGCAAGCTAGAGAGATCTAGCCTACTGGCAGTAGTTAGCTGACACTTGCAGTAGATGATAATGATTCTGAGAGATGTACATTTCTGTCAGAGTAGGCCCTCTGTAACATGATTATTAATTAAAAGTATATATATACATACAAGCATATATTAAAATATATATATAAATATATACATAAAGTATATATACATACATACATGTATAAAAGTCTGTATACACATATATATGTACATATAAAAGTACATGTATTTATATGTGACAGTGCATGTTAATTTTAGTGGGATTTTGTCTTTGTATTTCAGCTCCAGTAAATCTAGGATCTTTCAGAAAAATTATACGAAATCCTGATAACCTACAAAGATCTTCATCACATTATTATTTGTAAAAGAAAAAAATAAAAACAACTTTATCCTGAACAAGAAACATTAGATAAGTTATGTTCATCTGATAGACCATAAATTATCATTATAAATATTGACTATGCCATCAAAGAAAATCACAAGACATAAAAACATGTAAAAATGAAAAACCAAAAAACAACAACAAAGACCTCTGCTTGCCGAAATATTCAAAACATTTAAAAACAAGCTGGTGAAATGGTTAAATTATATATGGAAAGAGTATCACATGTCTAAAAATAAGACATAATAGAAAAAAAAACACAGCCTCCAAGAAAAGTAAATTAGGTTTTTGCACTGATTAGATTGTTAATATAAAAAGTCCTTATGTTAACGCTAATAACACTCACAAACATTGTGTACATTATTAAAACCGTTCTGGAGGACAATTTGTCAAAGTAAATTTATGCACAATACTTAGTCATTACTGTCTAGCAGGCACTAAGAAGGGCTCTCTATAGGAGCAGGGTAAGGGGAGGAGTTTTGCTATCAGCCCATATGGAACTAGATGTTGTGGGGTATTCACAGGTGGGTGGAGGTGAGCTCCCTCCTCCACATGGCTTGCTTTGATTAGTGAGAGTGAGCAGACGTGAGAACATGTTAATTCAAGTTGAGGCTTTAAGAAGTGTGCTGTCTTCTGCTTGCCCTAGTGTGCTTAGGGCACCTTCATGAGAATAAGATGCTTCTGTAGATATTGTTCAAAATTTTAGCCTGGGCCCTTGAATAAAAAACAGACCAGAATGATGAGAGCAAACTTGAAAGTCAGACCTAGCAAAGCCCAGAGGAACAACTGCTGATCAACAGAACTGCAAGTAAAAAATAAGTCTTTGTCGTCACAGCCCTTAAGTTTTGAAGATTGTTTGTTACGCATGGTGATTGCACAAAACCTACCAAATATGTATGCACAAGGTAGAACTGTCCTATCCAAATGCCCTACATACCCTTCATCCCTTGCCCTAAAATCACTGGGCATAGTGAATAAAGAAAAAGTTGTAATTGTTGACTATGTGGGGATGTGGGATGGATATGTACATTCAACACATAATCACATACATAATTACATAATTACAAATTGTCATAAGTGTTAGCCAAGAAATTTGGAAAAACATAGGATGCAAAGAAGAACAGGAGGGATAATTTCAATTGGGAAATCAAACTGAAATTAATTTCAGTTAGAAGATGGGCAAAGTATAAGAAGAAAAGGATTTCAGGTCAAAGGAACAGAGTGAACAAAAGAGAAGAGGAGCATGGGGCCTCTGAGCTTCTAGTACATGGTCAGGAGGTCCAGGGCACAGAGAGCTCTTGCTGAGGTCTGTGGTAACAGCACGGGCCAGCTCACACAGGGCCATACTGGGGATTTGTGTCTTATGAGAAGCTCAGTAAGAGATACAGGTATGCATTCCTTTCACACTAAAATTTATTCATGTAAACATATTAGTCTCATAACTAGAGAAAATTCAGCCCTTGGCATACACAAATGGACTTTGAATTTTGAAAATATCCAAAAGTGAGACTGTTCCTATAAAATCACTACAGTTCATGTTACATGGGACTTTTTAAACACCATTAAATGAAATATTATCTATATACTAGGTACAAAATAGAAGAAAAGGGAATAATTTACTTGTAAAATTCACTTTTAAGTAAATGGTGATATGTAAAATATTCTCAACAATTAAAATTTTGGTCACCTTTCCATTTGCTTGTATAATAACTTACCAGTGAAACTAAACAAAAGTAAATTCTTCTTTTAGAAGAGAGGCAAAAAATTGCTGTGTGTCTGAGCCATAAAAGCCTTTGTAAATATCAGCCAAAAAATAGTATATTTACACTATCTAAAGACAAAACAAAATAGAAACAATTTACAGTCAGATTCACACATAAATGTACATTACAGATTTACATTTATAAAATAAATGTACATTATAGATTTACATTTATAATATAAATATGAAATATGTATACATTAATAAAGCATTATGCTAAGAATTATAACTTTTAAAATTTCCATAGAAACTATCATATAATCCTTTAAACAGTGGTCATTAATATTGCCAAAGTAAAAAAAACATTAAAATTGTTTTAGAAGATTAGAACAAACAAACAAAAAACCCACTTGCTGTAGACTCATTGAGTAGACTAGTTGAGGTCTAGTCTCTCCAGTTAATTTGGGGGAGTTAAATCAGGAGAAGGTCTCCGGCAAATGCCAGTAAAAGGAGCATCATGACGTATTCTGTCCTTCCCTCATGGAGCACCTGGTGCATCTCCTTCTCCTAGCGTTCTAACCTGCAGGGGTGGCATCTGCTCTTTAACAGCCTTTAGACCATCATTTTCTTTTGTTTTCTTTTTTAAAAATATATGTGTATATATATTTTATTGCTTTTTAGGTTTTGGGGTACATGTGAAGAACATGCAAGATTGTTGCATAGGTACATACATGGCAATGTGGTTTGCTGCCTTCCTCCCCATCACCTATATCTGGCAGTTCTCCCCATGTTATCCCTCCCCAACTCCCCACCCCCCACTGTCCCTCCGCTAGTTGCCCCCCTCCCCACAGACCCCAGTGTGTGATGCTCCCCTCCCTGTGGCCATGTGTTCTCATTGTTCAACGTCCACCTATGTGTAAGAACATGCGGTGTTTGATTTTCTGTTCTTGTGTCAGTTTGCTGAGAATGATGGTTTTCCATTTGACACAGCAATCCCATTACTGGGTATATATCCAAAGGATTATAAATTGTTCTATTGTAAGGACACATGCACACGAATGTTCATTGCAGCACTGCTTACAATAGCAAAGACTTACAACCAACCCAAATGCCCATCAATGATAGACTGGACAGTCTCATTCCCTGGCGGGTTTCTTGGGCCTCTGCCAAATGTCCAATTTAGAACACCAGGGACATAAAGATACTTCTCAAAATGTTCATATTCAATTCTAACTCAGAAACTTTCTGTACTAAGTTCCCGTTTTTCTTTCCTGAACTCATCAGTTACTCTCCATCATCATTATTCCCAACCTGCCACCATAAGCTTTTCTCCTATGGGAAACACGCTGATGTTGATACTTGCCAGTGATTATTTCCACTTTTTCTGAAAGATTTTGGGGTGTCTAGCTCTTAACATGAATGGCTGATTTTTTTTTCAGTTGCTTTGGTAAGATTCTTTATTTTATTTTGTGGTAAATTTACTCTAAATTGTGTATTTCATGAAAATCTATTTGTTTTTCTTGATGTAGTCGAAGAAGGACATGAAAGATCTGGAACTATTTCTTTTCACTTTCTGACCATGATTTCCTGGTTGTAGCAAATCTTGCTCAGTTTAATACTTTTACTATAATCGCTAGGTACATTGATTATTTTATCTTCTTCAGTTATTTTAATGTACGTTTCATTTATTTCTTCTCTTTTATAAGGAGTGTATTAGTTTTCTATGCCTGCTGTAACAAATTACCACAAACAGTGGCTTAAAACGACAAATTTATTATCTTGCATTCTGGACATCAGAAGTCTGAAATCGGTTTCACTGAGTTCAAATTAGTCTATCAACAGGGCTGCAGTTTTTTGAGCAGCACTACTGGAGAATCCATCCCTTCTCTCTCACAGCTTCTGGAGGCTGCCTCCATTGCTTGACTCATGACCACATCTCTTCAGCCTCTGCATTCACTGCATCATTTCCTTCCCATACTTGGGTCTTTCTGCCTCCCTTTTACAAGAACCTGTGTGATTACTTTAAAGGTCACCCAGGTAACCCAGGATACTTTCCCCATCTCAAGATCTTTAAATTAATTATATCTGTGAGGTCTCTTTTGACATGTAAGTGAAGAGAATACATTTACATTTAAATTCTGGGTATTAGGACATGAACATCTTTGCCAGGGAGGGTGTGGGACTTTATTTAGCCTTCCACAACAAGCTTTACTAGGCCACATCAATCCACTTCTTCAAAACTTTGTTTTTTTGATGGAGTCTCGATCTGTTGCCAGGCTGGAGTGCAATGGTGCGATTTCAGTTCACTACAACCTCCACCTCCCAGATTCAAGCAATTCTCCTACCTCGTCCTCCCAAGTAGCTGAGACTGCAGGTACATGCCACCACACCCAGCTAATTTTTGTATTTTTAGTAGAGATAGGCTTTCACTATGTTGACCAAGATGGTCTTCATCTCTTGACCTTTGTGATCCACCTGCCTCAGCCTCCCATGGTGCTGGGATTACAGGTGTGAGCCACTGTGCCTGATCCCTTTCTTTAAAACTTCTAAGAAATCTCCATTTCCTGAAACATTCGTTTTAGGAAATTCCAAGTTCCCACCATATATATCGTCTTCTCCAGTAACAGAAGTCAGATCACTGAGCTTCAGCGAAGGTTCACCTAGAAATTTGATCTTTTACCTTTAGAACTTGTTCCATACTACTTTAGTTTTGTAGCATTGCATTTCATTTAGTGTTCACTTACTTTTCTTTTCCATCCTTCTGCTTATAAAAAAAAACTTTATACTTTCTTCATGATTAGAATTTTCATCAAGACATTTTCAGTGTCTGAAATTGTGCTTCATTTTGCTGATGTATAATGAAGAGTGTTTCAGTTGCAGCTACTTGAAATTCTAAATGTTTTGATGCACCATTTGCCATTAAAACACTGAGTCTTTCTTGTTACATTTGTTATCAGCCCAGCTTGTTCTAAACACTGAGATTTCTTTTCTTTCAGTCTTTTTCTAGGTAACTTTATAAAAGCCAAAGTAAAGAATTGGAGATTTCCAGGTCTTTGTATTTCTGCTAAAGTGTTCTCAAGGCTAGCTTTCATCAAACTTGCTTCAGTTCTTGAAAATTCCTTTTTATGAACCTCAAGCATCTCAAAGATGTGCTCTTTTTCCTTCAGAAGGGCAGAAACTTCAATGACCAGTCAGGGCTGCCATCAGGATGGACGGGGTGCTGTAGAGCGTTATGGTCATCTGTGGATCTATAGCTGAGTCCCATCATGTTGCCAGACTGAAGAACTCTATGAACATTCTGGCTGGAACCATACAAATGTCTGGCAACTAGGGTAGACCTTAGTGGAGGCAGGAGGGAAGGAACAAGCACTGTTGAAGAAAACCTTCCATCCTTCCTCAAGCGGTGACAAACACAGATGGGATAATATGACATTACCCTGGGAGATATGGACTAGGCCTCTAGAG
The DNA here is from genome assembly GCA_004027835.1 of Alouatta palliata. NCBI lineage: Eukaryota > Metazoa > Chordata > Mammalia > Primates > Atelidae > Alouatta > Alouatta palliata. The sequence goes on from PVKV010000684.1 coordinate 47,235, forward strand.
GCTCGTGATGATGGCCTGGGGCTCTGAACACTCTAGTCGTGCCAGTGCCCCAAAGATTCAGGGAATCTGTCTTGTTTCACGTGCAAATCATTTAGAGTCACTAGTTGAGATCGCCACCAGTTATAGAGCACTACTCGAGCACATTTACAGGCTGCCAAACCTGACCAGTATTTCATTTCTCTTAAACTTTTCATTCTGTGATCCTTCTAAGAGTTCCAGATTGCATGGGATATCTTTATATTAAAATATCCTTTATTATATTAAAATATTATTTATTATATAAAAATACATGTGCTCAGTTAAATGCAAATCACTAAATAATATTTTATTGATTCAGCACAGCATTGGTTGAAATCCTTCTTTGGGGCCCTTCGCAACCATTTGACAATCAATAAATAATATTTTATTGATTCACATTTGACTGAGCACATATGTTTTAATGTAATAAATATTTGAATATAATAAATAATATTTTAATATAAAGATGTCCCGTGCAATAGTTGTGATATACTTATTTTTAAAAAACCTGCCATTTTATTTGCTTTTCAAATTTAATTGGGCATCCTGTATTTATCCAGTCACCCTGTGTCCTAGAGGCATTGTTCTCTCCACAATGATAATAGAAAACTTACTGCTGTCAGTGCTCCTGCTTATTTGTTTGTTTGAGTAGCTTTGAATACATATTGAGGAGAGAGTTGTAAAGGGCCCCAAAGAAGAATTTCAACCAATGCCTTGCTGGAACCAGATTGCACCCACTGGCTAGAGCTGATGGTAATCAGTTTTTTCCAACCCTGAGTTCAGGAATGTCTCATTGATAGCTTGAAACGCCATGGTTGGCACTTACTCCAAAGACATTTTACACCCAAGAAATAAGCGAATACTAGAGACGGTGGTTTCTTCTGCCCTCTGACTCTTCACTCCCCACTCCCAGTCAGCAGGTTAAAAATTAACTTGCACATGACTGATTAGGACCAATTCTCTTGACCCATAAACTCTGCCAGTCTTAGAATGTGGAAAGCAATCTCGGACGCCAGTTTTCTCCCCTTTAGAGTGAGGGTGAGTGAGAAATACCATTGCCACCAGAGGTCACTCTTAACCTCTTGAATCCAAAAGCACTCACGCTACATGGAATCACCTCTTGACACAGAATTAGGAAGGGAATTTTCTGTACCATAAAGTAAGTGATTTAATATTAATTCTACATTTCAACTTATCACTATGGAGTTTCCATAGAATGTAAACATAGAACATAAAATAGTTAAAGCACTAGGAATATGGGTATCATTTATTATCGCTTTCCTATTAATTGTCAAGTACAGAAACTTATTTTATTTAGGGAAGAGCTCCTTACTTCAGTGCTATTAAAAGAAATATAGAATATTAAGAGATGGAGGAAATGGTGCTTTATTAAGTTTTAACTTCACATACACATTCTTGGTCATAGAGTAAGTTCATATGTATTTGTGCATGTGTGTGTGTGTGTGCATGTGTGTGTGTGTATATATATATATATACACACACACATATATATATATAAAATAGGAGAGAGAGATATAGTAGAGTTTTCAACAAGTTCCTATGATAACTTAGAAAAACACAGCTAGTCACTTTAAAATGTCTCTGTTCTCTTAAATTTATTGGCTGATTTATGGCTTACATGTTACCTTGGTGGTGAACAAGAAGCTTACATTCTATTAAAGAAATACATTAAAAAGTAAAGAAACAAATAAATAAATATAAAATCATTTCAAATTGTCTTAAGCACTATGAAGAACGTAATAGAGGATGATGAAGTACAGGAAAACTGGGGTGCAATTTCTCCCGGGGGGGGGGAATTGAACTGAGTCCTGAATGAGGAATTAGCCTTATAAGATTTAAAGAAAGAATATTCCAGGCAGAAGAGTGGAAATTTAAAAGGCCCACGTGATGAGGATTCTGAAACTCTTACAGACATATAAATTAACAGAGTTAGTACAATAGTTAAAACACAGGATTTGTTGGTAGGCTTGCCTGAAGAAACATCGTTCACATGCAATGGATGGACCTACTGAATGATCCATCCTCTCTGCAATCTGCATTGAACAGATTATTTTGTTGCTAGATGCAGCCAATCTCCTGCAGGTGCTGAGAGGGGTATTCCAATGTGCTCCTGAAAGGCAACGTAGAGGCACCCTTGTAGAAGAGCAGCTTGCTCCAAAGCACGCCAACCATGAGATCTCAGCATGGAAGACTTATTTCTTTTTAAATAACATGTGGCGGTCTGGATGTGGTGGCTTACACTTGCAATTCCAGCACTTTGGGAGGCCAAGGCTGGAGCATTGCTTGAAGCCAAGAGTTCAGGACCAGCCTGGGCAATAAGGTGAGACTCTGTTTCTACAAAAATTTTAAAAATTAGCCAGGCATTATGGTGCATGTTTGTTGTCCCAGCCACTCAGGAGGCTGAGGGAGGAGGATCCCTTGAGCTCAGAAGTTTGAGGCTACAGTGTGCTATAATTACACCACTGCACACCAGCCTGGGTGACAGAGTAAGACCCTGTCTCAAAGAAAAAAGAAAATAAAGAAGAAAACCATGCAGAGCCTCAAAACCATCAATATTGGCCTAGCAACTCTGGAAACAAGTCTAACTTTGCACCAAAATGGAATGACATTATAGTTAGGAAAGGATTTTGCCTAATATTTAAAGTAATGAAAGATGTTTAAATTTTTCAGTCCTTGAGAGTGTAATTATATAAGTCTACAAAACTGATTAGATATTTTTAAGACACTGTAGAGAAGGAACTTAAAAAGTAGCAATAGCAAGTAAGTAGCTTTTAAGACGATTTTAAAAGATGTATAAAAATAAATTGTTTACTTGATTAAAGCTGATGAGGCATTTTTTTAAAAAAAGAGGATACAACATAATTTGGTTTTTGTTTAGACTAGATTCATGAATAAGCTTCTGTAAACAAACTTTTTCCTGTTACTTCCATGTGATGTTTGACGCAAGTCATTCTTTCCATCTTTCCAGGTCCAAGATGGCTAGAATGTGAGTAAAAAAGGTTTTACACACACAAAGCACAAACCTAAAAGTCAGAGAGCAGGAACCATTGTAGGCTCTGGATATACCTTCTGCTGTCATGTGTAGGCTTAACTTCATTGAATAACTCATTCTTTTTATTCATTCATTTATTTATTCAGTTTTGGCATCAGACTAACATGAGCTCATATTTATCATGTGATGCAACACAAGCTATGTAACTCTAATATTCAGCAATATCAACCATAAAATGAAGACACCCCATAAATTATTTAATGGTTATTGAGGTTAAATAAGATTGTGCAATTGCTAATACATGCCATGCGCCAGTGGTCTTAGTAAATGATAGACTGCCATTACTGTTGTTTTTATTGTTCTTTAACTAATTCAGAAAACACTTAACTACATTCTTTATTATGAGAACTGTGTTAGATTTTGGGGATAAGGACAATAAATAATTGAGTTTGTCTAATATATACATGTATATGTCTAATATATTATATATACATACATATATATGATTATTAATCAGATGCGATGTAGAATTATATACAAAGCAATAGCTATAGTATTGGTATCTATCATGAGCAAACTGAGGCTCAGAGAGGGTAACGACTTTCTCAGGATGGCACAGTTCATATCAGAGCCAGGGTCTGATGATAGCTCACCAGCCCCATTCTGTTCCTTTAACAACTAACACCAAAGTGTCTGTCACCTTGGCATAATAAAGAGTGGTTAGTATTTTTGTAAGGTGATTGTTCCTGGGTGTTAGAGAAGTCTCCAAAAAGTGGTATCATATAAGTTGGCTTTGGAAAGAAAAGTATGTGTTTATCACATGGGGCATGGGGAAGAGAGATTGGGAGAATAAGTAGCAGAAAGGGAGGTTAGCATTGTTTTTTTTTTCATAAGTGAATAACAAAAAGCCTAGTTCCATATAATTATATATTAATGTCTTTTTAACAAAAGAAAAGCAGAATGCTGCTAAACTATTAAAATCCATTATGAAGTTATCTTTTATACTCTTGTTAAAAATCTTATAGAAAAGCACACAGTAAATTCTTATAATAAAAGACAAATTAATGATTTTTAAGAGTATAGAAAAATAAAAAGGAGGTTTTCATTTTTAAAAAATTAGAGTTTGCTTTACTGAATAGTTAGTAAGGACAAAAATAGAGCTCATATTTCATCCATTCTTAGTGTCTGCATTTCTTTTTGTTGTTGGTTGGGGCTGCAAAATGACAATTTGCTGACTGGTCGGTCAATGTAATATGTTATTCACCTTTTATATTCTGAATTCTAATCAGTTACATGAGAACTCTGTGAAAGAAAAGTTGTTGCTGTTGGTGAAAGGTTTTAAAATCATTTGCTTAAACAATCAGGGCCTATGATTGTGGAGCTAAAGCAAGAGGATAAAATGTTTAGTCAGAAATATTTTTTGATAGGATTATTCCTTTCGTGTTTCTGTAACCTGTCAGTTCTTTATACTTTTACTTGATTCCTACCCAGCTGATAATCCACGGCCCACTATTCCAACGTCGTCTGCTCTTAATCCCTTTTGATTTTTCTGGGAATATCTTGAAAATATCAAGTCACCCTTTGTTTTCTCCTTTAGATAAGAATTATACCACAGCATATTAATATAGCCTTCAAATAGATTCACTGGAATATCATATTCTCTGATCACAGATGGGTTCTCCTTGTCAGTATGGGCCATTTATTTCTACTTAACCCCAATCTACTACCCAAACTAATCTTTGCCAGATGTGCCTGTTAAACTCAAACTTACTTCTTTTTTTCCATTTCTGCTTCTGTTACTCCTCTGACTCCACTGGTTTTTTACATTTTTATCAGAGAGCTTTCAATGCATGTTTCAATATCAACCATTTTCCCTTTAATAACTATAGTTTGGTTTCCACATATTTCCTGGCAAGTGGGAGGAAGCAGAAAATAAAAACTTTACCTGGATATTAACTGCAGCCCCACCCTTTTTGGCTCAGGGTTTTTGGACCTAAATCATCTCATGTATAGAATGACAGTAGTAAAAATGCACTTCATGGTTTGTTGTGAGAGTGAAATCAGATATAGCATGTAAAGGATCTATTATAGGGCTGATAGGCACAAAGTGTACAATAAATACTAAATTCTTTCTTTTTCTCCTTTTGGGTAATGCATGTTTTGCTTCTTTTTCACTAGTCTAAGCTTGTATCTCCTTTGTGGATTTCCCTTCTCGCCTCAATGTTTTCCTTATAAACTTTCTCTCTTGGTTTTCTATAATAATATTACTTGCCGAAACTTCACGCCTCATTTTATGCATATTTATCCCAACTATATGTTTTTGATTTGTCAAACTTTGGGTTTGAAAGTAGCCTTATTGATGTCCTGATTAAACTTGAGTATTGTGAGGAGAGATCCACCTCTTAGAACCATTAAACTACTTTTCCATAAACACAGGAATCAGTGGCAATAGAACCTCCATCTTCCTATTTATGGACAACTGATCTGCCAGTTCTTTGTCCAAAGCTCAGTGTTTCATTTGAATCAACTGTTCATACTTCAGGAATCTTGCGTTTTTCACAATTATCAATTTTTCACACCTATTATCTCAGTATCTCCAGTTTTCATTTGAACATATTGAAGTTCAGTCAATGTAAAAGACTTTCTCAGGTTGTTTGATTAGTTGTGACAGAGCAAGGATTAGATTCAAGTCTTTGACTTTGTTTCAGTAAAGTCTGGGTACCTCATTTGCAAGAACTTTGGCCCAAGATCTCTGCTTCATCATTGACATGACTTTTACATCGTTTAGTCGTTGTTCTCAACACTGAGAAAATTATTTCTTACTACTACTCTGCTTGGCTGTAAATTCAAAAGATTACACCAAAATCACATGTAAATGTGTTATTAAAATATTTTAGGAGCCGTTGGATTATAATGCATTATTCTCTATACATAAGTACACATATACTATTTTTTTTGTTTCATTAATCACTTTATATAATACATACTGTGCCAATTTATTCTAAGTCAAAGAAGCATGCTATTCTTTTTTTTTTTTTTTTTCCCTCTTGCTAGGATTTCATTGCAGGCAATATAGACAATGAGTTGCTATGTGGTAAATCTTCTCAGGGATGATTTAACTACCAATTCCCAGACACTCTCATGTAGCACTCAGATATATCGTAATGTGAAGCAATGACAAAGATATCTCTACACAGGCTGTTATAAGGTGGCACGAATAAAACATAGCTGACCATGGGGAGTATGTTGGGATGGTTTATGACTAGAAGGAGATTGTAAAAATTATAAGTAGTAGAACCTGTTTGTATTGGAATAGACAAGCAAGCTTCAACAAAAAATGTCTTTAATATAAATTTACCTCAGAGAAATATGACATTCATTAGCATTGTGTTCTCCAAATACACCTGCTATTATGTTCAGAGTGATAGCTTAGAATCATTTTATTTGAAAATATTTTTGTTCTCTCCAAACCGAAGTTGCATGTATTATATTCTCTATCACTTACATTTCAAACATGATAAAATATTACGTAACTTGAAGTTATTTTCTCAGGTAGATTATCATACATATACACATAAAATAATATATGATAAATATAACTTTATGATTAATGTATTATTATTTTAATGAAATACTTTATATATTTGACAGGTAAATAATTTACTCCAAGTAAATATTTACTGTTTCATTATTAACATACTTAATATATACTTTATTATGTATTAATCTACGTACTTACGAAATATATAAACTCACAAGTTATAATTAAAGTCTTGACATCAAGAAAATTATTCTAACATGAAATATAGGATTTGTCAAGAAAGTAATAGCATTCAGTTTCAAATATTAATTACACAGGCACCTACATAATGTGTTATGCTTGCCAATGAAGCAAACATGATATTAAGCCAGATTAATAAATGCATTCAAAGTTTTAAATAAGGTAGTCAATAGTTTCACTCTATGTAGCACATAGATCATGTCTAGGTGGTATTGTCTCCAGAAACCACAGTTTTAAAGAAACTGGGCAAATTGTGATGATTTCTGGGAAAAAAATGAGAATAAGATATTTTCTTATTAGAAGAAGATGGAATGGAAAATATTAAGCCTAAGCAAAAATTACTGCTGAGATGGGTAGGCAGGGAGGAGTCAGGATTGAGAACATGCTGGGTATAGTTAGCTTCAGAGGTCTTAAAGGCATAACATAAAACAGGAAATTAGCTTTATTTGTATAGCACTAGAAGACAGATTAAGGTCATAGGAGTTTTTCGATCATCTTAGGAAGTCAGTCTTCAGCTCAATCGTATAAAGATTTTTTCCACAATTAGTGATGCCTAAAAAAGAATAGGCTCCATATGAAATTAGTTTTTCAATGTTGATTACTTTTAGACAGAATTTTTTATACAACATGGACTAGGGTACAGGAGAGGATTGACATGTACTGAGTTTAAATTTAGTGTAATAAACTTTTTTTTTTGAGACAGAATCTTGCTCTATTGCCCAGGCTGGAGTGCAGTGGCACAATCTCTGCAAACTCTGTCTCCCAGGTTCAAGCAATTCTCCTGTGTAATAAACTTTTAAAGAAGGTGATTATATGTCTTATAATCCCAATAGGACACGTTTAAGAACGAAAGAAGATACTAAAAATATGCAGGATGGAGTTGGCGGCGGTGGCTCACACCTGTAATCCTAGAAGCTTGAAAGGCCAAGGCAGGCTGATCGCTTGAGCTCAGGCATTTGAGTCCAGCCTGGGCAACATGGCAATATCCTGTTTCTACTAAAAAAAAAAAAAATACAAAAAAAAGAAAATTAGCCAAGCATGGTGGTGAGCACCTGTAGTTCCAGGTACTTAGGAGGCTGAGATGAGAAGATCAGTTAAGTCCCAGAGGCAGAAGTTGCAGTGGACCAAGATTGAGCCACTGCACTCTAGCCTGGGTGACAGAGTGAGATGCTGGCTTAATAATAATAATAATAATAATAATAATGTAGGATGGGACAAGAGCCCTAAACAGTAACTGTCCCTGAAAACCTGGTACTCTAAAGCAAATGCTAAATCAATGATTCCATAAATCATGGAATTCATTATCTTGATAATGATAATAATGATGATGATGATGATATTGATGGTAAACACTTTAATGGTACTTTTTATATGTCAGAAAAAGTATTAAATAATTTACACAAAGGATAAGAAGCATTATTATCTACATGTACTCCTTATATGTCAGAAAATGTATTAAATAATTCACATAAGACATAAGAAGCATTATTATCTACATTTCACAGATAAGGATAACTGCAGTTCAATTTCCTGGATTTATCCAAGGTCATACAACTGGTGAGAAATAGAACCAACTGGTTAAGGATAAAGCTAGGTTTCCAGTCCAGACAATCTGTCTCTGGAGCTCATGAACTCAACTACTACACTATACTACATCAACTGATGTCGTTTTAAAAGTTTATTTTGAATATTATTATTTCAAAATAATAATTACACATTTATGAGAAGTTACAGAAGTAGTACAGAGAGGTCTTGTGTTGCTTTTTACCAGTTTTCCCCCATGGTTACATCTTAGGTAAGTAGAGTAGATATAAGCCAGGAAACTGACATTGTATAATGTATGTGTGTAGTTGCTATGCTGTTTTATCATATGTGTAGATTCACGTAACCACAACTGTAATCGAGATACAGATCCAGGCAATCACCACAAAAAAACATTCTTTCTTCATGATTACCCTTTATAGTCACACATGTCCTCTTTCCCTCACCATCCCTAACACCTGGCAGTTACTAGCCTGTTCATTTCTATAATTTTGTCATTTTGAGCATGTTTTATAAATGGAATCATATGATAAGAGACCTTTGAGATTGACATTTAAAATTTAGCATGATGCTGAATAGAAATGTAAACATATCAATTGTATAATTTCTATGCACACAATTCCATTTGATTTCATAATAAAGAATTTTAATAAATAACGTTGCAGAAAATGTATAAGAATTTATAACTTTTGGGGAATACATACATTAACAACATTGGATGAAAACAATAAACATTTAAATTGGGCTTACTATATAAGAATGACATTTTGGTTATGCTTATGATTATTTTGTAATGATTGGCTGTTTACTTTGTACCTCTTAAATGACCTGTTTTGTTGTCTATAAACAGAGAAACAACTTGATGTGCTGATGGGGAAGAATATAATTTAGCAATCAACATTCACATTTATTTTAAATTACATTCCCAGACATAGGGAAATATTAAAAAGAAATTAAGAATTTTTCTCCATTAGAGTTTTACTTAGAACCACTTCATTAAATGACAACTTCAAAGTAAATAGGCAGGCAATTAGGTATCGCCACTAATCACACTGGCTGGTAAAATTGTTTCCCTCGCTTCTCATTTCCAGTTAGCTCCACGAAATAATGTTATCTGTAAGATAATGCTTTTGACTCAAGGAAACAAGAAAGGCAAATAAGCGAAACTAATTGCCAATAACATTTACATCTAAAACATTCTGTTACAAAATAGCTTAAAAATCCAGCAGCTAACAAGATGAACACTGATTTTTGGAACCATTTTACTGTTTATTTATTTATTTTTAGTAAAAAGAATATACTAATCCACTCTAAGCTCTCATGAACATATGTGTAAAAATCAATTGACTCTCCTCCAGAAATACAGTCAAGCAGATGTTGTCATCTGCATGATGCCCCACAGCATGGCACACTGCCGTCCACGTAACCTGTGTTCAGTAGGTGTTTGGACAACTAAATAGAGAAAACAAAGAAAAAGTACAATCAAAATTCTGGCTAATATTTTCATCTAAATTCCATCAATGAAAATTTATGTGTTTTCTTCACATAGAAGATATGCATGAATTGTACAGATAACTATAGCAAAGATAATAAATTTAATTATTTGTTTTCCAAAGAGTTCATTATGGACAGAAAGTCCAACTGTATATTCACAGAAGTCAAATTATCTTGTCTTCTGTTTTTCAAAACATAATTAAGCTACTTTATATCTTGTATTTAGAAAAGTACCTAAAACACATGTATAAATGCATTATGGGCTAACAAAAATTAAGCCAATGAACGGTCAATGTGAACACAAGGTCCATTTCATATTTATATTTCAACATGAACAAAGAAAAAATAAACAAAAACAACCAACCAACAACAAAAAACAAACAGCAAACTCCCCATTCACAAATGTACTCACTTTCAACTTTGTACAGAGATGTTTTTGTGTCTGTCTACACTTGTTAAAATAAAATCTATCCAGAAAAGGAGTTTTCCCCTTAAATTGGACTGAACATTATCCTGTTAATAAATATAAATTATTCCCTCATGTACAGACCAATATTAGACAGTTATATTTAATTATTTGTTATTCAACAAGTATTCATTAAGCCTTTAATTATACACAGGCATTGGGAACATAAAACTATTATTTGGTTTGCCCTCTAGAATATAACAGATACATACATTAAACATTAACTCTAATATATCAGTGCTAGAAATAGAATCCGTTTGATTTTTTGAAGTTAAAGTTGTTATCACAGAGTGAGGAAGAATGGCAGAAAACATAATATGATCACCTAAGATTAGTATCAAAAGTGGCTACCCAAATAATTAAGTCCAAATGTCTCATTTTACAGATAGGGAAACAGGTTTGGAAGTATGCCACAGTTAATCAGACTATATCTTGACTAGATGCCAGATTTTTAAATATCTTGACTGCTGACTTGACAAGGTTATTGTGGAGAATAAATGAAGTGTAATATACGAAGTCTTTGGCATATAGCAAGGCCTCAGTAAACATCTGGGAAGAAGTCTGCTGCAGTGAAAACAGCATGATCTTGGAATAAAACATACTTGGATTAAAATTCCATTTTTTCCTAAAGTGGCATTTAACTTACCATTGCTTGATCTAATATCACTCTTCTTTAAAATGGAGATAAAGAAGAAAAGATAATCATTCCAATATTTCATGATCATTTAGCTATGTGAAAATGTATTAAGTTTCTCATTTAATAAATTTATCTTATCATTAATCATTTAATGGCTGATCGATTTTTTGCTCTCCATTTGCTTGGTAAATCTTCCTCCATCCCTTTATTTTGAGCCTATGTGTGTCCTTGCATGTGAGATGGGTTTCTTGAATACAGCATGCAGATGGATCTTGACTTTTTATCCAATTTTCCAGCCTGTGTCTTTTGACTGGGGCATTTAGCCCATTTACATTTAAGGTTAATATTGTCATGTGTGAAATTGATCCTGCCATTTTGTTGCTAGCTGGTTGTTTTGCCCATTAATTGATGCATTTTTTTCATTGTGTCAATGGTCTTTACCATTTGGTACATTTTTGGAGTGGCTGATACTGGTTGTTCCTTTCCTTGTTTAGTGCTTCTTTAAGGAGTTTTTGTAAGGCAGGCCTGGTGGTGATGAAATCTCCAGCAATTGCTTGTCCATAAAGGATGTTCTTTCTCCTTTGCTTATAAAGCTTAGTTTGGCTGGATATGAAATTTTAGGTTGGAAGTTCTTTTCTTTAAGGATGTTGAATATTGGTCCCCAATCTCTTCTGGCTTGTAGAGTTTCTGCCGAGAGATCCACTGTGAGTCTGATGGGCTTCCCTTTGTGGGTAACCTGATCTTTCTCTCTGGCTGCCTTTAGCATTTTTTCCTTCATTTTAACCCTGGTGAATCTGACAATTATGTGTCTTGAGGTTGCTCTTCTTGAGGAATATCTTTGTGGTGTTCTCTGTATTTCCTGGACTTGAATGCTGGCCTGGCTTGCTAGATTGGGGAAGTTCTCCTGGATAATATCCTAAAGAGTGTTTTCCAGCTTGAATTTTCTCCGTCACATTCGGGTACACTTATCAAACGCAGATTAGGTCTTTTCACATAATCCCATAGTTCTTGGAGGCTTTGTTCATTTCTTTTCACTCTTTTTTTCTCTATTCCTGCCTTCTCGTTTTATTTCATTGATTTGGTCTTCAATCTCTGATATCCTTTCTTCTGCTTTGTTGATTCAGCCATTGAAACTTGTGTATGCTTCACAAAGTTCTCGTGCTGTGTTTTTCAGCTCCATAAAGTCATTTATATTCCTCTCTAAGCTATTTGTTTTAGTTAGAATCTCATCTAACCTTTTTTCTAGATTCTTAGTTTCATTACATTGGGTTAACACATGTTCTTTTAGCTCTGAGAAGTTTGTTATTACCCATCTTCTGAAGCCTGTTTCTGTCAATTCATCAGATTCATTCTCCATCCATCTTTGATCCCTAGCTGGTGAGGAGCTGTGACCCTTTGGAGGAGGAGAGGTGTTCTGGTTTTTGGTGTTTTCATCCTTCTTGCACTGATTTCTTCCCATCTTAGTGGATTTATCTACCTGTGGTCTTTGTAGTTGATGACTTTTGGATGGGGTCTCTGAGTGGATGTCCTTTTTATTGATGATGAAGTTATTTCTTTCTGTTTCTTAGTTTTTCTTCTAACAGTCAGGTACCTCTGCTGCAGGACTGCTGGAGGTCCACTCCTGACCCTGCTTGCCTGGGGATCACCCGTGGCGGCTGCCGAACAGTAAGGGTTGCTGCTGTTTTCTTCTTCTGTTATCTTCATCCCAGAAGAGTATCTGCCAGATGTCAGCCTGAGCTCTCTTTTATGAGGTGTCTCTTTGCGTATATGGGAGGCGGGGAGCTGCTTGAGGAGATAGCCTGTCCCTTACAGGAGCTCAAGAGCTGTGTTGGGAGCTCCGTTGTTCTGTACAGAGCTTCTGGACAGATAATTTTAAGTCTGCTGCAGCAGAACTCATAACTGCCTCTTTTCCCAGATGCTCTGTCCTAGGAAAGTTGGCTTTATTGATAAGTTCCTTCATGCTCCTGCCTTTTTTCTGAGATGTCCTGCCCCACACCGAGTAGTCTAGTCACAGTCTGCCAGCAGAGGTGTTGCTGAGCTGCTGCAGGCTCTGCCCAGCTGCTGTGTGAACTGCCTTGGTAGTGGCAGACTCCCTCGGTAGTGGTGGTTGCCCTTCACCCCACTGAGCTGGACCGTCCTGGGTCCAGCTGTGCTTACTGCAAAACTCTCAGTCCAGAGCATTTCAGATTACTTGTTTTGTGGGGGTGGTACCTGCCGAGCCAGATCACCTGGCTTCCTGTCTCTGCCCCCTCCCTTTCAGTTGAATGGGTGGCTCTGTCTCCCAGGCATTCTAGGCATCAGTTGTAATGGTTGCCCAGATTTGTGTGAGTTTCTGTGTGCCAACCCAGCACTGGCTGAAACCACCACGATGAAAACTCATGGTGCTTTTCTGCCCAGGAAACTCCTGGTCTGTGGGCAGTGAAAATTCATTTAGAAATGCAGTGGGCACTCACCCTCTGCGTTGTTCCTGCTGGGAACTGCACTCCAGAGTTGTTTCTATTTGATCATCTTGGATCCTCCCCCAGTTTTCTTTTTCTTAATCAGTCAGTGGTCATGGCAACTTACAAAAAGGTGCCATTTGAGAATGATAGGATAATGCAGGAGAAACAGGTGCCATAAGACTCTGAACCAAATATATATGAAACTTTCTTGTGCTCTCAGACACTGCTAAAACCTATCTAACTCTGCTTGAGAATGGAGAGTTGCCATGCATATGCAACTTTATAATTTGGTGGATCAGATAACAATTAGTGCATACATAGGCAGATTAGTTACACATGCACTTGGCATTCCAGGATAGGAATGCCAAGAACCTGGGCTTTACCAGATCCTAGGAACATGCCCAGGAGCTGATTTTCAAAATGTAAATAAGTTATGTGTGTAAGAAGGCATAGCTGCAATCAAAAGCTGTAGGAGCCTGAATCATGATTTTCCTATCAGAATTCCCAGACAGTCCATAGCATTCCTATCTGCAACAGATGTTTGGAACACTTTTGAATCTGCTAGGTTTTAAAGCCCAAGAGAGAAAGCAGCTGCACTATACCTGCTCCAGCTTTAGAACCTATTCTTGTTATGGTCCTGTATTAGTTTTCTATTGTTGTAAAGTAAATTACTACAAAGTTAGTTGACTAAAACAACAAAAAAATAAATTTTATCTTATAGCTCTGTAAGTCAGAAATTCAAGATGGATCTTGTTGCACTAAAACCAAGATTTGGCAGAGCCGCGTTACTTTCTGGAAGCTCTAGTTGAGAATCATTGCCTTGCTTTTCCAGCTATTAGATGCTCCCCACAGTCCCTGCCTTATGACCTTCCCTGAACTTCTGTCTTCAAATCAAGCCTTGCTACATCTCTGACTATTCTTCCATAGTAACATATCCTCCTTTTACAACAGAAGGAAATAGTCTCTGTTTTTAAGGACCTGTTTGATTAGATTGGGCCCCCGTAGATAATCCAGGATAATCTCCCCAACTCAAGGTCCTTAACTTATTCATATTTGCATAATAACTTTTGCCAGGTATTGCAACATAAGCACAGCTTCCTGAGGACATGGACATCCGAGGGCCATTGCCATGCGTAATGTCAAAACATCCTGTTATATGATTCAGAGCAGCATATTTTATGAAGTCCACACTGCTTGCAAAATCTGGAGTAGCTCTTTAATCATCTCTTTCTGTGTCATAGAGATGCAAGGCAAAGCAACTTGTTTTTCACTTTGAAAGAAATATCTGGGAATTCCTCAATTCTACTGGATTCCTAGAACCTCATGAAGATGGTAGGTCTCCGAGTTTTTACAGGATTTATTTCTTCCCTTAGGCATGGATATATCTTATCAACACATTTAGGATATCTGCTGCTTCCTGCTTACCAGGTCTGACCAGGATGATGTCATGAATGTATTGAGCCAGAATAATATCCTGTGGGATGGTGCATGATCAAGTGCCCCGAACACTGAGCATTATTAGAGTATGAAAGACTATCAGAAAAGGGATACATTCCTGAAATAGTAGAATAAACTTTTACTGCTGCCAGGATGGTCTAATAATTACAATCCTGGTAAGGGGGTACTTGCCAGACCAAAATCTGCACATTTAATGATACTGGGTATGTTAATTTGCTCTAGCAAAGAGATCACACTCAGAACACCAGCTGCAATTGGTGTCACTGCCTACTCAAAGTAGTTCGCCATTTTTTTCTATGAGCTACCTATCTTGTCACAGGTTAAAGAGGCAAATATATAAGGATGTTTCTTTCCATAATTTGATGTTATTTCTCCAGTTTGAAGCAAGGAAAAAGATTAGAACTATTATAATGGATAGGACAAGTATAGCGATCTTGAAATTTTTGTCCCTATCAAAATAATAAAAACAAATGTAATACCCCATCTCTGGGGAAAACACAGATTGCTGCTACTTTTAAAGACTTGGAAGAGAGAGATTGAAAGATCATCTGGCTCTACCTGTGCTGAATTTGAGCTAAATCTTCATCACATGAGTTCCGGGAATTCCCTTTTTGACTGGTAGATCATAGAGGCAGTTTCAGTCCCTAGGAAATAGTGTCCACTGAGATGAAATGTCCAATCATCTTTCCAAAGCTTGAGTATTTCCTCCTCCTCAGTGCACAGTGACCATGGCAAATGTCTATAGGTCCCTTTGGGGAAGGTTAGGAAGATGACTTACAATAAATACTTTTGGCAGATTCTGAGTTCACTCAAGGGGCTTCAGTTGTTTGAACTGGTTGAGGTATAGAATGTTAGTGAACGACTGAGAACTTGCATTTGACAACTCAGGTTCTGTGCAATGTGCTTTCTTACAGGCACATCGTGTGTGTTTGATACTAAGCCATGTTGCAATTCTGGTTCTAGAGACAATGAGAAGTGAGGAGTGGCTCTTAAAGGGATTGGCCACTGTGAGATAACTGCTTCAGATGAGACAGGAGAGGATTTGTCCTTTGATTCAAAGATGGGGCTGCTTCCTCCAGGACACATAGTAGGACTTAGAGGTTCAAGTTTAACAGATTTATCTGTCAGCTGAAATGTCCCACATCCAACTCCCTGTGTCTTATTCCCTTTATTCAACAAAAAACATTTCAAATAAGAGGCCTATTAATATTCTGAATTCAATTTATATTGTAATTTTTCAAACCCACAGAGTTAAATTTTGGATCTGGTTTTTGCCATATTGGCCATCCTATCTCTTGTAGATAAGAGATAAGAGATTATTTTAGGGTGGTCATTGACATACTCCAGTTCTCTGTTCATAACTTGACAAGAAGAATTTAAAGCACTGAACTCAAAATTTTATTTATGTAATTTTCTAGTGTTGCCAGAGTCCACCACGGAGCACTTGCAGTCATTCACTCCATGCCCACTTTGTCTAAATGCTACTATGTATGACCAACATCCTATTTTATGCTGGAGTTGAGGTGATAATTTTGATCAAATCCATCCAGGACAGAAAATCTCTCCCAGATTCCCATCTTTACAGGACAATTTCTTGGAGCTACTACCGGACAAAGAATAATACTGTATTAGTCAGAGTTTAGTCAGGAAAAAAAATCAATCTATATATTTCAAACAGATTTAATCCAAGATCAGCTGTTTGAAATAATGTTGGTGGGGGTAGAGAAGTCAGTGTAAGGATTGGGGTGCTATCTAGAAATTACAAAACAGCAAGAAGTCGAAGCCAAAAGTGTAGCCCCAAAGCAGGACATGGCCACTGGAGCTTGGATTTTAAGAAGCGTTCCACTCAGCTCAGGATTCTGAGCTGCCAGCACTACTAGGAGAAATCATGAATTTTAACTCTTTTCCTTCTGAATCTTTGTCAGTACCTGCAATAGGCAGAGTCTAAAGCACAGACTTGCTGGTGAGGGACGTGGGGATGAACCACAGTACAGAGAAGACAGCAGAAGGAAGAGGAAATAACCCATCAAAAGATAACCACCAGAACAGACTCTTTTCATGGCTGCCCAAGTCCAATCAAAAGCATCTCATTCTTGTACTCCTGTTGTAGCTTCTCAGCAGAACTTTCTTTTGACCACACATAAGTCATAGCCAAAAAGGAAGAGTAATACTGTAAAAATATAAGCCTCAACCCGACCTTTTATCCTTATTTGAAACTCTCTGGATACCTTTCATTGCGATCAGAATAAAATCAAACCCTTACTACGCCTATAAACCTATACACTTTTTACTTTTGCCTGGGCCTCTAACCTTGAAACATACCACTTTCTACCACACCCACTGCATTTCTCATTCATCAGGGATAACTCCCTAATGTTTCTCAAACACACCAAGGTCTTTACTGCCTACTGCCTTGCACTTGCTGTTCCTTCAGACAGGAAGGATCTTTTTTCACATACTCCTCTATTTGGCTCCTGTTCATCATTTATATTTCAGGTTAAAGGGTACATTCAGACCTTATAATTATTCTACTCCATACTTTGTTTTTTTGAGACTAAGTCTCACTCTGTCACCTAGGCTGAAGGACAGTGGCACGATCTCAGCTTACTGCAACCTCCACCTCCCCGGTTCAAGTGATTCTTGTGCCTCCCGAGTAGCTGAGATTACAGGTATGCACCAGTAGGCCCAGCTATTTCTTTTTCTTTTTCTTTTTTTTTTTTTTTAATTTTCAGTAGAGACAGAGTTTTTGCATGTTGGACAGGCTAATCTTGAACTCCTGGCCTCACGCAATCCACACACCTTGGCCTCCCAAAGTGCTGGGATTACAGGAGTGAACACCCCATCTGGCACTCTTCATCTCTATACTTAGATGCTAAATGGTAGAGGACTGAATGGAGTTAGCTCTTTTCAGGTCCAGAACCTAAATGCTGCCAGATTTCTTCCAAAAAAGAGAATTTCTGTCCTGTTCAATAACACTTATATCTTTGTTTATGAAACAATGAGAAGGAAGACAATAAAGTTTTTTAAAATTTTATTTTACTATTCTAGTTAAATTACAGATTTTTATTAATTAAATAACCACTCTCCCCTTTTTTTCAGATGTAATTATTTTGGCATCAAAACATTATTTTTCAAAGCAATGAAAAATAATAACCATAGTATTCTTATTTTTCAAAGGAATTAAAAATAATAAAAATGAACTCTTTCTAATAAGTTATGAATTTTGAATGGATTAAGAAGGTGATGCTCACATATAAAGTTATCTTAAGTCTGATATCAATAGAGAAAAAATGATCATTATAAGAAAAGATGAACAAAATAAGCTACTTTTTAAATAAATGTTTCAAAACTTGGGAATATGGGTGGACCATGTTCTAATGGTACATGTTAGAAGTAATCCAATGGAATATTTTTCTGTGACACTTACCCTTCATGACTTTAGAAATAATGTGGTGCTTCTAATATTCATGTGTGTGCAGCAACACTTTCCTTAAAATTTTGCTCTTTTTATGATTCTGTAAAATCCTGGCAATACACCTAAAATGGACATTGGTCTAAGAAAACAAAAATTCAATGACTTATTAGGTGTAACTCCCTGACAGGTACCTTTGGCTAACTCAAGAGACTTTTTTATTGGCTTGTATGCTATGCTGTTCCTTAATTAGTTAATTCATTCATGAATTATTCATTTGTGAATTAATTCAACAAATATTTATTTCACATCTGATATGTGCCAGGTTCTAGAAACTAAATATAGAATCGCAATAAAATGTAGCATATAACATTTTGCAGAGTGTTTTGGAATGTTCTTCTCTGTATAAGTTCTTGAATCTTAGCTTATTTCACATTGAAGTTTATCTTCTCTGTGTCTCCAAGTGAAATTACTATATTTTCTTGTGGGAGACAAAATATCCTGTAGGCAATCACCTAAGAAACCTATTGAACAAGTAAGAAAGAAACATTCTGTAAAGGAGGCTATATAAAGATGAAATAGTAGAGGAGAAAAGAGAAAAATTAAAACTCTCACACTAAAAGGAAAATTATTAGATAACAGAAGCCTAATATATGCATGTGCTCTTAGCAGCAAAATATATTTAAGCTTCACAGCTATAGATCGTTTGAGGAGTCTATCATACAGCTCAGTGTTTCTCAAACCTGATTTCTCTGTGCTTTTCTAAAAAGTAGATTTCTGTTTCTTATCCCTGTCCTACTATAGTTTGGGCCCTATCGTTTGCATTTTTGATGTTATTGTAAGGATTCTTACACAGACAGCTAACCATAGATTTCTTGTGTTTTACTTATTTTGTGTTTTATGTATTTTTGGAACCACTAGGCTGAAAATTGTAATAAATGTCTGTAAAAATAGCATGTCTCTAAGAAAAAAGAAAAATGAACCTATCATCAAGAATATCTCATGAATCTAGTAAAACTGATCATCATTAAGAATTTCAGAGTATCTTATTGTAAGACCTTAAAGGAAGAAAAAATATCATATGAATACAAGCTACCAGTAATTCAATAAAGTATACCTTGTTTACAGACTTGCAAACTATTTAGCATCCTGTAATTGGCCTAATGTTGAACAATTTATGGCTTGTTTTCTTCTTTTGATAGGGTTTCCATCTCACTTACAAAAACAACAACAAAAAGCAACTATAACTTTAGATAAAAAGACATTGCAATGCCACAGGACTTTTCATAGGGCTCAAATAGGTCATGACTATAATAACATAGAATCCTGGAGTTCTCTCAAGATCTTAGCTCTTCAGCTAAGGGTATGTGTTAAGCTCTTCTACTCTATTGTAAGATGAAAGCTCTATGCATTTCTTTTTTCTGTACCTTGTGATGTAGCTACCCCAGAAAGAGTAATGGAACTGATGAAGAGATAAATAACAGTTCTGTACAAGGAATTCTGTTCCATTCATGAATATACCAAAGTATAACCCAGTCGTGTCCTCTGACCTTCAGTGGGGGCAAATTTTTCTTTAATTCCTTAATGAAATAATTTTAATTCCAATCTCACTTTAGAGTAAAAGAAATTTATATTCTTCGCAAATATTTCTGCAAATTCTTGGAGATCGTGCTTATATATCTCACTTGTTAACTTTTCAGTTCTACTGCCAAATTCCTGGTTTTGGCTGGTTTCTCTCTGACCATTCTGGCTACCTCACCACAACTCTACATATTCCTCCAGCTTTTCTGATCTACTTCACCTCAAATTGTAAATATAGACTTTATTTTCCAAAGCAAAGGGAAGAGACAGACATTATTAAGTTAGTAGTTGATAAAGCTGTATTAAAGATTTGGGCTTAGGGAAATTACAGCATAGAATAGGAAACTGCTCTTCCTAGATTTACTAATCACACACTGTCTCAGGGTATTTTTAAATAATATTGTATCTGTGTTTTTCCTTTGGACTTGATTGGTACCCATGTTGCTGGGATCCATTCTGTCTTTGCAAATTCTTCCCTCCTAGTTCTTTTACACTTTCCATCCCCAACCACATCATTCCTTCTCCATCCTCCTCCACCACTGCTGATCCCACACCTAGCAAAGCTCCACAAAAGAGGGGGAGAACCCCCCTGCAACAACACAACATTGAAAAACAAACTACAAAACAATCCAAACTCATACACACACACACACACACACACACACACACACACACACACACACTCCTGCATTTGGAGCTACCTGTTCAATGCTGAAATTATTATACCTTAAAAAAACCTCTCTATACCAGCAATAACAAATAGGAACTTTATTATGCAAAGCATTTAATTATGTGTATCTGTTTTCTCATTCGAACACTGCCTTATGCCT
Organism: Alouatta palliata; assembly: GCA_004027835.1. Taxonomy (NCBI): domain Eukaryota; kingdom Metazoa; phylum Chordata; class Mammalia; order Primates; family Atelidae; genus Alouatta; species Alouatta palliata. The sequence goes on from PVKV010000684.1 coordinate 67,908, forward strand.
TGCCTTTCATAATGAAAAACAAAAATCCTTTTCTAAAAGAAAAACATATTTTTATACCTAAGAGGAATTATACAGGTCCTCCAAATATAGAAAAGTCTACAATGTTTTACTTTATTTAAAAATAGCAACATTTCCTGATAGCCATAAATGAATAGTGTATGCTTTTTCTTTTAACTCAGATGCATAGAGACTGATACAGAAAGTGAACACAGCACATTGACTAAGTCAGCGTCTGAATCTTTCACATATTTTCAGAACTCAGAGGAATTCTCAACATTAGATGCTCCTTAGAACCACCTGGGGAGCTTTAAAAAAATCCCAATGCTCTGGCCCCACACCAGACCTATAAATCAGACTCTCTAGGACTAGGACCCAAGTGTCAGTAGTTTTACAAGGTCCCCAAGTGATTCCAGTAGGCAAAGTTGAGAGTGACAGACAAGAAAAATTTGATACAAGCATGAGTAGCCAATGGCCAAGAGTGATCCTGTCAATAGAGACTTAAAACCTATTTCAAAACTAATGTGTGGGATGAAAAGTTGGAGGAGCTTTCTCATCCATGTTCTTTAGGAAGAGGAGAAATTATTTCTTTAAAAATACCTACTCATCTATGGACTTTATAATATAAATGATTAAGAATTAAGGAAGCCATCAAAGATGGGTGGTGGAGGTTCTACGCTGGGTGGGAAGGGGCGTGTAGTTTCTTTTTAAGTGATTCTTTTTTTCTGAACCGTGTCAATTTTACAATATCATTTGAATAAATATCTGGTGGTTATTTTTTGCCTTTTTTGGAGAGAGTCAAAGTCATATGATACTAGATATCAATTCTGGAAGACAGATCACCACTACAACTTGTTACTTCCTTCACTTTGCAACAACATGGAAATAATAGAATTTTAGCATAGGAATGAGCCACTACGCTAAAATTCAATCTTCCTGTTTAACAATGAACAAAGTTCTTTGCCACGCAGCTTAGAAATGGAAATGAGATTAGACCCAGATTCATTTTCTTTAGAATGTGTTCTGCAACACATACCTCACTTTTTATCTAAGTAACTTTTTTTAAATCTTTCTAAAACTTGAGCAGTCTGTGTAAATATCTAGTGAATTCATATTGAAGGCCTCTAAAATCATCTTTCAACCCTGGCTTAATAATTTCCCATTATGATTATTATATAGAAATAGAAAAAATGTAGAGACTGACAAGATTAATGCATTACAAGGTCTTAGCCTCACTGCCTGGATGAAAAAGTATTAATTAAATCATTGGGAATCAGAGTTATTCTCACATTTTATTATGAATATAAAATGAAAAGTAGTGTTAAAAAGGAAAAAGGACATATTGAGTCAATTATTATGGTATTCAATATTCTTCTCGGTCAGTGTTTATTTCAGGACTAAGATGATACTCAAAATCTGTGCTCAATATCCGCAAATGGTAGAATTGTTGATATTCTGTGTGAATAGGCTTGGAATGAAGGGCAAAGTTTTGCTTTTTTTCATGTGTGTGGCAGGTGAAGAAATGAATTACAAAAACATGCTATTTGACTGGCCGATTGATAAATGAAGAAATAGGATCCTGAGAGGTGCTAGACAGAAGAGTAACTAAGGTGAAAACTAAGGCAGTATAGAATCATGATTGATATTCTGTAAAATAGCTTTGGGTCAAGAGTATTGGGGTTCGTATTGAGGGTCTATCACTTATTATTTCTATAACTTAGGACAGATTGCTTACTCTCTCTGCACCTCAGTTTCCTTCTCTGTAAAAAGGGGGTAGCACCTTATAAGAGTTATTGTGATGTTTAAATAAGTTTATATCTAATAATCAATCTACTTTTATCTCTCTATTGATCTATTATCTGTCTATCAATAAACTTACACCTGTACTTATTAAACACGCAATATTAGCTATTATTGTAGGTCAATGCATTTATAGTCAGAATAATGCAGCCTCTATTTATTATGAGAAGTTATTTAAGAATGTGGAAAAGTGATGATCTTTTCCATGTCAATAAATAGTTTATGGCTGGTTGTGGTGACTCACACCTGTAATTTCAGCACTTTGGGAGGCCGAGGCAGGTGGATCACAAGGTTAGGAGATTGAGACCATCCTGGCTAAGCCGGTGAAACCCCATCTCTACTAAAAATACAACAAATTAGCTGGGTATGGTGGTACCTGCCTGTAGTCCCAGCTACTCAGAAAGCTGAGGCAGGAGAATCACTTGAACCTGGGAGGCGGAGGTTGCAGTGAGCTGAGATCCCACCACTCCAGCCTGGGTGACAGAGCAAGACTCTGTCTCAGGGAAAAAAAAAGTTTATAATGTAGGTAATAAGATATGATATATTGTATATTAAATTTGAAATTAAGAAATGGCAGACTGCAACGGTTATCACTTTGCTACAGCCTGATTTTCAGGTACATTTAAAATGGTACTTATATCTCTCTGATCTCTCTCTGTCTCTCAGGCTTTTACTTTGAGGGTAAAGAATTTGTATGTGGAAATAAAATGTATTATTGTCTGCATGCAACATAACTTAGGAATCACATAGAATCAGATGCCAGGACCACTCCAGGTTTGTAGGTAATAACAGAAAAGAAGGATGACTGTTTGAACTATGCTTCTCAGTTTTAAATCAACCCAAATTATAAGTCTCCAGGGAAATTATTACTTAGAAACCTTTATCAGTAAGCCCCTTTGGGATTGCCTATATCTATGTGACTGAAAGAATAAGCCAAAATTATCATTCCATCTAGAAAATAACTGATAGTCTGAGTCTCAGTGGCAAAGAATTTAAGTGTGATTCCGTTAGCACAGTTGTCTCAAACCTTCTCTTTCTGTAACATAAATATGTAGCCCCACATGGGTCTTATTCTAACACCAGGATGTCTTCAAATGCCAGAATCTGGAAATGAAGAATGAAGAAGAATAAAACATGCCAACTATAATAAAGAAAAATACTGGATCTATGATGAGAAAAGTACATTGCAAATTATGGGAAATATTTGCAGAACAAAACAGATTTTCAAATTAAAATTTTAAAATATTCTAATATAAACATATTTTCATGAATACAAAATAAAAAAAATTTTTCTTTTGCACATGAGTGTAAATAAAGAACAATCAGATATCCTCATGGCTTAGTCTCAAATATGCTGCTGATTTCTGCTCAAATGTCAACCTAACATATAAATCTTCCCTGATTCCCGTATCTAAAATAACTCCCCGACTGTTCTCTATACCCCTACCCTGCTTTATTTTTCTTCATGTCTTTTAGCACCACTTGATATATAAATGTATTTATTTTTAATACTTTAGCTTTTCTGTTATTAATAATTCTTGGAGCATTGCAACTTCCTAAAATTAAATCAGATAATTTTTAGTTAATGTATGTTAAAACTGAATCAATTAGTAGTTATTTACAGGATTGAAGTGAGTAAACAGATCAAGGATAACATGAGCGTGTAATATTTTGAAATGATTTTGTAATTTGACACAATAATAAAAATTTTTATAAATCATAGGCCATGCCTTAAGCATTTTCATAATGTTTGTTTCAGGTTTTTTTTTTTTAATTTTCAAATAGGTTCATTCATTTATTCAAACAGTAAGTATTGTGTATTTATTATGTAACTAGAAAATACACCTGGCACTGTGCTACAGCTGAAAATTAGACAATCCTGTATTGCTCTCAAGTTGCTTATAATCTAGTATCGTAGACAAAGGTTAAACAAGTAATTATTAAAATAGATTAAATTCCAATTAATAATCAGAAGAAGAAATAGAGAATTTTGGTGAGTGATTGTAGGGAGTCCAAATCTTGTTTGGGAGATTAGGAAAGGCTTCTCTGAGACCCTGACATTTAGAAAGAGGCTTGAAATTTAAATTGGGAAGGCAAAAAGGAATCTGGAGGACGCAGAGGGAGGAGCATGTCTGGTAGATCAAATAGCAGGCCTGAGGATTAGATAATGGAAAAAAAAAATCTCAGCTTGCTTAATGACCTAAAGAAGACCATTGATAAGATTTGGCTCTGTGTGCGCACCCAAATATCATCTTGAATTGTAACTGTCACAATTCCCACATGTTGTGGGAGAAACCTGGCAAGAGGTGATTAAATTTTGGGGGCAGGTCTTTCCTGCACTGTTCTTGTGATAGTGAATGAGTTTCAACAGTTCTGATGGTTTAAAAAAAAATACAGCAACAACGACAACAACAACAAACGGGAGTTTGCTGACACAAGCTCTCTTTCCCTGCTGCCATGCACGTAAGATGTGACTTGCTCCACCTTGCCTTCTGCCATGATTGTGAGGCTTCCCCAGCCATGGAGTTCTCAATTAAACCTCTTTCCTTTGTAAATTTCCCAGTCACAGAAATGTCTTCCTCAGCAGCATTAAAACAAACTAATACAGTAAGTTGGTACTAGTAGAATGAACTACTGCCGAAAAGATACCCAAAAATGTGGACGCAACTTTAAAACTGGGTAACAGGCAAAGGTTGGAAAGGTTTGGAGGGCTCAGAAGAAGATAGGAAAATATGGGAAATTTTGGAACCTCCTAGAGACTTGTTGAATGGCTTTGACCAAAAGCCTGATTGCAATATAGACAAAAAGGTCTGGGCTGAGGTGGTCTCAGCTGGAGATTAGGAACTTGCTGGGAACTGGAGCAAAGGTGACTCCTGTTATATTTTAGCAAAGAGAATGGCAGCATTTTGCCCCTGCTCTAGACATTTGTGGAATTTCGAACTTGAGAGAGGTGATTTAGGTTATCTGGTGGAAGAAATTTCTAAGCAGCAAAGCATTCAAGAGGTGACTTGGATACTCTTGAAGGCCTTCAGTTTTATAACAGAAACAGAGTATAAAAGTTTGGAAAATTTGCAACCTGACAATGTGGTAGAAAAGAAAAACCTGTTTTCTGAGGAGAAATTCAAGCCAGTTGCAGAAATTTGCGTAAGTAACAGGGAGCCTAACCTTAACCACCATGACCTGGGAAAATGTCTCCAGGGCATATGAGATCTTCATGGCAACCCCTCCCATCACAGGCCCAGAGGCCTAGGAGAAAATGGTTTCATGGGCCAGGCCCAGGATCCCTGTGCTGTATGCAGACTAGGGACTTGGTGCTCCGCATCCCAGTTGCTCCAGCCTGAAAAGGCCGAAATGGGCCAACATAGAGCTCAGGCTGTGGCTTAGAGGACACAAGCCCCAAGCCTTGGTAACCCTATGTGGTGTTGAGCCTGCAGGTGCACAGAAGTCAGGAACTGGAGTTTGGGAACCTCTGCCTAGATTTCAGAAGATATAGGAAAATGCCTGAATGCCCAGGCAAAAGTTTGTTGCAGGAGTGGGGTGCTGATGGAGAACCTCTGCTAGGTCAACGCAGAAGGGAAATGTGGAATTGGAGCCCCCACACAGAGTCCCTACTGGGGCACCACCCAGTGGGACTGTGAGAAGAGGGCCACCATTCTCCAGACTCCAGAATGGTAGATACACTGAAAGCCTGTCCTGTTCACCTGAAAAAGCCACAGACAATGCCAATCCATGAAAGTAGCCGGGAGAGAGGTTGTACCTTGCAAAGCCACAGGGGCAGAGCTGCCCAAGACCATGGGAACCCACATCTTGCATCAGCATGACCTGGATATGAGACAAGGAATCAAAGGAGATCATTTTGGAGCTTTAAGATTTGACTGCCCTGTTGGAGTCTGGACTTGCATGGGGCCCATGGCCCCTTTGTTTTGGCCAATTTCTCCCATTTAGGATGGCTGTACTCACCCATTGTCTGTACTCCCATTGTATCTAGGAAGTAACTAATCATCTGTATCCCAACTGTATCTAGGAATTAACTAACATTTGATTTCACAGGCTCATAGGCCAAAGGGAATTGCCTTGTCTAATAAAACGCATATTAGTAAATTTTGTTTTACTTATAAAGTTCAGAAAATCATGAAAAACTGTAGAAGAGACAATAAGCAACAAAATTAAAAGCTGGGAAGCAGTTGAAGAAATGAAAACTGACTAAGCAAAAGGGAGAATGTTGAGTCTGAAATCAGCAGTTAAGATAGGTTAGGAATTGAACAGATTCATACTACAGTCTCTCAATTTCTCAGCAATCAGGCTTTCTAGGTTCCATGGAAGTAGGAATAAAGGAAGAGAATCTAAACATTCCCTCCCATAAGAGCAGAATGATAGAAGTTTATATGTTATGTAGAAATGAACCCAAAATCTCTATACAAGAAAAAGTCATGTACAGTTGCAAGTATGAATGAGGTGGTAAAATCTGTACAAAAAAGAAAGTAGTAAAACTAACAAAAACAGATTAGATGTTGAAAATCTCGGCATTTTTTTTAGAATTCTGTTAGGCTGCTTCTAGTTAAGCACTGAGCATGGGAAATTGTCCTTGGGCAACATGACAAGACCCAAAGTAAGGACCTAAAAATAGTGCATGGGGGATCCCAACAGTCTGGTGCTGATTTCTCTACTGAACCTTCACTGGCAAAGTCCAACCTCAGACCTACCATCCAATTTTAGTCTCCATTAGCAGTAAATAAAGAACTATCAGATATCTGAGGAAGATCTCTTTACTTAAAAGAAAAAAATAAAAGGCCAAAACAAAGAAATTTAAAAAGCAAACTGAAGAAAATAAAACTATAGAAAAAAATAAAACAATAAAAACTAAGATTAAGAACTTGAGAGATAAAAAGACGTACAACATGAAATAAGAAGATACTATTAAAGAAAAAGATTAATATTGAAACAAAAAGTTCTAGTGATATTAAAAATAAAAGCCTAGAAGAAATAAAAAGCAAAATAGTAGGCTTGCGAGTTAGAGTAGGGTATATATTTCAGATAGTAGACCAAAAATATGAAGTGGGAATATATTCCAGATACTAGAGCAAAAATGTGAAATTAAGAGATAACATAAGAAAATTGGATGATCAGCCCACAAGAGCCAATATCCAAATTATAGTCATTTTAGCTAGAGAGATAGGAGAAATGGAGGAAGGAAACCATTAATCAAAGAATTTAAGGGAATTCCAAAGACAGAGAAACATGTTTACAGATTAAAAAGGTCCATTACATGCCCAGATAGTACCACATCATGAAATTTTAGAGGAACAAAATTAAGAACCAAAAAACTTCCAGAGAGAAATAGAAAGCAATAGCAAACAATGGCACACTGCTTTCTAATCCTAAAAAACAATCATTTTCAACTTAGAATACTATAGTCAGACACCGGCAATAAATTGCTAAGGTAGAACACAAACTACTGTGACATGCAAGGCACAAAAACTCACCTCCTAGACACAGTTCCTAAAGAGGTTTCTGCAGGAGGCACACCACTAAAGCAAAGACATGAACCGTGGAAGTGTACATTATAAATAGAAAGTTATGGAATTATAGAAACAGGACATTAGGACACAGGTGAAAGGAATGTCCGGGAGGGCTTAAAAGGGAGAAGCAAGCTAGGCTTGGAAGTCAACCAGAGTGGAACAAGTCAATAGGCTGTGGGAGAGATTTTTCAAAATGCAGAAACTGAAAGAATATCTGATATGTCAGACAATCTGTTAGATTTAGGGAACTAGCAAAGAATTTGTGATAAATGCAAAAGTAAGCAGACTAAAAGAAAAAAAAAACCTAGAAAATTACAGAAAATCTAAGGAATACAAAATGTGTGGAAAATTAATGTTCTATTCTGAATCAAGAAATAACAACATTGTTTATTTGTGGAGCTGTAGAGGTAAGCATTAAAATGATTAACTTAGAATTAAAAATGGTTAACTTGGAGCTGGAAGATGGGAATGTCAGTGTATTCTGGGTATGTAGCAAGCCTTGAACAAACTTTGTAGAACTATTTGACTTTTTAATTCATGTAGAATTCATGCATACATGTAGAATTCTGAAAAAAATAATAAAATAAGTTTAAAAACCAACCCATTGGTATTGAAATTATCCAGACAAGAAATCCTAATAACTTGGACTAAGGTAATGAGCGCAGAGATAGTGGAGAATGCATGGATTCGATACAGAGGATAAGGAATAGTGAGTTGTTTGTTAATGGTAGCTTTCAGGTTTCTTCATGAGCAAAAAATGAAATAAAGAACATAAGAGTAACAAAAACAGAAAAAAAGTATACAAGTTGTCTTTCATAAATGCCAAGCTAGAAATAACATGGATGAATTGAGTACTGACTCTGTAAAACATTCTGAAACTCAAAGGAAAATCTAGGCTGGCGATAAAAACCAAGAGTCCTGAGCACTGATGTAACTCATTAATTATGACTTCAGCATTTGGAACGATGCACATGTAGAGTCAATTACCAGAAAAAAAATAGCAAATTAACAGTCTTTCCATTAGCTGCTCACAAATACATATAGTGTCCTTGCATTCTTTCCCTTCCATGCACATTCTTCCTAGTCTTTCTAAACCTTTAGCCTCTTCCCCAGGATCTAGTTGTTTATGGTCCTCAAAGTCATAAAAATGGTAATTCTTGGGAACATCATGATACAATCTTACTGTCTGCACTAAAAGAGGACATTTCGTTGTTTAAACTTCAGCTTGGAGAGTAAGCCAATAGAATTTACTCATAACCTTGATGACCTTGATGCATTATGGGTTTAATAAAGTATCTTCTTTTCTACTAAGTCATGCTAGTCTCCCTTCCTACCAGTAGCAAGGATATAAAGAAAAATGCTTGTGGGATTGGATAGTGGGAACTATCTTTCTGTTAAATGACACTAAAGGCTGCAAGTTAATCAAAGATGAGAATTTACATTAAGAACAAAAGAAGTTATAAAGACAAGTCCTGTAAAACTACAACATTTAAATTTTAGATAGAGGAGAAGCAGAAAAATCGTAGCATAGTGGCCAAAAAATAGAGAAAGAAAGCTGTGAGGATTTAGTGTCACTGAAGCCAAACTAAGAGAGTTTCTAAGATGGAGAAATCAACTATTTGGAATGTGATAGGAGGCTGTTTTTAAAGTGAGCCTCTGAGAAGGTAAGTTAGATTTGCCAAAATTGTGGTGGTTGATAATTTTCTAGCACAGGTTAAATGGAATAATACAAGCACTGGTGAGCTCATAGAGTTTTTTTGATGGAATCTCTGTTTTCTCAATCTCTCTTTAGCCATTTTGAAGTCTTGCATAATAATTAGTCAAGATTCAGCATATCCAGGGGTCATGGTTAATACTGAGTTTAAAATCAAATGTATTAACCCCAACATTTGAGTTGTCTCCTTTTGAAATGGAAGATAAATAGCTTAAACTGTGTCTTCGTTTTAAATATACAGACAGACACACAAACATAGTGGACAATAACTGAATAAAATGTTTTTTAAACAAACAAAAAGCTATGTTTTCCTATATTTAACCAAATAAGTTTGCTTCATTTACATCTTGCTAATGAAATGTTTGCTTTGCTGTTTGACACTAACTATGAAACAGAAAATGAAATTTTAGAGCAATCTATTTTGGTATAAGAAACAAAATCAAACATTACTTAAAATTGTAGTATCTTACTATTTATTAAGCCTTTGTTTTATGTAAGACATTTGACCTTCAATTGTCTGATTTTACATGTATAATACTCATACAAGTACAAAATAAAAACATTAATAAATAGAATTATAGGGGAATTTAGTGGTATTGTTTTTGAATTCGGAAAGGCTGTTTATAACATTTTAATTTTTAAACTGACAATGGCAAACTCGTTCCTATTAGGGTCTAGAAGCATTTGGGTCACATTGCTTTTGTAATGATTTGAAATCTTTCTATTTGAATAGTCTTGGAATGAATTAGAAGTCTTTAGTCTCCTTCTGTGTACCTTAGAGGGATGCTTAGCAACCTTGTGGTTGTAATAGTTCTGAATCTCTTGGATCACTTTCAGTAAATATCAGTTCAAACAGCACTGAACTTGAGAAAGTTGATCTACTTCTTTGCCTTTTGAATGAGACAAACACATGCCTTTCTGGGCTCAGGAAAATCACCTTAATTTCTTCTCTCTCTTCCCTACCATATGCCCTCCTGCAAACTCTAGGATCCTGGGGCAAAGATAAGCAGCCGTAAAGTGTCATTGTTGCATATCCTAAACTTTCTCAAGGGCCTTGTGTACTATTCTGTTTGAAGCCCCCCTCGAGATGTTTTATCCAATCCTTTGAGCTAATTCAGAAGGGTCAAGAAGCCATGCAGGGTCCTCACTTGACCACTGCCAATTCAGGCTTTACCATTTCAGCATAAACTAAACAGAAGGACCTTAGAAGAGAGAGAGAGAGAGAGAGAGAGAGAGAGAGAGAGAGAGAGAGAGAGAGAGAGAGAGACTGGCGAAATTTGGTTTGTTTCTGACCAAAAATATGGAAAGCGGGTAATTCTTTTACTTACAGAGTATATGGAAAAAGACAAAGTTATAATGAGGTTAAGCCAGCTATAGCCATTGTACAGATCTTCTAGATATTTATTTAAATCTGTGCTAAGGGGAAGGAATGGTAATAGAGCAGCAGAAACAACATGAGATAATCTAAGGAATATAAAACCAGCCCAGATCTTCCATGACCTTGGTGTGACCTTGGATAAATCACTGCAATGAGTTTTCTCCATCAATAAAATGAGAAGGTCCTACTAAATCGCTCCAGCAGATCCATTCAGCTTTTATATTCAAATACACATTCACACCTTAGAAGTAAGCTCTGTATATGTATTTGGTGAGAATATTTCTCATAATAATTATGATGGCTCATCTATGTAAGCCTAAAAATACAGATTTTCAAAAACCATGGTGTTACAACACAACATTATACTCTTGATCTCAAATATTTCCTGGTTGAATGTCTGTATAGATATGCAGCAAGATGAGATATTTTGTTTTACCTTCTTGAATATAACAGTTTCATTACTTGCTGCATATCTAATGTTGAAGGACACCTAGTTGCCACGCGCAGACCACCATGTCATTTATCTTTCTGGCAAATGTCACTGAATTTTAATAGTAGGAAGTAAAGAAAGATACTGTCTTTTTAAAAAATGTGAAGGGTTTAGGATGAAACAAATAAATGTTTAAGTAAAAAAATACATTTTAAAATTGTGGTCAATATATATGTGAAGCATAGGAAATTGTTTTAGTGAAACAGAATGAATTAATTTTTCATTTGCAATATGCTAATGTTATATAAGACACATCCAAATAGTCCTCTAGCAAAAATGTCTACACTGTGATTTTTGTAAGTCTAAACAAAATGCACGGAATTCATTTCATAAAATCCATTCAGATGTGTATATGTTCAGCCTGCACATTAATGCAGCATTCTGATGGGCTGTAGCTATTGAAATGTGTTACATTTGCTCCATAACATTCTCTGCTAAAAAGCTGTTGTCTTGAGAGCTCTCATGCTGTGTTGTTAATAACAGTAGGATCTTAAATGAAGCTATTACCTCCGCTCTATAAATCACAGTTGTTTTAAATCAAAGAACATTAAAATGAGTTAGTTGCCACTGAGGGATTATTCAGTCTAAAAGAAGCAACTTTACACAGATTTAGATGAAACATACATAGGCACTTTAAGGACTCATTGCTTTTTGTAGGTAAAGATTTGGATCATCAGTCATGCTGGGGAAAAGTAACTCTACTGGCAAAAATAAAAAAGGCATGATTCAACATTTACAGAAAAGGAGAGTCCACAATCTGGGGCAAAATAGAAATCTTATCACTGTGTTTCTACTATGAGCATGTGCTTTACAAAGTCCCATTCTGTAGCCCAGAATCCCGGGAGCACCTGTCAAGTAAGAGTTCTGGGGACAGAAGTAATATTGTCACATTACTAATTCTACCTTTGGATATTTTCAGTAGTTGTGAAATTCTTCAAGTATCTTTTTTTTAAAAAAAGATAATCTCATATTTCATAAACTCTAATATGATAGTAATTACATGTTTAATGTCCATTAATTGTGGAATACATATAAGGCCAAAAATCCATCCTGAATTCAGAAACTCTTTAAAAAGTTATCTTAAATCAAAATAGCATTTAAATACTCAAATATTATAATATGTGTTAGATATATGTGTGAGAAATAGTTTATTTTATCTCTAGGCAATTCCTGGTGCATTTATAGATTTGCAGATATCAGAAATGCATAGCCCTCATGTTCTTTAAGCCAGTAATTTCCATGCTTTCTACATGGTAGTAGGTACAATGGATGAGATCCTATTTGTTATGTGCTATGTAACATTAGACATATCAAATATGTTTTAGGAGATTCATTCTAAAAGTGGTTAATGATTACATCTATAATGAAATAGCTATTTAAAAACTTCACTAATATTGTGTGTTATGCACAATTTTTAGCTAAATGGCTATAATCCTACCCCTTTTCTCTGGCTGAAGAAAGCACCTAATAATGCAGCATAAAGAAACAGATGCATTCCTTAGCATCTTTAATCTGCTCTAATTTCAGAGATTAACCATACATTTTGTCTTTTTTTGTAAATTTTGAAACACAACTTGAAGTGTTTTACAAATGTAAGTATATTCTTTTTAAAAAGCACTAATAAATGATAGGTTTGCTTTTGATGATATGGATATCTACACATTCAGCTGCATGGAATCCGGGCCAACTTGCACCCCAAATTTCCTTTAATATCCATGAATCCTATGAACTTCTGTTAAGCAAAATATAGATGACTCTTCTTGACTACATAGATAAAATTCTAATATTCAGCTAAGGGGCAAAAGATTCTATTACAACTGATTGACTTAAGTTAAACACATTGGCACGAACTGCAAAGATATGCTCATTGATCAGCTATTGCTCAGAGGGCATTTAGGAAAAGACATATGCTCATGGAGCAGCAGTTCAATTCTCAGCATGCTGCTGTAATTACATGCTTCAGTGTGTGCGCTTAGTGACAAGAGAAGGAAAACCAGCACTGCCTCAGAGAACACAAGGGTACCGGTTCAACAATCCCCACTGTCCTAGGTGCTAAAGTTTTTATCATTTTCAGAAAAAAATGGTACCTTTCAAAAACATGTTCTCATAAATGGAATCCTTCTGTCATATCCTAAGATAGTCTTTATTTGTTAAAAATCGATTTCTATTTATTTTCATAACATATTTCAGCAGGTTATTTGTCTACTTAATTTTGGGCCTCAGGATTCTAGGTTGACAGGTGACTGGAAAATATCATCTTCTGCATGGGATGAATAATGATGAGGCCATCAAAGGAAAGGGGTGAGGATTAAACTGTGAGATAGGTAGAATCTGTCACTGGTAACACAGTCCCTCCCATTAATTCCCAGTGTTTGATTGCTTAACATGTTATGGAAATCTTATTACTCATAGACATTTGGTTTTTCTAAGCCTAGAGGTCATCTGTCTTTGGTTTCATGAATAATCTTAGTAAAGCAAGTGAAATTCATCCTCTTTTGTGATATCGAGTTGAATTTACTCTGAAGCTTACAGCTTAGTTTCAGATCTCGTCTCTTGCATACCTCCTTTTGAAGCCTTATACCTAATTTTTATCCGCAATTGTGCAGTGTTGTTTTTTATAAGGAGAGTGGCAGGATCTGCAAAACCCAAATCAGACCCCACTCGTATAGTTTAGCTTAGTATAGCAGCTCTCCCAACAGTGCTGCCCTTACACAGCGCCAAAGCCTTAAGAGAAAAAGGTGCAATGGTCAAGACTGAATTCCAAGTACGTGGCGTTGAGGAGCAAAAAACCTTTCCAGTGTCTGAAAGCAAGTCTTGCTGCCCCTATATATTGATATTTCCGTGGACTTAATTTACATGGGAGTCGTCTGAGTTTCTCTTACTCTCTGTGGCATGTGCAGACTTCTTATATTTGCACAAAATTGGCAAACAACAAAAATAGCATTGATAACAAGAATAATCAGACAGCTGTGTGCGAAGGGAGAGAATACAGTCGTGGGTTCTGTTCCTGGTTGGGCCAGTAAAGCCCCTTTCTCAGCCCTCTTTTCCATTTATCGCTAGAGACAGAAACTAAAAACAATGGCTTCAGATTGCTAAAAGCCTAAAACAAAACAAAACAGAACAACAAAATAAGGCAGGTTAGACCTCGCTGACCACTGAATGAAGGCCAGAATCTTTGCTACATAGTGGCATCCACTGCAAAATTGAAGTAAATGTACTGAAGATGTTGTCTGAAGTCAGATATGAATCAGAATGTAAAAGAAGAATTCAGGTTTGGAAAGTAGCTTTCCAGTTCAGAAAAACAGAAAAACACAGATTTCTATTAAGATACCGAAAAAAATAGTCAATATTTTGAGCTAAATGAAAAAATAATATTTTAAAAAACTAAAATATTATCTTTTAATTCCTTACATTTCATGACTAAACAATACCAGAGCAATAAGACCTTCAAATTGGAAGTCATCTTGGGCCATTATTTTCAGTTTCTCATTCACTGCAACAATCGTCTTTACCGTCTTAACAGGGAGACTATTTAACTTCAGTTGCCTTCCTGTGAAAATCTTCATTGTTTTCAGCCGAAATCAGCCTTAGTGCCAAATGCTGCCTTGCTTCCCATTTTTTGCATGACTTGCAAACCAAGAATGATTTTAAAATTTTAAATGGTTTTTAAAATCGTAATACATGACAATTATATGAAACTCATATTTTAGTTTCTATAAATAAAGCTTTATGAGGGCACAGCCATGGTTATTATTTATGTATCAGTGATGGCTGTTTTTATGCTGTGATGGCAGAGATGAGCAGTTTCAAGAGACAGAAAGGCCCACAAGCCTAAAATATTTACTGTCTGGCCGTTTACAGAAGTTTACTGATTCCTCAAGAACCACATAATATAAATGTCTTTCTTTTCTCCTTAAGAGAATGGCAAATATTTTAGGTTCTTCTCTCTGTCTCTTTTTCTATTTACTTTTAAATTGCTGATTATCTTCATTTTGCCTTCTTATTTCTCCTTAATTAGGATAGTTATATATTAACAAGCAGTTGTCAGAAATAATCAGAGATTATATCTACCTTTTGCCTAGTTTCCATAAATTATAACATTTTGCAAAGCTATAGTAGGATAATCAAGATACTGACAGGGATCTTATCAATCTTACTCAGATTTCCTGTTTTACTTGTACTCATTTTCACATATGTGCATGTTTGTGTGCATGTGTATAAGTTCTTTTTTTTTTTTTTTTTTTGAGACAGAGTTTTGCTGTTGTTGCTTAGGCTAGAGTGCAATGGCACAATCTCGGTTCACTGCAACCTCTGCCTCCCGGGTTCAAGAGAGTCTTCTACCTCAGCCTCCCAAGTAGCTGGGATTACAGACATGTACCACCATGCCTGGCTAATTTTTGTATTTTTAGTAAAGACAGGGTTTCACCATGTTGTCCAGGCTGATCTCGAACTCTTGACCTCACATGATCTGCCTGCCTCGGCCTCAGAAAGTGCTGGGATTACACATGGGAGCCACCATGCCTGGCCGTGTATAAGTCCTCTACAGATTTTATCACTTGTGTACATTCATGCATCTTCCACCATACTAATGTTATTAAACATATTTCTCTCTTTTATTCTTAAATCCTTTCATACTTTTATCATTCTCATGAGACATAATTTGAACACTCTGTCCACCTTTGTTAACTTCTGATATCCTTGAATTTATTGATTCATCATTTGAAGTGTCTCTTTCTATTCCCAGTTATGTTGTGTACAGGGATTTGCAATCTTCAGAGAAACTTAGAAGTTATTGAAGAACTTTATAGTAAGATAAGAAACCTGACTCTGGCAACCTCAGAAAGTAGTATGGTCTTATTAAGTGATAAAAAATTATGATGTGTTAAGCAAAAATGAAAAGTAATGCAATAGCCAAATTGAAATCTGCATCTGATGCAGTAAAAGGCAGAATGCAAGCAACCTGAATCAGTAATAAAGTATAAAAGAAGTATTAAACTCTCTGAAATCCAGAAGGAAGAATACTGACAAGAAAAGAAAGAGAGAGAGAGAGAGAGAGAGAGAGAGAGAGAGAGAGAGAGAGAGAGAAACAGAGACCCAGAGACTGAGACAAAAACTTGACTAGTCTTAAAAAGATACTGTGAGAGAAAGTGCTAGGGATGGAGGAGGAGGAGGGAGAGAAAGAGGAAGGGCGGGGGAAAGATGTGGGGGAGGAAGAGAGAAGGGAAGAAGAGAGGGAGGAAAAGAAGGAAGAGAGAAAGGAAAGAAGGAAGGTAATTGTACCATAACCATGATACAATGATAAAAATCAGGAAATTTGTACTTATTATTAACTAAACTCCACACATTATTCAGATTTCAACAGTTGTCCAATTAATTTTTTCTTTTGTTTTAGATTTGGATTCCGGTTCCAGAATTGCATTTAGTTATTTGTTTTAGTCTCTTCCAGTTAGTAACCATTGTAACTGTCTTTTTTATTTTATTTTATTTTTATTTTTTGGCAACTTTTTAGCACTTTTGAAGAGCATTGGTTAGGTTCCTTTTTAACTCCAACAGATAACTTTGTGATGTCAGTCAGAATGAATACAGAAAACTAGGCGTCTTCTTTCGAAAAATATGAAAATGAGACCCATCTAGTGGACAAAATATTGCATCACACAATAACCAAGTGCCACTTTGTGTAGGCATGTAGAAAGATATATGTAGTACACATATAATTTAAAATGTCAATTAAATATTGTCTTCTTTGAATTTTCTCCTGTAACAAAAATTGCAATAACCAATGCTAAAATCCAGTATTAGCAAAATTATAAAACCAAGAACATACCCAAAAAACTCTAATGCTTATCTTGAAAATATTAATCTCAATTTAAAACAACTTAAATCTAGTATTTACTTACCTATGTGTATTCCTAGTGTCTTCCAGGTAATGGCTAGTCACAGCTTTGGAAATTAAACTGAGTAGGGCCCTGGCAATCTACCTATCATTTGACAACTCTGTATCACTCTGTGGCAAATATAATCTCCCTGGTTGGCCAGGGTCAAACAATAAAGGAAAACTACCAGGATAAGGCAATCTGTTTTTATTCCAGACAACTAACCTTCTGAATAAAGTGATACCTACTCATAAATTTGTTTGGTAAGTGATTTGAATTCTTTTGTTGAAGGTGGGAAATAGAGCATGTTAATATTTTTACTAGGTGTGGAAGCTATATGAGAACCAATGTATGTTTCTGTTTTTTGAGTGGAACAGCTTTTGGTGAACAAGTGGTGAATCAGGGGAAGGGACCATTTAATTCCATGAACATTGGATTCAATTTAACATTTGGAAACTTTTCAATAGTCACAGTACCTGTACTATGGATTAAGAGAAAGGAATTATGAAGCACAGACAAAGAAGGCAAATGAGAGTGGAAGCCATTCAACTCAAAATTTGATGATTAAAAAAAAAGAATTTTGTAATTAGATAAAAATTCCCCTTCATCTAAACTCTGAAGTGCAAAGTGTACCTTCTATTTTCATTTACATCCATCCAAACCAAAAGCAGTTTTCTATCATAAAATACAATATTTTTCCTTTCAGTGAAATCTTTAAAGTGTAAACTGTGAGATATCTCAAGGCTTTTCTAGAATGCACAGCTGCAAAAACAAGATATTTAAACCCTCAAACAGTTTGGGTCTATTTCAAGGTTTTGTTCTTGGCCTTATTATGCAAAAAAACAAAAAGTTGCCCTTGGCCTCTAAATTAGGGAATGACAATTTAAAATGTTCATTGATATAAATCATATACAGTCTTTATTCATTTTTAAATCATTTAATGTTAGCAACTTTAACAAAGAACTAGAAATATTAATATATACATTGCCAAATATTTGCAATATTTAGTTTCTTTTCCTATGAAAGTAAAATTTTGTCCTAAGCCTGGACACTGCTTCCAATTGCATTTTTAGGTACATAATTTTGTCAGAAAGTTGATAATTTTGAGTTTAATATTTCCCCATGTACTTAAAAAATTAATATTTTGATGTATTTTAGATGTATCATTTTACCAAGATAGTATAAAAAAGGCTTATGCATAAGCATTCATATGGTAATAATTTAAAAAATGATATTATCTTTCGTAACTATGTAAATCAAACCTGGCAGCTGATGCTTGGCAGTTGAAGAAGACCCACAAAATTATTCTTGCAAATTATGATGAGTAACTGAACCCAAAGCGACCCCTGGCACAACTGGATAACAAATTAGTCAAAGAAAGAATTACTAGCAATTATATTTTCTGATTGCCTACAAGCAGACAACAAAATTTGGTATAGTCTCATGTATGTCTGTTTTCTTAACTAGCTTCTTGTTCTGGTCCCTGAAAGCATCATAGACAAAAGAAACAGATCTGTTTTTTCTTGATAATCAGCACATATGGTTGCCTTAAAATATCTCCCTACCCCCTCCCATTTTAGCATATGACGATAAGTTCTGTAATGTTTATGAGATTAACATGCAGAAATCAACTGGTTTGAACTGACTAGTATTAGAATTATATATTAATGGTAAATAACTGCTAAGTGAACCCTTCCTGATAACATATTGATGGATTAAAGAGGGAATGGTGAACCAAAATGAGAAGAGAGAAAAAGTTGATGAGAAAATTGGAAGATATGATGTCTAAAGGCTAACTTCTTCTACTTTGCAAATTATCTTAATAACAGTCACAGCAGAAATTAGTGGTTTTGGACTCCTGTGTCGATTGTGGTGTGGTATTTTGTCGATTGTGATAGTTTTCTATTTGTCTTTCCAACATGGATTTAGTCTTTCCCTTTCTCCTTGCTCCTGCAGATAGACTGCTATGTTCACTACTTCCAAAGGGAAGCATCAAAACAAACACAGTGACCACAATAGCCACAACAATAATCGAAACAATAACCAAAAAAAAGAAAAGGTTAGCTTGAATTTCACTGTGGCTTTGCTTTTTAGATACTTGAGGCCTTGAGAGAATGAAGAAGATTTGAAATACAGATTAAAAATAAATGAAAGGAAAATAATCTCCTTTCCTACTAATCCTCCCAACTAGGGGGAATATAGATGGAGAAGACAGAGGAATTACGGGGGTATTAAGGAGTTAGCCTGGGTAGGCACATAAGGCCAGCACACGGACAATACAACAGGCCTGTAGGACTGTGCAGACGTCTATGGAGAATGAAAGTAGATGACCAGGAATTAAATAAGATGGTCCTCCCCATTTATGCAGCTGCTCCCAATATTGCCTCCCTTCTGATGAAGGCAGGAGTAGGAGAGGACTGGGCACCTATTCTTTCATTATGGATTTAGCCAATGCCTCCTTCAACATCTCCACTGCCCCAGGGAGTCAAGGCCAATTTGCATTCACCTGGGAAGGAGAACAATGGACTTTTACTCTCTTACCCTATGGATACCACCCAGGAGCGGGTACGTGTTTTCCATTACATTAATGATATCATGCTAACTTCAGAGCCCAGCTTACAAACTGCAAGCCCCACTCAGCTGCCTCAACAGAGGATAGGTGGTCATCGTGGACAAAGTCCAAGGTTCATGCTTGTGAGTCAAATACTTGGGTGCCATCTGGTCAGGTAACACCAAACAAAGTCTTTCAGTCTGCTGTTATGAGTAAGGTTCAGGCCTACCCATGTCCTACTACACCAAAGCAGCTGTAAACCTTTTTAGGCCTTCTAGGATATTGGCATCCTTCTATTCCCCATTTGGCCCAATTCCTTAGGCCCCCATACCGCTTAGTCAGGAAGTGGTCCACTGGGATGGGTCCACAAAGGAGGATGAGGTCTTTGAACAAGCTAAAGTCACAGTGAAACAAATAAAAGCCTTGAGATTTCTAGTGCAGGGACAGCTCTGTGAATTAGACATAGGCCAGGTCCCTGAGAGGTTTGGGTGGGGCCTGTAGCAAGGGCAAGTGCATAAATGAGCAAATTCAGGATTCTGGTCCCTACTGTGTAAGGGGGCTGAAGGTGGATTACGGTGCCATGGTGCGAGAACTCTGAGCTGCATATTGTGCTTTGCAGCAGGTAGAGGACACTGCAAAGGGGGTCCTGGTGCTGGCGCATACCCAGTACTCCATGGTAGGTTGGCTTAAGAATGTTTTCCCAGAGACTGAGGTCTGGGAATGCTCAGATGCAAACTGTGGCCAGATAGTATGCATGCCTGTAGCAGAGGAGCATATGGACTGGCAGCCCCTTGAACGCAAAGCTCCACTGGGTGGTTGACCCTACCACCTAAGTGACAACCAAAGGACACTCTTTGATGGAGGCTGCTAGACCTCTGTGCATTCCTTCCTTCATATAGGAAGGACTGGATCCAATTCCTGACTCACCTTTACCCTAGCCTGGGACACAAGGTAGCCTACTATTGCCCTTGCCACACGAGCGACCCACCACGCAGCCCAGCCCATCATTATGTGATTCTAGAAGTGGCAAACCAGCCATGGTTTGTTTTTTTCTGTTCCATAGGGAAAAGGCCCAGAACAGGATATACAGGTCACAGTTGTTTTGCACCCTACTTCCCCTCATACTCCAGGATAGTGGGTCCTGGTCCTCTCTTGTGCAAGGGGATGATCAATAACTTGTTCTACAACAAGTATCCTCTTATTGTGGAACACTGTGGTGCCCCAGGTGTCTTACGCTGGCCTCCTGCAGTGCAAAGTGGGGATAATCCCTTTGGTGTCACAAACAGGATACAAGGCCTCTGCCAGGGGTGGTGCTCTCAGAATGACACAACTTCCTGTGTCTTGACTGGTCATGAGTGTCCTTCTTTGTACCCACTAAACATCTTACCTTCCACGCATAGATGGTATACAGCAAAACTCTTTTACCAACTAGGCGCAGATGGTGGCCTTTCTCCAGAACAAAGTAGACTGTTGGCCTGCAGAAAGCTCCCCATCTCTTCCACCACAGGCCTGCCATGGTGCATCCAGGATCCACTTCCAAGCGTATGGAAGAGCTTTGTGATGGTTATTGTATTTGTTGTTGTAGTTTGTATTGTTTCTGGCATCTGCTGCAATGCGCCTTTGCATACCTGGCCCCTGGGAAATCATGAGCCACTGGCATGATAAGAATGTGAGGGCCATTCAAGGGTATGCTGGAATGGAGTGTAGGGTAAAAGAATCTGAGAGCAAAAAGTGAAGCATACCCTTAGGAAGGCACTGTATGGCAGACACACCTGAATATGTGGAGTGGTCAACCGAAGATTCATTCCTTGTCTATGAGGAACATCTGAGCCCCTGTCTTGTCCAGTGGAACACAGGCCACACAGAGGATTGAAGCCCTCAGTTTTGAACTGGATGAAGATTGCCAGGTGAGATCGTCAAAGGAAGGGTGTTAAGTAAAAATGCTATATAAACTGGATGTTGTTGCCATTTTCCTGCCCAGCCGGCTGCTGTGGCCGCTGGGCCCTGTGATTATCTTATCCAGCCCACCTCCCCTGGATTGTATGTAAGGCAGATATCTTGTCTGGCTTGCTGTCATGGGACCATTCCTTCTGTTCAGCCTGCTGTCCATGGACTCTCTATCCTGCATGTAACCCCCTAATAAAACCCGTGACTCGTTTGCTGACTCTGAGTTTCTTCTTCCACCTCTTGAACCTGGTACTTTCCCTATTGAGGTTAACGGGGACTCAGAACAACACCTGCCCCTAAGTACTTGGAATTACTTGAGTCTCCTACAATTTAAACCCAGTTGCAGAAAAAGAAGCAGGAAGCCAAATTAATTTAGGGCAATTTTCTGCTACAATGGCAAAATGAGAGCTGAAAGTGAAATTAATCCGCGTCACAGAAAAGGAAAGGATGATTTTCCGACAAGTTCTTGCATGCTTCTTGAGCTTCCTATCTGCTATGAACACACACGTGTAGCAAACACTCTGCTGCATGAAAAGGCTTCACAACATTTGTTAATATGATAACATTTAAGCAAAGTTTGAAAGATGAATAAGAATATGCCAGTTGAATAATAGATGAGGTGCATTTAGGGAAATGAAGACTATATGCAAAGATACGGAAGCATGAAAAAGAACTTTGTGTTTGGGGTGGATGAAGAGATAATTCACAGACAACTAGAACCTAAGGATTAGTGGACAGAGAGCCATGGCAATGGGAGGAGCAGATCTAGCTAGAACATAAGTATTTGCTAAGAAATTTTGGTTTTGTTCTATGGTTGAAAAAGACCTATCAAAATATTTTAATTTAAACATAAGAGTGACATGAACAAATTCAAACTTTTTCAACATAATTTAGGCAGAGCATATAGGATTATTTGAAACGTGGTGACAGTAGAAGCAGAGGGACCCTTTAGGATGCTAATGAGAAATTATTAGGGCCTAAACCGTGGGGGAGGAGAGAGAAGACTAATTGAGGTTTACTTGACATGTAGAATTGATGGGATTTGGCCAGTTAGACTTTAGCTATGAGGGAGAGGTTGATGATAGTTTCCAGTTTCTGAGTGGAATGCTAGTATCATTAATCAAGCAAGATAAGGACTATGGGGAGGAGATACGTAGAGATGACCAGTTGACTATTAGAAAGAGGTACTTGAATCTCTGGAGAGATTTCTGGACTAAAAGTAGATTAGGGAAATTCCATAACCTCAAACTCATAATGATGGTTTGGGAAATTTACATAGACTTCAATATGTTCAGTCTCTCCCATGAATTGTCTCCTTCTCTGTCATCTTCTACCTTCAACCTTGAATCAAGCAGCAAAATCTGATATCATCAATGCTGCTCAGATTTGACATCATTTGTGACTCTGACTTTATATTTGGTCCCAGGCTGTCTTTTATTTCACTAGCCTTCTACTGATTTAATTTTGGAATCTTGAATTTAATTCCCTTGACTCTTGCCTCTGAATGATTTGGAATGACCCCTTGCCCTTCTTTGTAGTGGGAAATAGGTCATAAACTATGCCAGCAAAACAGGAAAATAACAGAGTAGGAGGCAATGTATTTCCATACAATGTAAACAATAGAGTAAGCTGGCATTCATGATCAACTGAGCAGATGGCAGCAATGCAGGAGCTACGTAAGAGTTACCGATTAACTCTCAGATATGCCCATTGCTCCAATTCTTAACATAGTGTATAATTCATATACAGTGATTTCTTCATTCCAGCCTCATATTTTATGTTTTACATGTATTAATTTAATCCTTGCCTCAACCCTATGAATTAATTGCCATTATTATTCCTATTCTACTGATAAAAAAACTGAAACAGAAAAATTAAATTAGTCAATATCACACAGACATGTGGGTTCAAACTCAACAATCTAGCTCCAGAGAGTTCTCACTTATTCAGTTTGTAAACTCATTTGCATTAGTTTCCTATTGATGCTGTATCTTATTACCACCAACATAAGGGATTAAAAACAACACAAATTTATTATCTCACAGCTCTGGAGGTCAGAAGTCTGAAAGGGTCTTATGGGCTAAAAGCAAGGGCTGCATTCCTTCTAGACTCTGGAGACTAATCTCTTTCTTGCTTTTTATTCCATTTCTACAGGCAATCTGGATTCCTTCTCTTGTAGCCGTTTCATCTCTGAAGTCAGTAATGTAGCATCTTCAAATCTTGGTGACACTGCTTTCATCTTCTCATCTCCTTCTCTGACTTTGATTCTCCAGTTCCTCTTATAAGGACACGTGTGCTTAAACTGGGCCCATCCAGATAATTAAGGTTAATCTTTGTAGGTCAGTCCTTAACTTAATCATGTTTGCAAAATCCCTTTTGCTACATAATTCACAGGTTTCAGGGATTCACATATGGACATCTTTGGAGAGCATTCTTCTATTCTACTATATTATTCTTGATATTTTCATAGATAGGGGAGATATATTCTCCTGAGGAAAACTCAATATTAACCTTCTACTGTTCTGCAATTATTTCCTCTAAAAATAACACACATAAAATCATAAAGTTACACATAAAGATACTTGCCCACTTATACAGCATGCTTCTTCAGCGTGCAAAAGAAGTTTGCATTAAACACTTGAAACAACATTAATAATGAAACCCAGTACCCCACAATGATCAAGACCTATGCTTTTCCCTAGATGCTCAAGGAGTACCAGAAAATTCAGTCAGCAAACAGAGTGGAGGACCAATTTCAACAACTGTTACTCTGCATATATTTGTCACACCAGATCCCTTGCAAATGTTTTGATTTATTTACTTATTTTACCCTATTCTGCTTTCCAAAGAATTTAAAATGATGAATCACTCCTGAAGCTAGGTCAGAATTAAAATTTTCCATTCTTTTGGTGCTAATATATTCTCACTAAACATGTAGGAGTATACCAAATAAGTGATGGTTTGGAATTATCTATGATTTAATCAAAAATCCTTTTACTTGAGTCAAAGGTAAAAAGATATGAGAGGAATCACTCCATAATCCTTTCACATGGTGTAAAGTTATAATATCTAGCTGAGGAATTGTTGGTAAGAGACCAAGGTCGTGGATTCCATGGCCTTTTGTTTTATGATAGATAGTACTTAGCTGCTAATTCCTTTAAGTCCCTCAGTCTTATTGCATTCCCAGATGAAACACAGCATAGAACTACACATTTAAATCAAATAGGAAAAACTGAAATGTTTTAGTAATCGTTGTTTTAAATATTGCCTTTACTTGGGGATATTTACAGAAGATCTTGATCTTTTTATCTTTTTTCATTTACATACAGTGAAATGAATCTACAAATTGAACCACTATTTTGGTTGGAAAAAGTCTTGGATTATGACTCTTTGAATGAGTTCAGACCTGAGCTTTCTATTTATCAACATATAGAATTTTTATTTTTATATGTACATATTACCTTCAGGCCCTAGAACTAAGTGAAAACAGTCTCTTTTTGCTCTTAGTACTGTTAAGAAAATATAGGGAGTTTTTGGACATGAATATATCTCATTCAGGTCCATTAATCTGGCAAATTGGTACAAATCCATGTTATTTTTAACTCCCTTTCCTAGAATCTACTTATCTATTTTGAAACATTTAGACAATTTTTCTTTCTTTATGGATTGACAATTCTTGTACATATTCACTTGCTAAATACTTGGGGAAACAAAATGTCAAATTTGAATCTTGTATTGCTGAGGTACAGCCATTTTCCTACATTCACAGAGAAGACAGGTAGTGCTTGTTAACTAAAAGAAGGATAAATTCTTTGACTTTCATTTTATATAAAACAGTTGGGAAATAGGCAAAAAGTGTTATCTTTTTTTTTTTCTGCAAACTGTTTCGAGTTAAACGCATGTCCTAAATCCAGGTTTAAAAAACATATTTTAAGTTACTTTGGAGAACAGGAATGTACTGGGTCAACCATACAAGACTGTATTAACTATATGAAGTGTGGATTTAGAGAATAAGGCAAGCTGTTGGATATTAAGATTGGCAGAGATGACTCTCAGTTTTTGCTCTCCTTGGTGGTAACAAAATCTAGGACTAGGAATATAACATACTTGTTTTAGTTGATGGGGTGGACTGAGGGTTCCTGGCCTTTTATAAACTTCCTCACACAACTTACCCAAATTCAGTTGTGTGAGCAGGAAAGATTGTGAGCATTGCAAATTAGTGCACGTATGACCAGACTCTCATTAAATATTGTTGACTGAGTTGCTGGCTGGAGGAAGAACTGGCATTCAAAATAGGGTCTGAGAAAAGACTTGGGGAAACTGGTTAAGGAAGAAACATAGGAAGCTGTCGGAAAGTATGTTCCTTTGAGCAGAATAAAGCTTCTGACTGATTCTGGATTTGTGGTCTAAACAGGAGGAAGAGCAAAAAGGAGTTGTGAGCTGTTTTTTTTTTTTTAAGAATTTCTCTTTGCAAAACTGGGCCACAACTGACACTAGAATAAAAGAACTAGACTCAAGACACAAGATAATTGGATTTTTACAAATTTGAAATTAGTTCAGTTGTAACCTGGAGCAAACTGGTTCACCAGCATTGTTTCTAGTTCTTACTTTTTACGACTCCACATGCTGGTATATTTCTTTGGCAGAATACCTGCAAGCCCCTCAGGGTGGTTGTCTCATTGAGAATAAGAACTGGCACTGAAAATCTCTGAGCGTCAAATTCTTCATCAAAATGAAAAGGTTGAAATTCATATGATCTAAAGTTATTCACAAATTTTTTGATGAAAGAATGAATAAATATCAATGAATCCTGAAATTCTGCTTATTCAATTAAATAGGTAATATGTGTTCTTTTATTCAGCCCCTCATTCTTCAAATATTCATTAAGTGCCTACTATATGTCAGATATTTTGGCAGCAGTGAAAATACATTTATGGGTCACAAACAAAAGACTCCTTTCATTTATTATAAAAATAATAGTCTTGATTATGTTGATATGTTTTGGTAGGGCCTCTGAGAAGAATTTTGATTCTTCCTTCTGCTTCAGACAGCCAGACTCCGGACACCATCCTCATCCTGAAGAGCTACTTTAATGCTTTGGGGCCAGGTAACCAAGAACAATAAATACAGAAATAACTTAGAAGTATGGATCTGTTAAAACCATTTATATGCTTTTCCCTAAAGGAATTATGGACTAGAATAACCTGAGATCCTTCATTCCTCTTATTTGTAAGTCTCCAGTATGTTGCTGTGAAATTTTGCTAGTTTACTTACAGAAAAGAAATATATTCTTCACATGACTTGCAAATGTCTTTCTATAGCACTAGCCAGGTTAGCTGGTGCAAAAAAGTTTCAAATAACTTGTAATTAGAGTTTGCTGCATTGAACAGTGAAACAAAGGTACCCACGTATGACCAAACTGGCAATTACTACTAGAATAGCATAAAATGTTAAAGTCCAAGCGTACAAATAAATGTGGATAATTTGTAAATATAAGTGTGGTGACAACAAATGCATACGTTGCCTGGTTTCTTTGCCATTTTTCTGCTCAAGGTTTGTAAGCACAGTTTTACTAATCATCTTGGGCTTGGGCATGGAGGAGGATAGTGTAGCTAAAGGTTTTGAATTTGTCTTGCATCACAAAGAGTTGCCTTTGCTCTGCTATCCTCATTTAGCATGAACGTGGAGGGAATTTCAAAGTTCTGCTCATTAGTTTTTGGCTCATCACAGTATTTTATATGGAACAGCAAAATTCCTGAGCCAAGAAACTCAGTCTATAGAAGAGGTCAACTTCAGGAGGGGAGTGTTATTCAGTGTTTAAGTATTTATAGTCCACAAGTGAAATGGCAAACACCATGAGGTAAAGAACATGTGTGGGTATGTGCTGATGCTTTTTCCATAGTGTGATCTTGTCATACTCTCCCCTAGTCTATAGAAGCATGCTTATAAAGGAGAGAGAAAGAGAGAGAGAGAGAAAGAGAGAGAGAGAGAGAGAGTCACATGAAGAAAAGAAATTTGGAGATTATGTGTCTAAAAGCATCATACACAGAATATATTATCGATACTTACATTTGCATTTAAACCAATTAAATAGACATATCTTAAGTAACTTAAATCCTGAAAGTAAAGATGATAACAATCTTTGTGAACTGACATAGAATACAGAAAAGAATGAGTGGCTTTTCTTGAGAGCTGTATAAGGGTTTTCTTTACATTAGTCCATGATCTTAGGCCCTAGCAATATGGTTTATCAACAATGTAAAAATTGGTACATATATATATATATATATATATATATATATATATATACAGAGAGAGAGAGAGAGAGAGAGAGAGAGAGAGATTGGGTCTCACTCTGTCACACAGGCTGGAGTGCAGTGGCGTGATCACAGCTCATAGAAGCTTCCATTGCCTGGATCAAGCGATCCTTCTACCTCAGCCTCCTGAGTAGCTGAAACTACAGGTGCACATCACCATGCCTGACTAATTTTTTTTTTTATTAGTTGCAGAGACACAGTCTCAGTATGTTGCCCAGACTGGAAATATTTTTATAAAAGTGTCAAACTATAAAATCTTGAGAGAGTTTAAGAGTAAAAGTAAATGTTGTGTAATGATATAGTCATAGTTATAACTATCACTTGTAGAGCTTGTTCAATATTTTAAATATTATAAAAAATTTTTGACTGGGCGTGGTGTCTCACACCTGTAATCCCAGCACTTTGGGAGGCCGAGGCAGGTGGATCATGAGGTCAGGAGATTGAGACCATCCTGGCTAACATGGTGAAACCCCATCTCTACTAGAAATACAAAAAATTAGCCAGGCGTGGTGGTGGGTGCCTGTAGTCCCAGCTACTCGGGAGGCTGAGGCAGGAGGATTGCTTGAACCAGGGAAGAGCAGGTTGCAATGAGCCAAGATTGCACCACTGCACTCCAGCCTGGGTGACAGAGCAAGATTCTGTCTAAAAAAAAAAAAAAGTTTTATTCAAGCATTGATCCATTATTAACCCCCTTGATTCAAATAATTATACAATCATTGACTCAACAGACATCATACAGGATTCTTCTGTATAAGGCATATATGGCATGGTGAATACTGAGACTTCAGAAGGAGCCAAGCAAAACACCTTTAAAGAACTTGTATTTCTGGAATTAAATGGCATATCTCTCTCATAACAAATGTATGGAGCAGATAATTATCAGTACACATATTTGTAAATATGGAACCTAAGGCTTCCAGAGAGTAAGTAATTCACCAAGGACGGTTGACTGGTTGGCTGAACCTATGAAGTTTGAAGTCAGCTTGTTATGTCAGAGTCGTTCTTATGGCCTATGCCTCCTTAAATCTTAGTACACAAAGAAGCAGCATGATTCTGATTCTAGAATAAAAATAGAAGTGTTTTATTACTGGTTAGCCTGAAGAAAATTGAGGATCTGAAGTGTTTTGGATAAGTATTGACAGTCAAAACATAATAGCAATTACATTCTTGGCTATCAAATTCTAGGTTAGAAAATGCAAAAGTTTTACAACCAGTGGAAAGCAAGATCTAATTCATTGAAAACCCCAAAAAGATCTCTCCAAATGAATTTATTTTCAAATAAAATTTAAAACAAATTAAAAATCAGTTTGGCATTATAAAAATTGCTGAATAAAATAGAAAAAATATAAGCAATCTTTTGGTTGTTCAGTCTGTTAAATGATTAGCCTCTAAAATTAGAAACATGGAAGCCTAATTTTTTTAAAAAAAATTTACTTGGATTTTTTGACATTGATATAACTTTTTGGTGATAGTTTTGAAATTAGAGGAAATATATTTTTAAAATTCCTTTTATATTTAAAACATTACCATATAAAACATGAAATAATGAAAATGTGGTCAAAAAAGGGAAAACTTAGCCATATTTCTTGGAAAGAGGAATGACTTGGAAAACAATATACACAAACACTGCATTTTCAGTAAAATTGAGTCCATGTGCTACATTATTTTCCAAAAGATAGAAGTGAAACCATCTTTTCTGGATAGAAATTAAATGCAGAAGAGGAAAATATTCTCTATTATACCCCATTTCTCTTTATGGTTTATATAAAATTAATTTTGAAGTCTTTTTATTTTATTATAATTGCCTGACACTAAGTAGAAGCATACTTGTGCTTCAAGTGTTGTTGGTTGCTTTAAAAATAACCCTTCTGTAGAACATATTAATGTAATTGATTTTTTGGGAACCATATTTTTACAGACTGATATTAGACTTGTAACGAAATTGTGTTTCCTCTTAAATAGAATCACGAAATGTAAGTGTTGAACTTAGCATAGTTGAAGGCTATGCTACACTGTGTTAACAAATAACCTTCAAATCTGAAAAACAACAAAAATTTTAACTCATGCTATCTGTCCAACAAAGTCCATTGTGGTTCACTGCTCCATCTCAATCCCTACTTCCAGTCACCATAAGGGAGGGAGAAAGAAGAAGAGTGAACACTGCAATATCTTGCATTGACAAGGGGCATATGTCACATGATCATGCCATACTTCAGACTAACACGGGCCTGGTAGGTGGAGTACCAGAATATTAATGAACAAGACTAATGGTTACCATAGAAGAAATTGTTGAGATCCTCTTGTTCATGCTCATTTTACAGATGTGAAAACTTACTACTAGCGAAAGGAAAAAGTTTGCTTAAGTTATACAACAAATTAACTTAAAATAGTGGTCTTAACCGAGAGTTTCTTTGATTCATTTTGAAGGTTTGTATTAAATAGCTTTTATATACCAACTCTGGGTTAGGATCTTGAAATTAAGAAAGAAGAGCTGGCCAGGAATGGTGGCTCACGCCTATAATCCCAACACTTTGGGAGGCCAAGGTGGGCGGATCACCTGAGGTCAGGAGTTCGAGACTAGCATGGCCAACATGGTGAAACCCCGTCTCTACTAAAAATACAAAAAAATTACCCGAATGTGGTGCCGTGTGCCTGTAATCCCAGCTACGCTGGAGGCTGAGGCAGGAGAATCGCTTGAACCTGAGAAGTGGAGGTTGCAGTGAGCTGAGAAGGTGCCATTGCACTCCAGCCTGGGTGCTGAACAAGACTCCATCTCAAATACAAAAAAAAAAAAAAAAAAAAAAAAAAAAAAAAAAAAAAAAAAAAAAAAAAAAAAAAAGAAAAAGAAAAAGAAAGAAAGGAGAGCCTCCAAGAGTGGAGTGTGTGAACATGCTATCAAGGGAAAATCAGATGAGATGAGAACACAGGAAGAAGTAGAACCTGTATATAGTTACTGAAGTAATTTTTACAGAAGAGGTGACTTCATAGTAATATCTTGAAGTAAAAATGAGGGTTCAGAGGAAAAAAACAGTAGTGAAAGAGAATGTTTAGGTAGGCAGAAGTGAATCAGTTAAAAGCATTAAATAGTAGTGCATTTTCATTGAGCCACACATTGGTTAGTACGGATGGCTCCCAAGGTATAAATTAAACTCTGGTTAGCTAGAAGAAAGAAGGATTCTAATATGAGGGAAATACTAGGAGTCTGAATACATTTGGTGATCTTCTGGGAGGGAGGGTCCTTCTGACTTCCAATCCAACTCTATTTAAAAACTCTAGTTTACTACCAAATAAAGTATGCAAGTTAATAACCTGATTTTTCCCGAGGACAAAGGCTATTTCAGGGGCCATATTCTGGGGTCATTTGCATCTGTTTGGTACAAGACAGGTGAGGCTGAATCCATCTTCTGGTGTATGTGTGTGTTTCACAGAGTGGAGGAATTAATCAGTGATTTAAAAGGTCACCTGGCATAGGTCCAGAATCACAGTCCCCAAACAGGACTCAGGACTCAATAGAGTGGGAACGGACACCCCTGAGATTACGCTACAGGCTTTGCAGGCTCTTCTGCATTCCAGAACCAGAGAAAAGCCATGCATCAGATCTAGAAATAGAAATTCCATTTGACCAGGAATCCCATTGCTGGCTATATACCCAAAGAAATATAAATCATTCTACTATAAAGACACACACACACGTATCTTTATGGCAGCCCTGTGTACAATAGCAAAGACCTGGAACCAACCCAAATGCCCATCAATGATACACTGGACAAAGAAAATGTGGTACATATACACCATGGAATACTATGCAGCCATAAAAAACGGTGAGTTCATGTCCTTTGTAGGGACTTGGATGAATCTGGAAGCCATCATTCTCAGCAAACTGACACAAGAACAGAAAGCCAAACACCACATATTCTCACTCATAGGTGGGTGTTGAACAATGAGAACACGTGGACTCAGGGAGAGGGGCATCACACACTGAGGGCAGTTGGGGGGGTAGGGGAGGGACAGCGGGGGGTGGGGAGGGTGGGGAGGGATAACATGGGGAGAAATGTTGGATATAGTATACACCTAAAGTAAAATAAAAAGAAAAAATATATATATATGTATTTAAAAAGGTGATGCATCCACTTCATATGTATTTAGGAGGTTTCCCTCTTCCAAATGCACGCTGCTTGCTTGATGAAAAAAAGGGCTTGACTTTTCCTTAGCAGGGCCTGAACCTAGCTGGATTAAAAAACTCAGTGGCTCATTTAAAGGAAGCTCTCTTCATTTCACCTTGTATTCTATCTAAACCCTATGATGGAAGGGTAGAATTGATTTTTCTTGAAAAACAGGGGAAATAAGTATGTAGAAAATTGCTAGTGTTGGAGAGATAGAAAAACTGATTCAAAGACAGTCAGTATCATAAAACTGACTGTGGCCTTTAATATTTGGAATAGTACTGCTCATGAATTTTTTTCAGACCTGAAACTTTCTTTACTGTAGACAATTTTATGCATTTGATAATATACTATTAACAAACACAGTCGAAATTTTTAAAAAATCAGAACAAAACAAAACCAAAAATAAACCTTTCTACAGCAGTCCAAACTCCTTGGACTATAACGAACTTTAACTCTGACCACATGCAAAGCATGTTGCCTGGAAACCCACAGCAAAGACGTTGCCCAGCAACTTTAGATCCCGCCAGCTGCCCTGGTGAGGATTCTGATGTTGGTTACCACAACATTAAAAAAATATATAAATAGAAGTCTTCTGTAGAAGATAATAAAAGTAACATAAGCAGGTTTAGCTTTTGTTTCATGTTTAAGAAACTGTATAAAATCTGAAGCCCTGACTTCAGTGTTTGGGTGTAAGATCAAATTCATACTGCTTGTGAGGGTTATAATCTTAGTTACAACTTTCTGCCTCCCTGGTCAGAAACTCTTCAGTCTTGACAGTAATTTTAAATCGTCAAGTTGGTGGTATGTTTAAGTATTTTTTATTGGTCTCAAAGATAGTTCACAATCCTATATGGTACTGTATGCAGTTTTAAACTTCCCTGTGATTTCACAGTAGGAATAAATGTAACCCAGACATAATAATCGAAGTTTATGAAATGTGTGGAGTGAGGCTATCTCTTAGCCAGGTTATCACTGAAGTTCCATCTGTTTCATGGTGGTCCATCCAGTCCTCAGGTCACAGTTTACATTAATAGCAGAGAAAACGTTTTAAATGCAAAGCTGATGTTGTCACTCAGCTACTTGAAAATCGTTGTTGGTTCACCAATTAAAACACAAGAAAATTGAAACTCTTTAATATAGCATACAAAATGCTGCTACCACTTCCTCATAATCCAGCCTATTTTCACTGCCCTGTGAACATGCAATGTCCTTTCAAACTTCCATATAGTTTTTCAAGCATTCTGTAGGCCTGGAGTGTTTCTCCCCCTCCTCTTGGACTGATGAGCATCTACTCACACTAAAATCCAAGTAAAATATTATTCCTCTGGGGAAAGGCTTCCTGATTTTTCCCAGAAAAACATAGTTAGTATTACCACGAATACAAAGCCTTGGATCTGATTCAGTGGAGGAGCTTAATAAAATCTTTTTTGTCTTGTGAGTGAGATTCCTTTTCCATCACATATTTGACTTTCAGATGTAGGTAATCGTCTAGTCATAATTGTAACTTCATTACACGAGTTATAGTACTGAAGTGGTTGTAGTTAAAGAAAGTTAACCTGGCATCATTGTATTAAATAATATCTTTTTACTGACTTACATTTAAATTTTGAAACTATGATCCTTCCAAAGGAGTTCTGACCAACCCCCAAACTGATAAAGACAGTACAATTTTATTATACAAATTATTTTCTTCAAGGAGCTTTCTGGCTTTATCCAGGTATAATATCTATTACTCTCATTGTCTTTAATTGTTCATGTGTTTGGTTAATTAAATAAATACATATTAGAAATCCATTATTATTTATAAAGAATTTAGACCATGTGATTATATGGTCATTCTTATTTTATTTGAAGTGAGAATTCTGGGTCTTTATATTTCATTGATTTACCCTGCACCCAGTCCATCAGGCACTCTCATAGAACCAACTGACTGCTTCATAGAGTTGCAGAAAGGAAATGTTAATCATTTACTTATATGAATTTTTTTCCTTTAAAAAACACACTACATAAATACAGTGACCTGGATATGATATCTTGCTCAGCAGTCTATCCTTAGTCATTTATTCAAAGTGTGAAACATATGAGTCTCTTAACAAATGATTATTGAAGGAGTGAAAACAAGAATTGGGTCCTTAACACACATACTCAATTTTCCTTTCTTGAAAATATTAAGCACAGAGTTTTAGCATAAAGGACTTTGTGAATATTTACTTTAATAGACACAGTATAATTTGGTAATAATGCCACCCTCTCAAACAGTATTAATTGATTTTTTCAAAAAGAGAGTTTTAAGTACTTATTATTTATTAAGAACAGCATTTATAATAAAGACTGGACCAAATGGAAATGATAACACCATCACTATAAGCAGTAATTTGTGGGTCTGTAATCAATTTTGCAGATGATATTTTAAAAGTTTCTTTTCAATCTCTATGGTGTAGAAGATAAATGGATGTTTAAGCATGAATAGAAGTAACACCTAAGCCCACTAGTTACAAATACTGCTAGGAAGAAAAAATTAGGTTTTTGTTTTGGAAAAGGGTGGTGTGTTAAAGACAATGAGGTCTAAACACGAAGGGAATTGAGTCCAAAAGGCAGTGCAAGGGCATGTTTGGAGGACTAGAGAGAGAAAGAAAAGGGTGAGAGAGAAAAAGGGAGAGAAAGAGAGAGAGAGGAGAGATCAAAACTGTTTTGATCTGAGTAATTATATTTCAAACTTGATGAAATTTTTTATGAAAGTATTAATGGATGGAAGATTTTTCATCAAGCTGAAAGAAACAAATAAAATATGGTAGAGATGGTGCAGGGGACATTCAGTATGAATAAAGAGCATCAGTATATTTGTAATTAGAGAGCACTAAGATTCTAGATACTTTGCAAAAGTCAATAGGAATGCTTTTAGCAGAATGAGAAATATTTGCTCTTATTCAGTCTCCTAAGTCAAGGAGTAATTTTATTCTGGAAGAATGTACCTTTAGTAAATTAGTCTCGTAGTTAAAGAGTCTAACATCTAAGGAATAGTTAGATGTAAACACCATCGGCAATGTGTTCTCCACTGTGTTTTTCACTGATACTATAAAATTTAATATCTTTTGTGCCTTGCATTTTAAAGCTAAAAATGTATTTACATTAGATGCAACTTATTAATAGTAAAATTGACAGGGAAAATTAGAATGTAGTCCAATAGGACAGTAAAAGCTAAGGCATTTTATTTCTTTTCCTTTCATGTTTACAATGGCATATTCTGCACATTTTTTTCTGATATGAAATACCAGTGATACTGATTAGTTAACATTTTGGTTAAATAAACATCTTTAGATTACACAGCTAATAAATAAAGCTGGAATTTGTGTGCAAATCTGTCTGACTCAAGAACTTGTACTGTTGACTTTGTGACATTGTCAGCACATCAGAAAAAGGAGGCAGTTTGTCCCTGGGTGTGCTGAGTGACAAGATCTCAGGGGAATGATGTGAAGATGGTGAGAAAAAAGCAAGAGAGCTAAGTTAAATGAACCAGGGACAGAACATGGATGGACTCAGTGTGAAGTAGAGCCATTTTATGTCTGTGTCTAAGACCTACCGCTTAGTGAAAATTACATAATGATGAAGGAGCAGAGGTTTACTTTGCGTGAAACCTGAGTAGTCACATTTTCCTTGAAGGAAGACTGTAAAGAAATGATGGAATGCTCAACACTTTGAAGGTCCAACATTCTTGACATATGATACACGTTAATCTTTTCTCTTTACCATTTTGAAGCTAATACTTAAACTGTGCACAAGAATCACTTAATCCATTACTATGCCCAAGTTGCCTTTTGCATAGAACTCAGGGATTAAGTCACCTAACAATATAATTTAAAGAGAGGGAATTTAAAATTAATACTTATTTAAAAAAATGAGATTCAAAGAAATAACTCATTCACATAATGTTTATGTGCTTACAATGGAAAGCACTGCATGGTCTGATAATATTGAAAGTTATCATTTAAATAAAATGGTGAGGATAGTGCAAGCTTTTATAAATTCTCAAAGAAAATATGAACTTGGAGACAACAGATGCTGGAGAGGATGTGGAGAAACAGGAACACTCTTACACTGTTGGTGGGAGTGTAAATTAGTTCAACCATTGTGGAAGACAGTGTGGTGATTCCTCAAGGACCTAGAAATAGAAATTCCGTTTGACCCAGCAATCCCATTACTGGGTATATATCCAAAGGATTATAAATCATTCTACTATAAGGACACATGCACACGAATGTTCATTGCAGCACAGTTTACAATAGCAAAGACCTGGAACCAACCCAAATGCCCATCGATGATAGACTGGTCAGGGAAAATGTGGCACATATACACCATGGAATATTATGCAGCCATCAAAAACGATGAGTTCGCATCCTTTGTAGGGACATGGATGAACCTGGAAACTATCATTCTCAGCAAACTGACACAAGAACAGAAAATCAAACACCGCATATTCTCACTCATAGGTGGGTGTTGAACAATGAGAACACATGGACACAGGGAGGGGAGTATCTCACACTGGGGTCTGTCGGGGGAAAAGAGGGGAGAGACAGTGGCGGGTGGGCAGTTGGGGAGGGATAGCATGGGGAGAAATACCAGATATAGGTGATGGGGAGGAAGGCAGCAAATCACAGTGCCATGTGTGTACCTATGCAACAATCTTGCATGTTCTTCACATGTACCCCCAACCCTAAAAGGCAATAAAAAGTATATACATTAAAAAAAAAAGAAAATATGAACTTGGAGATGTTTTGTTACTGGAAAGATATCCATTAAATTGATCTAAGGACATGAAAACTATATTTAGTCTTTTTTAATGTCATAGAAAGTTCTCAAAGAGTTATCTCATGGGCAACTAAGCCCAATCTTGTAACTTAAATGAATAGTGATACTCTAACACACTTACGTCAATTTAGAACTCCTATAGTTGATAAACTACCTGAAACTTCCTAAGGAATGTTAGAAATAATTTGCAGTTTTACAGATCTGCTGCTGGGTTTTGCATTAGGATCTCTGGATTATTATAGTTAAAAGATACTTGAAACACTTGATGACAAAAGTCTCCCCATTGATTTCACTGTTGCCAAGGGTATGCTCAATAGTTTAGGTTGTGTTAGATGAGGTCGTATTTTATAGTGGTTAGGAGTGCCCGCTCTATGTTCTTATACATCTCAAGGCATAAACCACAGTTGTCACTTGATAGTTTTGTGACTCTGAGCAAGTTCTTTAATCTGTGCCTCAGTTTCTTCATGTGCCCAAAGTAAATTCTCAATAGACAGCACTTGGTACCATGTGTGACTCATGGTCAGTACTCAGTGAAGAGCAACCATTACCATTTCAGTGAGTATCACAGTTACAGTTGCCAGATTTAGCCAATGGAAATAAAAGATTCCCAGTTAAACTTTAATTTCAGAGAAACCACTCATAAATTTAATATAAGTACATCCTAAGCTATATGGAAAGCATACACTAAAAAATTATTCATGGCTGAAATTTTATCTGGCAACCCTAATGGTAGTGCTTGGGATGTTAGGTGCTGGAGAGTTTTTGATTGCACAATTTTGTCTGAAAGTGTAAATGACACTGTGTACTAAAATTTTTTAAATAGCCAGATTTTGATAAATCTAAATATATAAATCTAGCTACAACTTCTAACCTTCAGTTGGTGAGTACTCCTTTTCAGTAGTAGCCAGAAATAATAGCCAGAAATAAAATGGTATAATGGTGATGGAAACAAAAAAAAATAGCAAGGAAGAGTGATAAAAAGACTTAAATTACAGATCAATACAAGACTCTCAATCAGTATGATAATGCATAGCAAATGCATTACTATGGACAGATGGAAGGAAGGATCCAGACATCATGGACTTCAGGTTTTTGAGTAACAATCAACAAATATTTATTGAGGATCTAGAGCATGCCAGAAACTGTTCCATGAATAGGGTAGGTCTATAATGCTGAAGTCCAATCAGGTAGATAATGTAATAATCAAATAAACAAATATAAAATTACCACAATAATAAGTACTCTGAAGGAGGGGTAGACAAATCATGCTATTTGGATATGCACAGAGAGATCACAGATTTCTCTGTGGAAATAATAAAAGAATTAAGAACTGAAGGACAAGAAGGGGTTAACTAGAGAATGATGAAAGAATCATATTCTAGGCAGAGCAAATAGCAAGCACTATGATCCCATGGTGGGAGGGAATATGGTGTTCAATAGACGCACAGAATCATACCTGTGGCTAGAATGCTAGAGAGAGAGAGTAGAACAGATGATCCCTCTCTAGATTCTTCAAGATTTTCGGATTTGTTTCCCTAAATGCCCAGTGAAATAATTTAAATAGAGTAGAGAGAAAGGATGAAGATGTGTGTCGTTGAAGAGTCATTCTTGCAGCTTTGCAGAGTGGCTTGAAGGGGTCAATGGCACCTCAATGAAATCAGTAGAATTTCTTGGAAAGAATGGAAAGATGGAAAGAAAGAGAGTTCAAAAGGGACTGAAATATATGCTGGAAATCCTGGAACAAGGAGTATACGCCTATGGTTTGAAGAGTGTTAATTCAGTAGAGAAATGGAAGATGCTTGCAATGGTAGAAGTGGCAGGGAAGGCATTTCAGAAACCAACTGAAGGACCTTGTTAACGAAGAGGAGATGGCCAGATTAACTTTACAAGTAATGAGTGGTTACTAATGATTTTTAGTAGAAACACAATATAAGGCAAACATTGTTTTTTAAATTTCATCTAATATCACAAATACATAGTTCAGGCTAGAGGATTATAGATTCAAAATTGTAAAACTAATTAAACATTTAGTACAATACAATTAGTGTGTGGAGGTAAAGGTAAGATTTACAGGTTTAGTTTTGTAGAGAATGATAGTGAAAAGAAAATCCAATGAAAATAAGAATGAAAGGAGCAAAGAAGTTAGAAAATAAATAATAATAAAAGAAAACAAGTCATATACCAAGTTAAAGGGAATAAAGAAAGAAGTTCAAAGAAGCAGGCTTCAAATGACACATGAAGTTAAGTGGAGTAGAAAGGAGTTTCCAAAGTTTATCAGTCAGCTTTGGCTAGGTTACGGTGAGTAACAAACTCAAAGGCTCAGTTTCATACAGTGGCAGATGTTTACTCCTCACTCAGGTTACATGGAGGCTGTGGATTGATTGTGGCTCTGCTTCATCTATCATCTTCATTCCTAGATCCAGGATGAAAGAGAAACTTTATGAGGGACCTGTGGTTCTCTCAGTAGAGAAAAAAGCATGAGGAAGAATCAGGCATTATTTTTACCTTGCTTTGATTTGGTTTTTTATTTTAATAGACTTCTTTAGACTAATTGTAGCATCACAGCAAAACTGAGAGCAAAGTACAGAGACTTCAGATATATCTCCTTCCCCTCATGTGTATAACCTCCTCCATTATCAATATCATCCACATAATGGTATACTTCTTACAACTGATGAACCTGCAATGACACATCATATTCACCAATGTCCATAGTTTACATCAGGCTACACTTCTGGCGTTGTACAATCTATGGGTTTGGACAAATTTATAATAACATTTATGCACCATTATAGTATCATACAGAGTATTTTCTCTGCCCTAAAAATCCTCTGTGGTCTGCCTATTCATACTCTGCCCCTGTATCCCCCCTAGACCCTGGCAACAACTGATACTCTTCTGTCTCTGTATTTTTCCCATTTTCAGAATGTCATAAAGTTGGGATTACATGGTATGTAGGCTTTTCAGACTGAATTCTTTCACTTAGCATATGCATGTAAGTTTTCTCCAAGTATTTTGATGGCTTGATAGCTCATATCTTTTTACTGCTGATGGTATTTTCTTCTCTGGATGTATCACAGTTTATTTATTCATTCCTACTAAAGGACATTTTGGTTGCTTCAAAGTTTTGGCAACATAATTAAAGCTGCCGTTAACATCTACTTGTAGGTTTCTGTGTGGATGTACGTTTTTAACTCAGTAAATACCAAAGAATAGGATTGTTGGATCATATGCTAAGAGTATGTTTAGTTTTACAGTAATCTCTCAACTTGTCTTTGAAAGTGGCTGTACCATTGTGCATTCCCCCCAGCAATGATTGAGAGTTCCTGTTGCTCTACATCCTTGCCAGTATTTGGTGTTGTCAGTGCTTCAGATTTCTGCCCTTCTAATAGCTGTAGTTGTGTAGTGGTTTCTCACTGTTGTTTTAATTTGCATTTCTGATGATATACGATGTGGAGCATCTTTTCATATGCTTATTTGTCACCTGCCTATCTCCTGTGGTGAGGAATCTTTGAAGGTATCTTTTTGCTCATTTTCTATTCAGGTTGTTTGTATTTTTTATTGTTGAATTTTAAGAGTTCCTTGAATATTTTGGATAACGGATTTTATCTAAAATAAAATACTTCTGCTCTGTGAAAGATATTGTCAAGAAAATAACACAAACCACAGACTAGCAAAAGATATTTGCCAAAGACACATGCTTTGTTTCTTAAAGCTTTTACTCTGAAGCTGCACAGGTATATTTACTCACATTTTATTGGCTGAAGCAAGTTACACGAAAACCCTTAATATCAAAGGAAGAATTATACAATCCTGTTGAAGGGTAATACAGTAAGTAAAGTTAAGTATATGCAAATCACTATGACTCAGCAATCCCACTCTTACATATTTGCCTCAGGTGAAAGAAAACAGACTGCACTAAACTTACATGCTAATGTTTACAGCAGCTTTATACAGAAACCAACCGAATGTGCATCACATAGTGAGTAGAAAAACAAATTGTGGTACATTCAAAAAATGGAATACTATTTAGTCACAGAAAGCAGCAAACTATTAATGATACATGTAAAAACATGGATGAATAACAAAAGCATCATGCTAAGTGAAAGGCCAGACTTAAATCGTTACATAATTTATTATTCCATTTTTATTACATTCTGGAAAAGAGGAACGTACAGGTAGAAAACAGACCTGCGGTTGGTGGGAGATAGTGGTTGGGGAGGGCATTGACTATAAGTGGGAACAAGGGAATTTTGGGAGAATGATGGAAATATTCTATAACTTAACTGTGATGGTGGCTACACAACTGTATTTGCTTGTCAAAACTCACAAGACTGTACTCCAAAAGGGGCAAATTTACTATATGCAAATTAATCTCAATATGCATTATTTTAAAATACAAAATTATATTTACTGCCATAAATAATTACTTCATACTTTAAAATTTTAGTTCATATTTTTAAAACAAACAAAAAAACACTGTGTACCAACAAACTGGAAAACACAGAAGATAATTTCTGGTCATATACAACCTACCAAGAGTGAACCAGGAAGAAACAGAAAACCTGAACAGACCAATAACAAGTAATAACATTAAAGCAGTAGTAAAATGTCTCCCATCAAAGAAAAATCAGGACCTGATGGCTTCACTACTAAATTCTACCAGATGTTTAAAGGTGAACTAATATCATTATACTCAAGTTATTCCAAAAAATTAAAGGGGAGAGAATACTTCCAAACTCATTCTATGAGTCCAGCATTACTCTGATATCAAAACCAAAGATACAACAAAAACAAAAAACTGTAGACCAATATCCCTGATTAACACAGATGCAAAAATTCTTAAGAAAATACCAGCAAATTCAATTCAGCAACACATTAAAAAGATCATTCACCATAATCAAGCGAGATTTATCCCAGAGATTTAAGGATACATATACAACATATACAAATCAATAAGCATGATGCATCACATTAACAGAATCAAGGACAAAACCATACAATCATTTCAATAGATGCTGAAATGTAGTTGATATAATACAACATCTCTTCATGATAAAAACTCTGAACAAACTGAACATAGAAGGAGCATTCCTCAAAACAACAGGTCATCTATGACAAACCCACAACTAACATCATACTGAACAAAAAAGAAAATATGAAAATCTTTCTACTAAGATGTGGAATAAGACAAAGACGCTAACTTTCATCACTTTATTTAGCTAGTTCTGGAAGTCCAAGACAGAGCAATTAGGCAACAGAAAGAAACAGAGGGTATACAAATTGGAAAGGAAGAAGTTGAATTATTCTTGTTTGCAGACAACACATAATCTTATATTCAGAAAATCCTAAAGATGCTAATAAAAACTCACACAACTGATAAATGCAATAAAGTTTCAGGATCCAATATCAACATACAAAAATCATTAGTGTTTCTGTTCACTAACAGCAATCAACCTGAAAACAAAATCAAGAAAGAAATCCCATTTACAATAGCTACCAAAAAAAAAAAAAAATCTAGGAATAAGTTTAACCAAAGAAATGAAAGATTTCCACAAGGAAAACTGTTAAACACTTATAAAAGAAATTGAAGAACACACAAAATGAAAACCATATCTTATGCTTATGGATTAGAAGAATTAATATTGTAAAAATTTCCATACTACCCAAAGCAATCTACAGATTCAATGTAACCCCTATCAAAATGCCAATGACATTATTCACAGAGTTAGAAAAAACAATCCTGAACACTGTATGGAAATTTAAAGGACCCTGAGTTGCTAAAGCCATCCTGAGCCAAAGAACAAAGCTGGAGGCATCGTACTACCTAACTTCACATTATACTACAAACCTATAGTAATCAAAACATCATAGGACTGTCATAATAACAGATACGTAGACCAATGAAACAGAATACATAAATTCATACATTTACGGTCAACTCATTTTTAACAAAAGCACAAAGAGAATACACTGAGCAAAGGACAGTCCCTTTAATAAATGGTACTGGGAAAACTGTATGTCCATATGCAGAAAAATTAAAGTAGATCCTATCTTTCACCATATAAAAATTAGCTTAAAAGAGATAAAGACTTAAATGTAAGGCCTAAAACTATGAAACTACTAGTAAAACACTTTGAGAAAACATAGATTTTTTTGGATAAGACCTCAAAAGCCCAGGTAACAACAGCAAAAAATAGACAAATGATTACATAAAGTTGAAAAGCTTCTCCACAGCAAAAGAAACAATCAACAATGTGAAGAGATGACTTACAGAATGGGAGAGAATATTTGCAAACTATCTATCCGACAAAAGATTGATATGTAGAGTATATAATGTGCTCAGATAACTCAATAGCAGTAAAACCAAATAATCCCATTTAAAAATGGTCAAAGGACCTGAACAGACATTTCTCAAAAAAGAAGACATACAAATAGTCAATGAGTTAAAAAAAATTCAACACCACTAATAATCAGAGACATACAAATCAAAACCACAATGAGATACTCTATCACCCAGTTAACATGGCTATGATCAAAAGGACAAAAAATACAAAAAGAAAATAAAAATAATAGATGAGTGAGAGGGGGAGAAAGGAGAATGCTCTCATACACTCCCAGTACAAATTTAAAGGGGTATAGCCACTTTGAAGAACAGTAAGGAGGTCCTCAAAAAACTAAAAATAGAACTGCTATATGATTCAGCAATTTTCCTGCTGGGTGTATATCCCCAAAAAAGGAAACCAGTACATTGAAGAAATATCTGCATGCTCATGTTTATTGTAGCACTAGTCACAATAGCTAAGATATGGAATCAACCTTCATGTGTATCAATGGATGAATGGATACAGAAAATGTGGTATATATACCAAATGAAATACTATTCAGCTGTAAAAAAGAATACAATTCTGTCATTTGCAGCAACATGGATAGAACTGGAAATCATTATGTTAAACAAAATTAGTCAGGCACGGGAAGACACATACTGCATGTTTTCACTCATATACGGGAGCTAAACACATAGATTTCATGAAAGTAGAGATGAGAAGAATGGTTACCAGGGATAGGGTAGAGAGGAGGAGTGATGAAGAGAAGTTGGTTAATAGGTATAAAATTACAGTTAGAAGAAATAAATTCTAGTATTCAGTAGTATAGTAGGGAGATTAATGGTTACAAATTTATTGTATTTTTCAAAACAGCTAGAAGAGAAGGATTGTAATGTTCCCAACAGGAAGGAAAGAGATGGTAGATATCCCAATTACCCTGATTTGATCATTCTACAGTATATACATGTATCAAAGTATCAATGTACCTCAAAGATATATACAATTGTTATATATCAATTAAAAACAGGTAAAAAAAACCTAATAGATAATTTAAAATATGTAACCAAACTAATAAAGACAATGCAAAGTATTCATTTATCTATTGTTTTGGAGGAGCAGTAATTTATGAATCTAAATATAGCCTCTGACAACTACCACCTAGATATAAAATTTTACATTTAAAAATTAATTTTTATTTTCTTTTTAAAGAAATAATACTTAGCATGTAATACCTATTACAGATTTTATGGCCTGCATGTTTTACAAAAGTAGGCCTCAGTAAATAATTGTAAAATGCTTTCGAGTCATTCCCATTCCTTAAGAAATATTGCGTAACCTAAATAAGGAATGCTACACTTGAATAGGCATAATATTTTAATTTGGTGGTTTTACAAAACTGTGTTCTGGCCATTTATAAATTATATGAGCATATGCAAATTCAACTGGCATGCATTATTAAACAACAAATAACTGTCCATAAATATGAGTGGAGAAAAAAATGAAATATAACCTCTCTCCCTTGCTCTCTAAGATAGTGTAGTAAATGTGAAATAAATGGGGAAG
Organism: Alouatta palliata; assembly: GCA_004027835.1. NCBI lineage: Eukaryota > Metazoa > Chordata > Mammalia > Primates > Atelidae > Alouatta > Alouatta palliata. The sequence continues at coordinate 112,355 of PVKV010000684.1, forward strand.
TATTATTTATTTATTTATTTATTTCCACTAGCAATCCAGTAAACCATAAAAATAAGCATTAACAAACAATTGAGGAAAAATAGTTCAGATCTTCGTTTCTGTCTAAAGTAGAGCCATAAAGTGTCTTAGTCCATTCTAATTACTATAACAAAATATCACAAACTGGGTGGCTTGGAAACAACATAAATTTATTTCTTACAGTTCTGGAGGCTGAGAAGTCCAAGATCAAAGTGCTGGCAGAGTCATGGTCTGGTGAGGGCGTACTCTCTGGTTCACAGATGGCACTGTCTAGCTCTGTCCTAATATGGTTGAAGGGGCAAGGAAGCTTTCTGGGGCCCCTTCTGTAATGGCACTGATCCCATTCACAAGGGCTCCACCATCTAACTACTAATTACACCCCCCACAAAGCCCTCACCTCCCAACACCAGCACATTGGTGATTAAATTACAACATATGGATTTTGGAGGCATGCAAACACTTAGACTCGAACATGGAGTAGGCAAATTTGTTTCCTAAAAAGATTGAAATAATATGAGCAAGTCATTGCTTCCAATCATCTGAAGCCTAAAGTGAGAGCAGGGAAGAGACATATTTCCATTATGTAATGACTGGAGAGTTGACTGAAATTGAGTTTCTTTTGTCCAGCACAGCACCTGGACATTAGAATAGTGCTTTTTACAGGGGCTTTATCACCAGTTCCTTGCCCAAGGAATTGCTGGTGAGTAGCTTCACTATAGGACTATATCTAGAGGCATTTGACATCTGGTTTCTACACTCCTCTAAGTAGTTTTCCAACTTCCAGTTTCCAAGAATTTTCACTTACACCCTTTTGCTCCCTTATAAATATATGGATTATTTTTCTACCTTTTTTTCTCCCATGTTAAGATGGACAGATTTTTAGAATTAGAGAGGAGCATAATCACCTGTTAGAATAAAGCCCAAATCCATTAGCGATTTAAAACAAGTATTTATTCTGCCTTAAAGACAGAGAGAACCTTGTTTTGAGAAAATCGATTCCCATGCTTAGCTCAAGTCCTTACAGGAAAAAAAATAGATGCTTCAATTTATCAAGGGAACTACATCCTCAAAGTTGAGACTGAATGGCTCCTTCTAGTGGAATACAAAGGAAACTGGAAATTTTATATAGAAAATACATGTTGAAGTTTTGTATATTATTAGGAGAAAGTCTGAGTTTACTCAATTTACTTTAAAATTGTTGCTTCATTCTTTTTTCTTTTTTCTCTTTTTCCTTTCTATTGCATATTTTCATCAAGTATGTCCACAAAGCAGTTTAGAAAGATTATTGAGATTCCAGGTGAAAATGAAAAATATACAATTAAAAAAGAGCATCTACTGATATCCTCTTTCCTTCAAAAAGCTGAAAAAATTGAGTTTTTGAAAGGCCATTATAAAACTTCCAAATGCTCATTAAAGTATAACCGCAGAAAACAAAAGCTGAAAGAATACTGGAATTGAAATATTGTTCTATTTTTATGACTTAGGTCTCTCACTTTCTTTAATTCTCAGCTTCTCCATTTGAAAATCAAGTAACTATACTAGAAGAGCATACAGTGCTAACAATCTATGAGCCTACCCCATTCCCAGCTTATTCTGATCCTTAATCATTATTATAGTCTGACAGTGTATACAATCCCTCCTATTTATTGACTCTAGACAATAAAACATTGCACTAATAAGATTCACACCTGATCCCTTTACCCAGCCAATTACACACATGCTTACACTTGGACAAACTTTCCTAATGTCAGATAATTTCACACTAGCTATTTCAGAGCAACGATGAAGCAAGAAATGACCTTCATATATACATAAATAAAAATGAACTTGCCTGAATCTTATTCATAGGGCAAAATGGGCACAATTGGCCTTTTTCTTTCCTCTTCTGCCCTATCAAATTTGCTCCTTCTTTTTTGTTCTTATAAATGCATAGATGATTGTAACAAGGCTAGATTTTAGTATTGCAGTGGTATGCACATTTTGAAGGAGGATAAATGTGAGACTCCAACCTTAAAATTTCAAAACTTGACTATGGATAAAAAAATCCCAGGAGAATCATTCTTTGGCACCTCTGGAATTATTCAATGACAATTCTGCTGATAGAGAATTCGATGTGTTAACATTTGGGCTCTGTAATGTGAATATTGCCCAAAAAGAGAAGAGTGTCTAGAGGCAGTGTGCACAGGTCCAGAGGAAATGTGAGCTGAAAGAACACACTTGCATGAAACACAGAGAAAAAAGCAGTCTGACAAGATGTTCATTATCAGGCCATTTGCTAAAAATTGTTCTTAAATAAAAAAAGAGGGAAAGAAGGAAGGAAGGAAGAAAAGGAGATGGAAAACAACAAATACGACAATCATAAAAAAAGTAGTTGAAATCATTGGCTATTTTGTTAAGATCATATCGTTTTTTAAAAATGATGGTTATGAAAACCAGAGAGTAACCTAGGAAAATGATTAAAAGTTTAAAAGATAGTATTCAAAATTTTATGTATGCTATCTAGAAAAGCTATCTCTACAATATATGTGGAATATTTGTTTCATTTTATATACTGCCATATGCCCAGCACCTTCAACAGTATCTGACATATTGTGGGTTCTCAATAAATATGTGTTGTGTGAATTTATTGATGAATCCCTTAAATATTGGAGGAAACTATACAAATTAATGTGATAGTGGTTCTACGTTGGGATGTGGAATTATGTGTACGTTTATTTAATTTCCTGATTTTCTGAACCCTTTACTCTCTTTTCCCACCTTTCTCTTCATTATATTCCTTCTGATATGCAGTAATAAATATTTTCCGGTCTCTTTCTACTCAAGTGCATGTCACTATATATTTACAACCTGGAAAAAAAGACATCATTCTATGAAGAGGGGGACTAGAAATGAAGAGATTGCAATTTCTGAAAAACAAAAATCAAGACACAGAGCAGTATATACTTTGTGTAGTTACAGTCATGTCTATATCCAGGGACAGCAACATAGCACAGAAATGACTTCTCTCTGTTTTAGTCATGAGCTAGTTTTTCCATTGTACATTTATTCCACAGCTAATAAAACAGAACCATTCTTCTTGTTTTTTAATGTTCTGCCAATGGACATACTGCTAAGAACAATCAGTATGAAATAAATTCTCATATTTTTCAGATAGAATTAGTCTTTCACCATGAAGTTTGGCCAAGTCAGGCAAATTAAACCTAGAGACTAAAGCTTCCATTAGATATGTCACAGCACAGGCATCCTTATAGATTCCCTGAGTAGACTGCAGTTACAGAAATCAACAAATAGTAAAACAATATGCATTAGCCTCTGGTTTTAGTCTGTTTTTAGTAGTATGTGAGCTCGGGAGACAGAACTATACTGTGTTAAAACTCAGAATTGCAGCTTGATACATAGCTTGATGCATACAATCACAGAGACTTCCGTTTCATAATTTTTCAGCCATCTATTAATCCAATTTGCTTCTTCTAGAAATATATACTTAAGTTCCAACACTTGTTAGTTGTTTCTAAATTCTTTTGACTTTTCTCAGGTGCCAAATAGAGATATTATTTTTAACTATTTAATAGTAGTTAGAATTGAGTTCATATACAGTGTTTGAAAAGTCATGACATATGATAAGACCTCAGTAAGTCTTAGCTCTCTATGCTGTGGACTAGGCACTAGGGAAGGAATTGAATATTGTGATGAAGAAGATAAGATGTGGTTTACAGTAGCTTGAAATCTAGCATGCATCATTATTGCACGAAAATTTAATGGATCTCTAGTGTTTCTGTGTATCTTGAGAATGGAAGTACTGCCAGCTGTGTTCTATCTTTTCAGATAAGTTTCAGGTTTGTATAGAAGACAACTTTGGAAGACAGAGGGTGTCTTTTTGAGGACAGAGACCAGGCTTGTTTGCCGTCCATTATGAAAATAAGTAAGGTCTTCCTCTGGGACAAAGTTTGGGCAGGCTTGCTTGCAGCCCATTCGAAAAGGCCGAGATTTCCTAAATTTGGTATTTCTCCCTTGTAATCTAATGCAACCCTGTGCATGTGCAGGGGCCACTTCACCCTCATCACGTAGGTTTATAAGAACTGGGACTCAGGCAACTAATGTATATGCTGATATTTTGGTTACTGCTATTGATGTAAGCCATAAACTGTCCTTTGTTTCTGATTCAGGAGTCTTTTGCCTTCTCTTAGCATCCATGAAACTAGGACAAACTAACTTGTTAACATACAAGTAGGATAAAAGTCTCAGGTTCTTCACAATGCTTAAAAATCATTAGGCAGGGCCAGGCACGGTGGCTCACGCCTATAATCTCAACACTTTGGGAGGCCGAGGCAGGTAGATCACAAGGTCAAGAGATCGAGACCATCCTGGTCAACATGGTGAAACCCCGACTTTACTAAAAGTACAAAAATTAGCTGGGCATGGTGGTGCGCACCTGTAGTCCCAGCTACTGGGGAGGCTGAGGCAGGAGAATTGCTTGAACCCGGGAGGCAGAGGTTACAGTGAGCCGAGGTCGCGCCACTGCACTCCAGCCTGGGTAACAAGAGCGAAACTCTGTCTCAAAAAAAAAAAAAAATCATTAGGCAAATTATCAGAAGTCTAAAACTGTCTACATAAATGAAAATGCATAAATATGCATATGCCCTATTGTACATGGAAAAAATGAGATGGCTGAATATTATAGAAACTTTAATGTACAGTAGGATGTAGGAGGAGCAGTATCCTATAAATTATTAAATTGACCCTAAAATGTCAAAAAATCAGGAGCAAACATAAAAATCACCTAATCAAAACAACTAGTCAATTTTGAGAGACTAGGCTGATCTTGCCTACCAATTTTTCTTCATTGCATGCTAGGATATCTGGCACATTTGTACTCAGTGAAAATACGTATTTTAAGAAATGTAAAAATAAATTTAAGGAAACATTTATTGAATAAGTGTATTCTTTTTACTGCTCAATAATCTTCATAATAGAATAGGTACTTCTGCATGGGAAATCCAGTTCATTGTTAAATATCTGTCCCAGGAAATTCTTCCTTACTATATGATTCAAAGTAGGAGAATATGCTGTGATAAATAAAAATCACAAATATTAGTGATGGCATTACATAATAAAAATTTTATTTCTCCCTCATATCACCATTTGATATGTGTCAAAATACCTGCCTTCCTCATGGCTTTTCATTTCAAATTGTGTCTCTGGAATTTGACTTTTCTATAATGTTGCTGTATCCAGAAATAAAATGAAAATGGCAATGTTTTCTCTGCCATACTTAATTTGAAGTAAAGTTAGATTTCTTAAATTTAATTCACTGACTCTCATTCATTCTGCTCTTGGAACAAGCAACAACAATAGCAAAAGCTTACTTACTTCTCCCCATAATATGATAGATGTTTAAATATTTATTTCCTCTTAGTCTATTTTTTCCTTCTAGTCTAAATAATCATACTTCATATAATCAGACCTCACAGGAAATCATCCCCAGACACTTTTCCATTTTGATTCTTTTCCTAAGCCCATCCCTTAAGTTGACAATGACATTTAGAGAGTGGTACTAAGAACTGAATTCAGTATCTCAGATATTCTCAGATGAACAGATTAGATGAGCTTAAGTTTCTATGACTTAAACCCCAGAAAGTCCAGTGCCTCTAGACTTTCATATTATCTCATGAGAATTATAGGACACCAGAAAGGACATTTGTTAAAAATATGAACCGATGCTTGCCATACCTCATTCCATTTCACCCTGTTACCTCTCCTCCATTTAGGTCATCAGACAGACCCTAGGCAGGCATTGCCTTAAGGGGAAGTGGCAGCTATGGAAACTGGAAAACAAAACCATCCTACTCCTGACTTTTAAACTGTAAAATAAAAGCCACATAAGAGTACTTGAAGATCTTGTTTTTCTTGCCTTTGAAGAGATAAGAACTCTCTGAGCTAGAAGAAATAGGGAAGAGTTGTACAGGAAACTGAAAAGTATAGATATTGGCAAAGACATATGAGAGGGGGCACCACTGGCCTGTCCATTCCTCTCCTGTCCCCACTCTTGGAGTTGGATCCTAGAAGGGAAGAGGAGAAATAGAAATCTGTCATAAGTGCAATTTTAAAGGATGGAATGCTTGAATTTCTGCTCTCTGCCTAGCATGCCAAGAGGCAGCAACCCCCTAAGAATGTCACCATGGCAAGGGGAAAGAGTAGAGATGGCGATGTGGGTGTCAGGACCACAGCATCTCCTCCATACCATGGCCCCACGCATGCAACCCCCTCCACCCACATCAAATATCCTAATAACATTACAGGCAGGAGGAGAAGGGAAACATCTGAAATGTCTAGTTTAACCTCAAACCATTGTGTTTATCTAGAAAAGTCAAGAAAATCTTAGAGTGACATAGTTTACTTATGCTTGACTAAGTCACCTTTTCTACCTTCATGAAGACTGGGAATTGTATTGGGAATACGTTGTGTCTTAGAGAAATAGACTGTCAACCCTTCAGTATTTTCAGGACAGGACTTAATAATGTTCTGACAACTATAGATGCTTGTCTTGGAAATGGAAAAGGTCTCACTATGTCTCAAAGGTGAGGGTGTTAAAATGGATTTGGATACTGAATTTGAACTTAGAAAATCAAGGTTTAAATGACCACCTCTATGTATTTGTCTTCATGATAGTTTCTCTCTTAGCAACGGTTTATCATTAAAAACATATACATATTCTGAATTTCTCAAAGGCAGAATAAGGATATTACATGAAGTAAGTGCCTGGGAAAGGGTTTTGTATATTTAATTGCCATACATACATCACAATGAGTCTATTTTTTTAAGGTGGCTATGGTTTAAAAATGAGGCTAAAAGGTAATGTAAGTGAAGTGATGTTACATTTTGATACTGGGTATGGAGAGACACTTTAGTTCAGTGAATCTCAAATTTTAATGTGTGTGGGAATGCCTTGGAGGATCTTATCAAAATGCAGATTTGGATTCAGCAGATTTGGGCTGGAGCCCTGAGATTATTTGTTTCTAACTCAGATAGTAACAATCTTGCTGGACCATAGACCACACCTTGAGTAGCAATGCTCTAGTTAATGACTAATTTTTGCACATTTCCTGAGCTTGAAGTAATAATTAACATTTAACATCGTGTCTCACATTATCCAAGAATAGCTCCTACATTTCTTTCTCTCTCCCTCTTGTTCACAGTGAGTTCCTCATATTCTCATCATATCTGAAGTTGATGATGTCATGACCTGATTATCAAATGCTCTGAAATTACTTTTAGGTTTTCTTTTTAAATTGTTATTATCCACACAGAACATGCTGTGCTCCCAGGGAAAATATAAACAAGCAGTTTGGTCTTTGAGAATTTATAAGATTTAATTCCACAAAGTTGGCAGCAGGCATAACATTATTTTGGTTATTCACTTTTAAGAAAGAATGAAATTTATATTTGGATACTATAAATAAGAAAACTGGGCAAGTATTATATTAAGGCATTAGGTGCTGTTTTATTTTAGTTGGTTTGTTTACTTTCACTGTCCCTGTCCCCTTGAGATTCCAAGAAGATGGTACATGTAGGGGACAGGTTATTATCACTCACAGTTTTTCCTTCTAGGGAAGACCATTGTTGTCTAGAGTACAGAGCATCATCTTAGACTTCAGAGATGATACTCTCTGTTCAGTTTCTAAGAACAACTTGTAGACAAGAGACTATGACTTCTTAGAATGGCTAAAATGATCTAGAATTGGCAAAATTACATATCAACTTTCTTCAACACGCTCACCTTTGAGACATAGTGTGTACACCGGTCAAGAGCTGAACTGTGGAAACAGATTGCCTGGATGGGTAACGTTGAGAAAAGTACTTAATTACTTAGTGCCTCAATTTCCTAATTTGTATAATGGGGAAAATTATTGTTCTTACCTCATGAGGCTGTCTTGAGGAATAAATGAGTTAGTAGGTGCAAAGCACTTAAGACTTGCCTACAATATTGTAGGCATTCTAAAGATTAAATATTATCATTACTATTGCTATTATTACTGTTACTTTATTTTCATCAAGTTTATGTTATGGTTAGATAATATCAGGAGGTCTGTCCCTTCCTATACCACCAAGATGAACTTGATTTTGCAAGGCCTCAAGATGCAAACATATGAAGATAAGCTACTAATATTTATAGTTACTAAAGAAGATACATATCTTCTGAAATAATTGATTTTATATTTTTCAGTTGTACTATAATTGTACTATACTAAAGAAACTGCTGTAGCTAAAATCCTTAGAAAATAAAAAAAAAGACTTTAAAAGTATTGCCCATCACATTCAACATTTTGACATTATTCTGTACATAAATTTTTTCAAAAGAGACATCTACTTGAAGACATAGTTTACTCATAAATTAGGTAATTAAGCTAAAACATAATGCAACATATATTTCTTATATAACGCTCATATAAAATTTCTTAGCATCTCTGTTCTTATTTGGTGTTGAAAGAAACGAAGCAAAAATATTTGTAGATTAACAATCCCACAATATTTAAAGATCACAGGAATAATTGTTAAATTCAAATTAAATTCAGCAGGTATAAACTTTGTGCCTACTTTTTTTTTTTTTGAGACGGAGTTTCGCTCTTGTTACCCAGGCTGGAGTGCACTGGCGCGATCTTGGCTCACCGAAACCTCTGCCTCCTGGGTTCAAGTAATTCTCCTGCCACAGCCTCCTGAGTAGCTGGGACTACAGGTGTGCGCCAGCACACCCAGCTAATTTTTGTATTTTTTTAGTAGAGACGGGGTTTCACCTTGTTAACCAGGATGGTCTCAATCTCTTGACCTTGTGATCCACCCACCTCGGCCTGCCAAAGGGCTGGGATTATAGGCGTGAGCCACCGCGCCCAGCCTTTGTGCCTACCTTTTGTGCTGTGTAAGTCATCAAAGAAGTGTCTAACTCTGCCTTTTCCCTTAAGAAATTTGTCTTTTATTAGGGAGACAATTATGATAATGGAATTGATTGGAGCAAAATAAAGAGCAATAATAATAATTACATACAATCAAGTCTCCAAATATAAGATGTGGGCAACACAAATTATGACAGGATAAAGGAAGTCAATTTTCAAATGTTAAAATACATTTCCTAAAAGAGGTGCTACTTATAATGGGCTTTGGAAATAGATAGGATTTTGAATACATTCTAGGAATCAAAATCCACAGGGACAATAATGTTAAGATACCCTCTCCAATGACCTATTTATACAATGAGAATAAACTGGGCAGTTGGGATGCAACTAAGTTACTTTTAGGATGTGAAGATACATGCCTACCTCATTTTTGGATCAAACACAAAATTGAAAATCTGGAAACAGCAACAGAACAGAAAAATTGTGTTTTCTTAACATACTTTTTTTTCATAAAAGTTCTTGGCCTTCAAAGTGGCTCAAAAAAGGTTTCCTTAAATACAAAGCCTCTTTTGTCCTTCTTAAACATAAATTACTTAAAAGAATTGTGATTTTCTCTTAACATTTTCAGCTGACACCTCTCATACAAAGTGAGAGCACATCTCATAGTCTAACTTTGTACTGGGAATTTGTGTGGGATAGCTTTTCCTCCCTGCTTTCTGTCTTCTGAATGACAATGGCATTACCTTTGGCTTCATTTCTTCCAAAGTTTTTTTTTTTTTTTTTCTCTTTTTCTTTTTTTATTTCTTATTTTAAAATATTTAGATCAAATTATAAAAATAATGTATTAAAAATGAGATATAAATGCAAAGCAGATACTTCCGACTGCTGTGATTTATTAGTCCAATTGGTCTTTGACTGTGGCTAGTTAGCCTGATGGTTAGAACACAGTGTTAATGATGCCAAGATCAAGAGTTTAATCCCCCTGGCCTACTTAGCTTTGTTCCATTCCATGAACAGAATAGTACTCATACTCAGCCCAGATTTGGTGTGAATGTATTCCACTTGTCAGAGGCTGACAGAGACAATGTCGTTACAATAGCCCAGATCTGTCACTACCTTGAGGAAAACTAGCAAAGAAACAAACAACAAACTCAAGGTATGCGTTGAACTCATGGTCTGTCATTTGTGAAGACAGATAACGCTATTATACAATTAAGTACATATTCTTTGCTAATATTTTGAAAAATAATTACAGTTTTAACAGCACATAGTTAAATGATGAAGTCATGTTATCTGAACATTTGTTAGACTAACCTGTATTTTTAAAATTTCATTTTAATTGACAAATAATAATGGTATACATTTAATGGTGTACAATGTGATGCTGTGATATATTATAGAACATAGAATGTGTATATATTGTGAAATGATTAAATCGGGTTAATTAACATATCTATCACCTCACTCTGCTTATAGAGCCTAAGTAGTGTCTTGATATCTTTTCATCTCACCTCACTATTTCTCACCTTAGATTCTTCTATGTTTAAGGATCTATAAAATATACTAGTAATATAGTATCATACATGTATATTTGATATATGTGTGTGTATGCATTCTAGTGAAATCCTGTAACTAGCCAAATTCGTGAAAATTTTTATTATAAAATTATGAAAATAAACTTTTAACAGAAAGAGTGTGCTGACTCAGGAATATCTGCTAGTGATAGATAGAGGTGCTAAGAGAGGGTCCTGGCCAATCCTGGCTGGGTTCCCAGCAAATGAAAACCTTGTGTGAAGCACGTGCTACCATTTGCCATGTGTCTCTGCTGAGTCAAACAGAAATATTTAAAGTCTCACTTTCCATTACGTAAATCAAACCATGAAGATTGAAATAGTCTATCATTACTTGTTACAGTTGAAACCCCCACCTCAGGTCTTTATATGAAGTATACTCTAACAACCTCGTAAGAGTCATTAATAAGAGAAGGGAGAACTTCACTAGGTGTTGTAAACTCATCAGGAAAAAAAATGCCACCTTGAATTAGAGTACAAATAAAATCTCTTCAAGAAGTATTACCTAAGGATGAGGAAAGGGCACAGGACCAAACACTAAGACACTCAGTGTTTCAAGTTTAGGTAGAGGAGGTTGTAGCAAAGGAAACGATGAACAGTCAACGTATAAAGAAACAGATTAAGACAGGAGGATACCATGTAAGGAGGTCAATAGAAGAGAAGGGATGAATTCCCAGTGGCAAAATTTATAAAGCATCAATTAGGATGAGGTTTAAACAGTTGTCTTTGAATTGAGCAACATGTTCATTACTCTTAATACATTTTGTGGGGTGATGGAGCAGAATAGAGAATAGAAATGGAGAAAGCGGATACAATGGAATTGGAGAGATTTGAGGATGGTGGACAAGACAGGAAGCCACAGTTGCAAGAGGACATGGGTAAGCACATTTAGAGAAACATAGGAAAGTTGCAGTGCCATTGAGGAGGGCAGGTGATCCTGAAGGACAACTGGTTAAAATGATCTTCATGCTTACCTGCGAGTTTTGATCTTCTGTTTTTACTTCTGGCCCACTGGCACTATTGGTATCACTCTTTGATCCAGGCAACTAGAGTTCCTCCCTGGCCCTGAGCTTTAGAGTACCCCTCTCTGGCTCTCTTCCTATTGTGCTTTTCCCCATAGGAAATTATAAGGTAAAGGGGACTTGCTCAACTAAAATCTCTTCTAGCACCCCCTTCCCCATCATACCATTGTATTTGTGTTCTATTATTACCATAGCTAATTATCACAAACTTAGTGGTTTATAATAAGGTGAATTTATTTTCTTATGGTTCTGGAAATCAGAAGTACAAAAACAGGGCTCATATGTATCAGCAGCGCTGTGTTCTTTCTGGAGACTTTAGGAAAACCCATTTTCTCGCCTTTCTCGGCTTGTAAAGGCTGCCTGCATTCCTTTGCTCGTGATACGATTCCCTTCCATCTTTAAAACTAGCAATGGCCTGTAGAGTCTTTTTTCTTTCTTTGCATCAATATGAGAGACTCTTCTCTGTCCTGTGCCTTCCTCATATGAGGAGGCCCACCTCACAATCATTACATTGGGCCCACCAGAGAATCAGGCTTATCTTCTTAAAACCCGCGAATTAGCAAGCCTCAATTCCATCTGAAATCTTAACTCCCCTTTTCTAAGTAACAGAACACATTCAAGAGTTCCAGGAATTAGAATGTGGACATCTTTGAGGAGGGGCATAATTCTGCCTCCAACAACTATGTTTCTTTAGTCACGACCTGACAATTTCCTGCACAGATGACGCAGGCCCATTTCCTAAGAGCCATGGTTCCTAGAGCAGGCGCATTATCAATGAGCTCAGCTTAGGGTGAAGGGCTGGTCAAAACTCAGCTGTTTGGTAGCTTCGGGCGGGTAGGGAAGAGATTTAAATACACAGGTTGAGATATCTACATGCATGTACTGCAGGATCTGGGGGGTTTCTTATATTGGGACCTCAAGTTAAAGGCAGGCATGGCTGTCACCACTCAAAAAATAAGCTGCCTCTACTGTTTTACCCTATCTTTTCCAAAAATATATTAGGAAAACTCACTTCCAGTTATGCCTCCAAATAAAACAAGTTTAGGGGGCACACCTCACTAAATTCCACCTGGATAATTTGGAAACAAACATTTTGAGAAATTTATTGGTGAGGGAGGGGGAAATGTAGTGACTGAGAAGCCCCATGATTCAGAAGAGTTGGGAATGTTTAAGTTCATTGAGGTCAGTTTCCACATCAGAATTGAACCAGAAAAGTGTGAAAGGAGAAAACATAGAAGGGTAAACTTTGAGGAACTTTAGCTCAGAACTACATAGAATTAAATTCCATACCCTTGCTGCTTTTCCAAGTAATTGTGACACCCTTACATAGTAGAGATGACAATGAGTACACCAGTGGTCAGATCACATTCCCTGATCTGAGTGACTCACTCTTGCTGAATGCAATTGGCCTGCATCCCCACCCCATATGCACACTCCTCTTCTGCAACTCCAACCTGACTCAAGGATAATCTGATCAAAAACTTCTTATTTTGTGTATGTATATGTATGCATAAGTAAACATCTAGGAATATGTACACATATGTATAATGTATGTATGCATATCCATATGCGTATGTATTTGTTTACATATCCTTACTGTTGGGTTAAGAAAAGAGAACTAAATCAAGAGTCAAGAGAAATGGGACTTTGGTTATACTTCTGTCACTAGTTTCCAAGAAGACATCAATCAGATTACATATTTACTTTTTTATGAAAGAAGATGTTTTAAACTAGATGATCCTTTCCATTATTTTCCACCCTAAAACCCTAAATAGCTACCTAGGCAAAGTCAGGTACATCTACTTTCCAACTAGGACTCAAATGTAGATTTCATTAACATGAATTATCTGAATTTTTATTAATGACCTCACTAAGACTGCAGCCTTTGACAAGCTATTTTCTCTCTATGTCCATTTTTCTAGATTCTAAGCCTAGGAAGAATTAATCTTTACTCTCTTATTTCCTTCCATCAGTACAATACAGAAACAAAGAAAAGTATCAAAAAAGATACTGCACTGTAGGAAGGTTTTGTCAAACACCTACAGACTTTCATGTCTATGACTTATTAGTACCAAAAGATTTTCCTTTGTCATAGAATAAATATTTGCAACACCCTAGAGGCCATGTGTGGCATGGAAGGTGTGGCATGGAAGATGCAGCAATGGGGGTATGGACATGTTGAACCATGCTCTGGCTTTATTTTATCATTCAGAAAATGTATATAGAAAGTTTTCTAAGTGTTAGATATGGAGATGAACAAGATATAAATAACCTCTGCCAAAGTCTAGCTAAAGAGACAGATATTGAACTCATAATTGCACAAAAAAATCAGCTACAGATATAAGTTATTTGAAAAAAAGTTGGAGCAATTAAACATTTGAACAGGGGTTTTGGTATTGAGAAGTGGCTATCCTCACACACTTGCTCTGTGGCCTAATTCAGTCACTTTATATTCTAAGTCCTTTGTTTTTTTTAACATCATAAGGATTTTCTCAATCTAACATACAGTAGGAAGTCGAAAACAGAGTTTGAAATCATATTCTACATTACAGCCTTCACTGATTTCATATGTGTTCAGATGCCCCCACAAATTCATAAGCTTTTCTAATAATTTTTGCTTCTCCTCCTATTATACTTTACTTATTCAAAGAATGTTTATTAAGCCAGGCATAATATGATTGAAATTTAGAGATTAAAGTCACAGCCTCTCTTCTCAAGCAGCCATGGTCTTATTGGGGTGACATGCAAATAAGCAACTTCAAATCACATAGTTATTATTAGTATGATGCGAGCAGTATTCATAAAAGTAAAAGAGCTGATGAAAATAGGGGCATTAAAGCTGATCCTCATCGGATGTTTTGGAAGACAATTACCTGAGAGCAAGAAGGAGTTAACAAGTGAAGAAGGTGGGGGATGTGTTGGTGCAGACGTCCCGCACATATGTAACATGACATGCTGGTAGAAAGTACCACAGCCTCTTTGCAGAATGCAGATCTCAATTCAGATAACTGGTAAACATGCGCAGGAAGTAGTGACATAGGCCGGGGCCAGAATCTGAAGGTTTAAATAGTTGTTTCTACAGACTGTGGGATGTGACTGTGAAATTTTAAAAAGAAGAGTGAATCATCATTGCACAGTTGGATTTGCAGTGGCTGGGACATTGAAGAGTAGTAGTATAAACTATGAAGAATGGGAAGAAGGTCGACCTTGGGGCCTGGAAATCACTAGGGGTCTCTTGCAGGAGTCTGACTGAGAGATGATCAGTGATAAAGAGTCAGTAGAAATGTAAAATTTTGGGTCAACTTGACTCCAAGACCAGGTGTGGGGACTGTGAGGAGAGGGAAGGAGTGCCAGAAGATTCCCACATTTCTAGCTGAGGCAACTTGTAGGTGGAGAGTTTCAGTAGAGATGAAGATTAAAAAAGAGGATCAAACTGGGCCATGAGATGATCAGTGCTATTAGGATCAAGGTCCTTATGTGACATCTATGTGGAGTTACCTAGAAAGAACTGAATAGATAAGTCTGAAACATAGAAAAGGGGTCTGATCAAAGGATGTCAATTTGGGGAAAGGTAATAATAAACATTTAAACTAAATCATGAAACATATTATTGCTAGAAATACTCTTGCACTACAAAAAGCGCAATTTAAAGTCCAAACTGTGCAAGCCCTTAATAAATATGCTTTTAATTTTCAGTGGATAAAATAATGAGTGAATAGAAACTGTTATGGTGTAGCAAAAAGTTCCTATCCAATTTTTTTTTTTTTTTTTTTTTTTTTGAGACGGAGTCTCACTCTGTCACCCAGGCTGAAGTGCAGTAGCTCAATATCAGCTCATTGCAACCTCCACCTCCTGGGTTCAAGCAGTTCTCCTGCCTCAGCCCCCCGAGTAGCTGGGACTACAGGCATGTGCCACCATGCCTGGCTAATTGTTTGTATGTTTAGTAGAGATGGGGTTTCACTATGTTAGCCAGGACAGACTCGATCTCCTAACCTTGTGATCCACCCACCTTGTGGATCCCAAAGTGCTGGTATTAGAGGCCTGAGCCACCGCACCCGGTCTCCTACTCAGTTTTTATAGTGTGAGTGTGTGTATGTGCATGTGTGTATATACATGTGTATGTATCTGTGTAGTTAGGCATACACACAGACACTTACATAAGCATTAACAATATGAGAACTGCATATCTATATTAGTCTTCTAGGGCTGCTAAAAATACCACCAACTAGGTGGTGCCCCCCAAAATTAATTTTTTCATAGAAGACTGGAAGCACAAGATAAGGAAATTGTGATCAGTGTTGGTTTCAAGGTGAGACCTTTCATCCTGGCTTGTAGACAACTGCCTTCTCACTAGGACTTCAGATATCTTTCCTCTGTGACAGAGTAGAGAGAGAAGGAATGGGGTTTGACAGATAGATAGATATCTCGGTGTGTTTTTCTCTTCTTATAAGGACCCTAATCCTGTTAGATTAGGGCCTCTCCTTTAAAATCTCATTTAACCTTAAAACCTCCTTATGTGTCCTATTTTCAAATACAGCTGTGTGATGAGTTAGAGCTTCAGTATATAAATTTTTGGAAAGACATAATTCAATCTATTAAACATTAGTACATTTGACCTCCAAACTGACTTTTTCTCTGAGAAAGGATAGCCTGTGAAAATGACAGATTTCTTTGAGTCATAAAAGAGGATGCCTACCTATAAGGAGAGATATGTTTGCTGAATCTCAGAGCTAGAGTTTCCTCATTTGTAAAATGAGACCCAGTGCAGCCTCATGCCTGTTATTCTAGCACTTTGGGAGATCGAGGCAGGAGGATCACTTGAGCTCAGGAGTTGGAGACTGGAATAGGCAACATAGCAAGACCCTTTCTCTACAATAAGTTTTTGTTTGTTTATTTGTTTGTTTTGTTTTTTTAATTACCTGGGCGTGGTAATGCAGACCTGTAGTCCCAGCTACTCCAAAGGGTGAGATGGGAGGCTCTCTGCAGCGGAGGGGTGGCAGCTGCCATGAGCTGTGCTTATGCCACTGCACTCCATCCTGGGTGACAGAGGGAGACCCTATCTCAAAATAAATTTTAAAAAGTGAGTATAATTATTTCTGATGCTTATATCAGGATACAATTATATTCTTACATATTTTTCCGTCATTTTGGGGAGGGTTAGATCCACTTGCAAATAGATAGATAAACCTTTAGTAGCTGATGGGCTTAATCAATTACCCTCTATTGCTCTATGAAAATCAGACTGCGAAAGCCAGAAATGGTGGACGTCCCACAGAAGTGTCATATCATGAAGATGTAAAGTTAAAGCAGAGATTGCTTGTGGAAAACTGTGTTGCATTCTTGGCATGTGCGCACTTGCAGTGATTTTAACTTTCACTTATGATTATTTTTAATGTAGGAGGTAATCCCCATGTATTCTGCGCCTGCCCTGTTTTATCCCTTTGTACACTTGGCTTTCGTTTGGCCCCAGCCTCTGAGTCGGTGTTCCCTGTAAAAGCTCCTTGGAGTTGGGAAGCCCTCACCCTGGCGGCCAGGTGACACAGACAGGGTGGGAACCTGCCGAGCCTTGAGGGTGCGGAGCCTCTGCATACCATTCTCCTCCCACCACTGTCCCGTGCTGGAGGCGGAGAGGGCTGCAAACTTCGCTCCAATCCGCAGCCGGCCTTCCCCTGGGTCCCCCTGCAGGGTGACCCGCCCGCTGCTAAGCGAGTTAGAGAAACTTTGCAAAGCGGCGCGTCAGAGCCTGGGGAGGCGAAGGGCGCCCCCCTCCTCCCTGGCGTTCCCCTCCCTCTTGCCCCCGCCTCCCGGTCCCCGCACCGCCGGGAGCACCGGTGATAGGACGAGCCCAGGGCGCGTATTGTGTATATGCAAAGCACAGCCCGGGCTCCGCACCGCTGCCCGACCAGGGCCTGGGCTGTGGCTGTGACTGGCGCTGCCGTGGGCGCCGCAGCCCTCGCGGGAGCCGGACGCCGTCATGCCCCAGCGGCGCAGCGGGCGGCTGCGTCCCTGAGCCGCTATATAAGCGCGGCAGGGGACACCCGGAGGGGCTGAAGATGAAGGTGCCCGCGCGCGGGCCCCCGCTGATTGCCAGTCCCTCTGGAGCCGGCGCCCCGCGCGGAGCCCGCGGCCGCCCAGGACCCGCCTTCGCCGCAGTAGTAGCTGGAGCAGCGACAGAGGCGGCAGCTGCGGCGCCCGCGCCCCTCGCGCCAGCGCGGAGAGCGGCGGCGGCAGCTCGGGGGCCGCCACTGCCCCGGGTGCCATGAGTTGTGCGGAGGTGATGTATCACCCCCAGCCGTATGGAGCGTCCCAGTACCTGCCCAACCCCATGGCAGCGACAACCTGCCCCACAGCTTGCTACCAGCCGGCGCCCCAACCTGGCCAGCAGGTGAGTCACCGGCCGGGCAGCCTGACGGGGGCGGGGGCGAGGGGCACCGAGAGTATCGGTCTGGGGCTCGGCGGCGCCCTGCAGGCACGCGTGGCGCGGAGGATGCTCTGGGACCTGCGGGAGCGTCCTCGAGCAGAAAGCCATCTCGAGAGAGCCGGAGGAGAGGCTGTGGCTCCGGGAAGGGAGAGCAGCGGGGTGGACGGGCGGGTGAGGCATGACCCGGCTGGGGGCTTCATTGAGCTGTGCTCGCCGGAGCTCAGAGGCTGCTCCTCATAGCCACCCTAGCTCTTAGGACTCAGTTCTCTGAAGCTCACCAAGGGCATCTGTCTTAGGACCGTGTGAGTAAACTTCCTTTAAACCAACGATTTTATTTGTTTGAAAAGGTGGAGTGTTTTAGGGTTTTATTGATGGGGAAGATGAAGTGTGCTGACAGAGTTCACAAAACTGTCTGGGACTTTAATGGGGGAACATTGGTCTAGCATAATGTCTATGGGGTGTTACTAGAACTTCTCCATACAGTCTTTCTCCCTGTGACTGTGACTTAGAGGACAGGGATGGATTAAGGTTCTTCATTCATTTTCTTATGCCAGCAAAGCACAGAGCTTGTGATAGTACGCGTTCAGTCTGTCGACAGTGTGTCCCTCAGCCAAGAGGTTGTTGCCTTGGATCTCTGGATGCTGGGTCTCCACTCCTCCAAGAGTAACTGAAGATGCCCATAATAAGGGGACGTGAACTGAGGAGATGATATTGTTACTTTAGAAGGAACAGCAGAGTTCTAGAAAATTTGGCATGAGATGCCCTTCGACGTTACTCTCTGGATACAGCAGAGAGTGTGCCAAGGCTTAGTTAGTGCTACATTAAAACAAAAAGTGTGTGTGGCAAGGGCTGAACCAAAATAGAGTCTACCTCAGACTATGGGAGTTAGGGTTGGTGGATTTGGAGAAACTTAAAAAATATAACTAGATTTGGTTAGGAAATTACCATCCATAGAATGCATTGATTTATTTCTTTCTACTTTGTTAGGAACCACATGTTTTATCGCAAACCTTTGTAGGTTTGGCCCGTTAATTCTTCCGGCCTTTTACTTTCTATATTTCCTCTACCTCTGTCTCTTTGCTAGAATTACAGTGCCACTCTCTAGAAAGAAATCTAACTTTCTGTTTAGAATTTAGGAAGTTCAGCTGATTCTTGAAGGGTACATGTCCCAGATTCATCTGCTAAACAGTACCAGCTTAACCAGGACCAATTAGGGCAAAAGTGGAAGGAGCCCTACTTTCTTGCTTTTTAAAAAATATTTAGCAGCTCCAGCATTTCAAAGCACCTCTGATATTACAGAGGCCTTCAGTTATCATTTGGAAGGTGGATGAGCAACAAACTAAAACTTCTCTAAATATTCAGAAAGATACTTTCCTCTCTTAAAAAATAATGAACTAGTAGAAGTTGTTTCAAATACGGTTTCATTTTTTGGGTTGTGAAATTAACGAACCTGTGGTGGAGTTAATACTAACTTCTTTTTTTGAGCTAGAAAATAACATTCAGTATCAGAGAAAATGACAAATTACCAATCATAAAAGTTTTCAATAAGAAATGACTCCAAATACTTTATCTAATGTTTGCAATAGCCTTGAGACTCAGTCCCCAAATTCGATTCCTTTGCTAAACCTGTCAACATACTGAAGGTCAAAATTTTAAAAAGTAAAAAATAAAATAAAAATTAGAAAAACTCTGACCAATGATCTTCTTAAAAAAAAAAAAAAACAGAATATCTACATTGATTAGTTATATAATGATCAACTTCTATATTTGGGGCTTTTGTAGATATTGCTTAAGTAGATGTTAAGCTGAGTCAACCGTAAGAATGTAGCTGAGAGGTGTGTTTGGAAATTTTCATGTTGCTTTTACTAAAATGGTTTGTCCAAGATTTCTTTCTTTCTTCTTCTTCTTCTTCTTCTTCTTTATTTTTCCTTTGGTCAAGTAAAGAAACTATTTGACCATAACTAGCTAGCAAAATAAAAAGAGACTTCACAGTGTAACTACTGTTCTTTTACTGTCAGAAGTTTATTTTGATGACCTACATTTTCTATTGGAAAAGACAGTAAAGGAAATTCTTATCAGGCTGACAGCATTTTTAGACTATGCGATGTGTGGGCGTAGTGGGACTAATATTGACTTGGCCCTAATGCAGTCATCCGAGAATACATATTTTGGTTGTTTTTGCATTCCATAAGGTTTTATCATTATTATCCATGAAGACTGTTTTTTCCGTACATGGGAAGTGACCCCTAATAGCATCTTGCCTAGGAGACAGAAGTAAGGGCTACAACTCCTACTGAATTTGAAAAATTGATTTCTTGAGAAGAACAAAAAGGAAAAGGAGCAAAGAAAAGTTACAGTCATCAAGAAATGTTAATGGTCATTTAAAAAATGCTAGGAGAGGCAGCATTAAAGTTTTGTATTGCTTCTGTATTCAATTGTAGTTGTGTATCTGTCAACGATTTTCCACTCAAACTGTATAGCTCTGAAGTCCTTGTTAGTATATCAGAATGATTCATTATGATGGATTGTAAACACAGGTATATTTTCCCTGTAATGTAACAAATGATCATGTAACATTGAGAATTATTTTGGAAATAACAGAACTTCATTATCCAGGCATGTGTACTCTCATGTTTTCCCTATAAGCACAGATATACACTTGCAAATTTAAGTTTAGGTTTTTGTGGAACATATTGTATGTTGTAGGTGGGTAATCAGGATCCATAAAAACCTAGTTAACTGTATATATATTAGCCTGTACTGCAGTGTGTTACTTAGGTATACAGTGGGCTAAAATGTCAAAGTAAGCTAAAATATGTCCAAAGTATACATTTTATAGTCCCTGACATTAATTCCTAGAAATTGCATGGCTAGGTATAAATCCTACACTGTGGTTTATAAAGCCCAAATTGCTGAGGGCTACTGGGTGACCTGTTTCCCATGCCCACCATCTCTTCCTGGCTTTAGTATGTGTCTCTAACACCTCCTCATGAGACGTCTTCACTCAGCCTCTCAGCACATGCTCTCAAAGGTTTCAGAATTATGCAGTTTATAGATGAGACACAGAACAGTCACCAGTTTTCTAATCGTGCGTGGGGATTTTTAACAATCACACTTTGGGCTTCTTATACAATGGAGTACATTTACTCTGTCCTCTTCCGGGGTAACAGCTGGATGAATCTGCATGCATGCTTTCACTTGAAAAAATTAAGTGCCCTTGGAGGCAGAACTTCAGTTATAAGTCTTGTAAGGTGTTTTTTCAAACTGTCTCTGGTCTCTGCTACCTTGGTTGAGTCATAAAATTGTTGTAAGATTCAGTTTGTCAGAGAAAAAAACCCCTGGAAAAACATAACTTCAACTCTTCCTTTTACATGTGAGGAAATGGAATTTTATAGGACTGAAATGCTTGGCTAAAGATTTCAAAGTTGATTGGTGACAAAAGTAGGACCGCCATATCTCCCTTTCTCCTGTGTAGCCTCTTTGCATAATGCCATGAAGTTTCCTAAAGCTTTTTTTTTTTTTTTTCATGTTTTGCTATTGCACAATATGCTTATTTTTGTATTTAGGTCTCCGATCAAATTTTTTTTTGATAATGAAGATTAACATGCAGTAGATTCTTTGGCCTTGGAGTGCAAGATTCTTTCCAAGTCCTTGGTAGTGTACTTTTTTAAGTTTAGGCATTCCAAAGACCTTTAGCAAGCATTTGTATTATGCTAATGACTTATGCTATCCATGTTGCATCCTTGTTGATGAAACAGAATATCTACTTAGCAAATGAATATTTATTTATCTAAAATAAAAAACAGAAAGTGGTATTATCAGTTAATTTTAAGTGCTTCATCTGTCATTGCTATTCCAGCATAAGTTTAGATTCGTTAAGAGAAAGAATACAAATATAACCAAATAGTTTCAATTCACAGACAACTTATTTGAGGCAGAGGATCTATTTTTCTTGCAACTATAAGTAAGGACTTAAGTGGATTTATAAAAATTCATACAAAACTTATTTGAGAAAGAACAGCCCCTGCAACTCCACAGTACACAAATTAACTTCACTGCAGAGACTTAGAGGCTTAAAGCGCCCCATGGCTTCATGCTCCCAATAGCTTCCCAGCCAGAAAATTCAAAGCCAGAGGAAAAATTAAATGTTAAAATAAACTGAACTGTTGTCTCTGGCAGTCAACCAGAATGGAGATTACAGTAAATATGGTAAGGACAAGATTGAGATCCATAAAATCAAGCATAGTGAGGATGTGTTCACCAAGAAACCAAATACTAGGACAAGATGACACTCGGCTAAATGCAACAAAGTCCTACCTTGTCTAGCTCTGAAGATGGTAAAGACGTGACGTATAAGATGGGAAAAGAGGCGTTTAGAGTGGAAAGTCCTGTTCTCCTATGCACTGTCTCTTCAGGCTACTGCAAAAGAGGCTGGGCTGTGTGTGTATATGTGTGTGTGTGTATGTCTGTGTGTATATACATGTATATATATTTGTCACATCTATCTGTGCGAAGGGAATTTTCAATATGAATAAAACGATTATGCTTATGATGTCTAAGGCAGATCTTAAAGCAAATTTGTAAGCTAGGTGACTGTCATTCTAAAACCTGGGTGCTTAGCTTGAATCTCATTCTCGTAGACTTTATGTCCAGCTAACTTTAAAAAAATCTGACAATTAATGCATCCAGTAACAGATTATATATTAAGGTATTACCTCCAAGAAAACATTTTGATTCAAGAAGCAAAGGCTCTCTAAGAGTCGAATTTCAGTCTCTGTCAGGCACAGTGAAGGCAAAAATTTTGAGCTAAGCTCTGTTCTGAACCTTTCAAAACACATCTCTTTAAGCAGCTGGTTTTCTGCTCTGACTACTCATTTAGGAAGAACCTAAGAGTGCCTTGAACCATTAGACCCAAACAGCTGCTGCTAGAACAACTCATAAATCTGTAATTACTGATAGTTCAGTGGATACCAGATTTATGCCAGTAATTTACAAGTGTGGTCTGAACTGGGGCAACTGAACCGTTTTTCACTTGTCTCCTTCTTTAGTAGAAGAAGAAAAAAAGAATGACTTAAATTCAACAGGTGTTGTTTCTCCTTAAAACTGTATCATTTCAGTGTGCCAAAACACTTGTCATTGGAGGATGGAGTAGGGGGACTCTAAAAACGTATCCTTTCTTGTTCGTATGAAGATAGATAAAGAAAGCACCGTAACTAATTCCTAGGAATTGGGCTAGATGACCCATGTCTGAAAATAAATTATTCTTCAATGGTCTGTAGGGTTTATTTATTTATTTATTTATTTATTTATTTTTTTTGGCTAAATATCAGAAGAGGCAGCCAATGTAGGAAACAAATTAAGTGTGAATTTGTCTGGAGCTCCAGCATATTGCTTATTAAGATATAGAATGGGATGAGAGACCACTGAGGCAATCAAATCAAAGCTTCTTGTTTTCAAAAGAGGAAGTTAAGGGCCAGAAGTTTCAGTGACTTGCTCAGACTCATAAAAATAGTTTTGGTCATTCTCTTTCCCATTTCAGTTTTCTTTCTTTGTATTCCCTTCCCGTCTGTGCTGCTTTAGAAACAAGAAAACTATTTGTAATTAATCTAATGTTAGCTTTTGAATTTTCTTACTTTTAAGTTTTGAAATATTAGCTACTTAGAGAATACAATGCAATCAGCCATATAAATAAACCATGAGGCTCTCTTTATTTATTATTTTCCTTACCATTCTCTTCTAACTAATTATGAGAATTCTGAGTTTAGGAACAGACTATGACTTTCGTCTTTGTGACTTCAAGTCTTTGCGTAATTTCTGACAAAAAGAAGGAATTATTGACAATTAGATAAGTTAATGAATAATGGATAAATTATCTTAAAAATGTAATTGTACCCTTGGTCTAGTAATAGAATTATATATATGAATTAGAAATGTACAGGTTGGAAGCTGTTGTCTCCTTCAAAGTATTGATTTGAGAGAGAGCACATCCTTTTATGATATGATCATTGCTTAAAACATTTTGGGAATGTAAATTTTGAAGTCGCCTGTAAGTTCATGGCACATTTTTTGAACATCATCATACCTGGAAATTTTTCTTCCTTGTGGGGGTTAGGTTTGACTTTTTGATAATGACCAGAATCATTTAGAGGCAAATGCACTCAAAAGTAACTCATCATGTTATGTTATTTTCAGTTGGTTCCCCCCTACTCTTAAGATAACAAACAAACACACAGAATCGTGAGGTGTGATTTTTGTCTCACCAATTGACTCTGGTCACATCCATAAAAATTGTAGAAAATGGCTTTCTGTATCTTATTTGTCAAGGAGATAATCTATTTTTAGATATAGAAGTTCACTTTCATCTAGAATTATATATATTTTTAAAAGTATGGCATTGTTTAAATCTCTAATTTTTTAATGTCATGAATTTTAGACTGTCCATGTGATGCCATGATGACTGATATTTTCTGTTTATTCAGTTAAAATAAATATCCTATCAAGAAGCATTGTCTTTAGTCTATTTTATGAATACATGCTTTGTAAACAGACAGAATTAGGTTCTAATACCATCTCTACCACTTACTGTTATAGTTAGACCATCCTGACCCAGTAATTTGCCTGTTAACTTGTTACCTGGGGAATACTTATTCTGACAAAATGTTTATGTGTGAGAGGACAGTTACGTGAAATAAAATATATAAAAGGTTTGTGACATATGTTCCTTAGCAGGACCCAACCTCATATAACCCAACCTATCCTTCTCCAAATAGGCTAAGAACCAAAATCTGTTATCCAAGTAAATAAAGAAATATGTGGCCAGGCACGGTGGCTCATGTCTGTAATCCCAACACTTCTGGGAGGCTGAGGCAGGAGGATCACTTAAGGCCAGGAGTTCAAGACCAACCCTGGCAACACAGTGAGATCCTATCAGCTCCAAAAACAATAAGAACAAAAAATAAGTCCAGCATGGTGGCATACACCTGTAATCCCAGTTGAGGTGGGATAATCATTTGAGCCTGAGAAGTGAAGACTGCGGTGAGCCGTGGTCACGCCACTGCACTCCAGCCTGGGTGACAGAGCGAGAACCTGTTTCAAAAGAAAAAATATATATCTAGTCAACTGGCAATGTCCTGCTGTTTTGGCCTCTAGGATTTTGAAATATTTACCCTAGGATAGTGATTTCTTCTTATAGCTCCAATCATGTTTTTGAATATTAAAAATCATTGTATTATACAAAGATAGCCAGTAGATTTTCTTCTTAAAGCTGTTTCTAAATATCCAAAGACTCCAGTGATTCATTAGAATACTTTTGTTTCCCTAGGAAAAAAAGTTTCCACATATGCACGGTAATCATTTGGCATTTTGTAGGCTTAAGCCTTGGGGAGTTAGTGGTATTTGGCTCCTGACATGGAAGTCTTTCTCTTGTCAGACAAATCCTTCCCCTGCACATTCCTGCTAAAAATTTGTTGCTGTTGTGCCTAATGGCAAGCAGTGTGGTGCACTGCCCAAGCAAACTCTCCACGCTGATACTTTAACCTCTTTGTGAGTTAGCTTTAACTTTACAGCTATTCACCCATTTGTTGTTTCATCTTACTCCAGAGTCATTTGACCTGGGGGAAAATTGTCATAACTATGTAGTGCTGAAGAGGCATAAATGTGCATTAAAAAAATGCAACAATTTGTAGTTTTTAAATTCTCTTTAGATGACTTTATTTTTGTTAACACTTATGCAGGGATTTGCAAGAAAGACATGAGTATTTCTGAGAAATCTGGATATTTTTAGGAAGTGATTGTGCATTTTGAGAAAAATACAAATTAGATTACGCTTTGACCTTGATTTAGGAAATCTTGTTTCTGATGATTTGATATTTAGTCTCAATGTTTTGAATTTTGTAAATTATTCCCACGAAAGAATGTAACACTAGGAAAGTTTCACTGAAGGAGCAAACACCAGGTGAATACAGCATATGGCAGAAGCGCTCATGAGCAAAATACTTAGTTTAAAAAAAAATACATTGATTTACAGCCACCAAAGCACAGACATCAGAAAGTAGTTGAGGCACCAGAGTCTATGGAGAAGGAAATTAAGATGGGATGAATGGCAGCATTTGAATCAATTGCTGCTTAAATACTGTTTCTGTTTTCTTCATGATCACATGTAATGTTAAAAAATGTATGCAAATTCAACCTTGGCACATTAGGTAGTTGTCAGGTCATTTGGATGCTGTGAGATTCTTATTTTAACCAGTACTGTTGATTGTGAGGCTATAAATGTCTGTGTATGTGAGTGAGTGTGTGCGTGTGTTGTAAATGTGAATATTTAAATTGGTTTACTATAATCTGTGAAAATTAACCTAACTTTATCTGAATAAAAGTGCAAGTGGCAATGGTGGACGTTCTTATGTCCTGCCTATTGGTAGACATATTATAAGCCTTTTTTTCATTTTATGTCTTTGATAATTTTCTAGCAAATTTATTTAATTCGTGAAAGAACTGGCTTAAAGAACCAAGAGAGAGAGAAACAGAGAGAAAGAAAAAAGAAAGTATATTATATAATCATTTCAAAAAATTTATTTAACTAGAGGAATCAGTACAGCTATTTTAAAGAACCATATATGTTTGCTATATCAAAAAGGAATATTTCAGTATACATATTTATATAAGTATAGATATGTTACACATATGAAATAAAAAGAATATAAAGAATGCATACATTGAGATAATTCTTTTTCTAAAATAAACTGATGACAGGGATTTTAATGCAGGGGCAGATTTTGCTTACTATTTCCTACTGGATGTTGAAAAATATAATTTTTAGATTAGTTTATTTCTATCTAACCATTCAAAAACTGGTAGGAAAAGTAACACAATATTATGAAGAATTGAGAAAACTGTAATATATTAAATAGATTGAATTACTATAGTTTAAATATAATGGTTTAATTGATTTTAAAATATCAATTTAAAAATTGATATTTTATGATTGCTACTATTGATCAGAATACTATTTGACATTTGTATCAGGATTTATGGCTTTCAAATACTTTATATATATATATATATAAATTCAGTTATATTTCATCTAAGAATTAATTGCTGTCAATTAAGGGTAAACTAAAACGCTGACTTTATTTGGATTATTAATAGCCAGACTCTTTTATTTAAAAGATGAATGTTACAATTAAACAAATAAGGCAATTATATGCAAACCCCACTCTCACTAACTGATGCTGAGCTGGACATTAACAG
Source organism: Alouatta palliata (assembly GCA_004027835.1). Taxonomy (NCBI): domain Eukaryota; kingdom Metazoa; phylum Chordata; class Mammalia; order Primates; family Atelidae; genus Alouatta; species Alouatta palliata. The sequence goes on from PVKV010000684.1 coordinate 139,524, forward strand.
AAAAAAGAAATTAGTTTCACGGATAATAATGAACAAAATGTAGACAATGATGCCACCATGTAGACAGGTTTTAGGTTTGGTTTTTTTTTTCATATAAAAAGAGTGCTACTTTCTAATGTGCCAGAATATCCAACAGAGAGTGTGTGCATATAGTTAAAACAGCACATGTTTTAGGTAAATACACATGTACAACAAGAAGCAGTACTGTGATTTGACTAATAAATCGTAATATTCATTTAATTTTATAATAGAATTTAAAACTAGCAGTGGCTTTAGAGGTTGTTTAGTTCAGTTCTCTCATTTTACACATACCATATGTCTCTATGTTGTTTTTACTATTGAAGTTAAATATAAACATGTTCAAAAGTAAATTAGGAGAAATAAAAACAGTCATTACAATCACCTATTCATCAGCAAGGCACATTCATTACAAAGAATGAATTATCTATTTATCAGCAAATGATAACCATATTGACACAAATTTTAAATAAAATCAAAATATATATTTATAAATAGCATCCTGAAATGATAACTGGCAGCTCATAGTATTTCCGAATATTTCAGGACTCACCTTATACAGGAACAATGTATTCACTGCTAGGGGAAAGGGGTTCATTTATTGAATGGTGCATTTATAATCCGTAGCTATAGCTTTTGAAGCTACTAATTACATTAGAAACTTAGAGTCTGGGATATGTGTTTTGCTAACGATTGCAAACTTACTGAGTATTCTGGAGTGACTTATCTTTTTCTACTCACATTCATTTTCCAGCAAGCTTTTTTTTCAAAGTAAGAAAAATGGAATGATCAAGGATCAGGTTTTGCAGACATAAAGATGATGGAGAAAGCTCATTTGGTCACTAGAATAATACATTTCAAAATCTTTAGCATTATCTTCTTATATGTAATTCATATTGCAGTTGATAATAAATGTAATATGTGCTCAGTGAAAAATGTTTGGAAATATTGAAAAGCAGGAATAAGAAAATGACAATTAACTACAAACATATTACCCAGAAAAACAATACAAAGTATATTTTTGTAAATTTTTTCACTCTAGACATCTCTCCCTGCCTTTCCCTACCACATGTATGCACATGCATATCGATACTCTAGATATCTCTCCCTCCCCTGCATTCCCCAGCACATATATACGCACACGCATGTCTATACTCGTATGTTTTCCTTATGCATTCTGACTCTGCAGCTTATATGATTTGTGACTTTTGGCGAGTTACTTAACTTTACTGTGCCTTAGCTTTTTAACTTTACTGTGCCTTAGCTTCTTTACAATATGGATAGTAATAATACCTATTTTATAGAATTGTACAAATTAAATGAGATGATAAATATGAAGTTTCTGAAGCATGTCTGATATAATGTGTATTATTAGAGTTATATTTTTAAACGTTTTAAATTAATAAATCTTTATCATTTTTATTTTAAAGATTAGCCCATTACTAGTATTTCATAAAATTTTTGTAAGCCATAATAAAACTTTTTCCCCTCATGATAATGGTACTAAGCGGAACATCTGAAAAATATGTTCCATGCAAAATGGATCTTCACACAGACTTGTTTTGTCATTTTAGTTTGATTTTTGAGAAATGAGTTCAACACATCTGCCAAATCCTTTTATAAGATGCTACATTCCTGTTTTTATTTTAGTTTATTTTATTTATGAAAAGTTCGTTTCTTCTCCACCCCACCCCTAGACAGTCATTCCTTTCTGTGCTAAACCATAACATTGCTGTACATTACATTTTAAAAAGTAAACCAAAACTGGAAAGAAAAACTAGATGGAATATGCCACTATTTTTTAAAAGTCATTATCCCATTGGCCTAGCTAGAGGGGAAAAAAAAATCCTGTTTTGAAAATATACTATTTGATAATGGACTTTTATGTTTGTTTGCCAAACGTAGAATCACAGACTTTTTTTTTTTTTTTTTTTTTTTTTTTTTTTTGGTGTGGGAAGGAGGCAACTGGTTTGGGAAGGAAAAAAAAATGGAGTAAAGCAGATGAAGAAGAATCAGTTTGCAAACATATGTTAATATTTAGATTTTTTTTTAAAGTGAAAACTTAACTAGTTAATGCTCTTTTACAGACTGTCTTTGATACTGTGTTTTGTTTATTCCATCCCAGAAGAAGTTAGCGGTATTCAGCAAGATGCAGGACTCTCTGGAAGTCACCCTTCCCAGCAAACAAGAGGAGGAGGAGGATGAGGAGGAGGAGGAGGAGGAGAAAGACCAGCCTGCCGAGATGGAGTACCTTAACTCTCGCTGTGTCCTTTTCACTTATTTCCAGGGAGACATTGGGTCAGTAGTGGATGAACACTTCTCAAGAGCTTTGGGCCAAGCCATCACCCTCCATCCAGAATCTGCCATTTCAAAAAGCAAGATGGGGCTAACCCCCCTATGGCGAGGTAAGAATTCAAAAGCAGATGCTCTCCAGGGCACTGTCTCTGTTTTGCAACTGCCTGTACCAGGTTCCAGCTGGAGACTTGCCCCTGAGGACGGATATCCACTTGCTTTTTAATATTTAAGGACAGCGAGGAATTTCTTTCAAACAGCTGGATTGGTTTTGTCGCATGTGGAATGCAGGTTTGGAAAGGATGCAGTCACACCCCTTAAATTCCTCAAGAAAAGTGGTGATACAACCGGCTGGAGTTTATAGTGGCTGGATTGAGCTGCAAAGTACTATTCCTAAAGCCCCAATGGCTCAATTTGGTTCTTTAAATAAAAGGCGTGCCTAAATCAGCTTTTAAAAAATTAGCTCTTGCTCATTCCAGTAGGTGCTACGTGGTGGCATAGCAGAGACCTGAGTCTGACAAAGGAATACAGACCTTGGGAGCTGTCTGTGTTTTTTGATAGACTTCTCTGTCCTGATTTGTTGCTGTATTAACTCTTTGTAGTATACAATCTAGGCACTTTTGGGAGCATCTACATGGTTTAAACTAGTGTTTTTACCTTGATAAAGAAAGAGCAGTACATTGGGCTTCTTTATTTCTTTCTCTATTGAGGTCACAGAGATGTGTTTGAAACTGATTTCTGACTCACAGAAAATTATTGGTGACATCTAAATCGGGATAATTACAGGGTTACAGAAAAGCATAATACATCATTCCAATGACAGCTTCAGAGAAATCTGTTACAGCAGTGATTTCTTCCAAACTCACCTGGTTATAGGAATGATCTACTAAAATGGTTCTCAAGGTATGATTTTCCTGACCGGGAGCATCAGTGCCACATGGGAGCTTGTTAGAAGCACAAATTCTTGGGCTCCACCCCAGAACTGCAAAATCATAAACTCTGAGGTGGGGCAATCTGTGTCTTAATCAGCCCTCCCAGTGACTCAGTTGCAGGCTTGAGTTTGATAAACATCCATTTAGTGCTGTTAGACGGTTTGCAGGCCTCCCTTATCTTGAATCTCTTGACCTGTAATCTTCATAAGAAGATGTGGGAATCACACTTTAACAAGGGTATGAGTGATTCCTATCATGAGGAAAAGCTGGCCACCTGTGGACAGGGCCAGGTGAGCAGTGAGCAGTGACTAGTGATCCCCTCTCAGCAGCCCAGGAACGGTTCTGCTCTACTGTAAAAGTCCTGGCCACATGGAATTGCTGGGTCTGATTTTTCTTAACTGCTTTACCTTTCTTTTCTTCTCTCCCTCCTTCCGTTCTTACTCTCTCTCCTTCCTTCTCTCCCTGCTTGCTTGCTTTCCTCTCCTCTCCTTTCCTTCTTTTTTTTCTTTATTTCCTTATTTTTCCTTTTAGTAAACATAAAAAACACTCAACAGTGACCATAAAGGGGAAGGTGAATTACAAATAAAATATCCAAGTCCTTGATAGAAATGAATTGAAATACATACTCCTTATTTGATTAGTAAATATTATGGACTTACTACGAGAACTGAGACTTAGTCCTTGGAAGCCTAAGATGCTTATGTAATCAACTAGTGTCCTATTTAACAGGACATGATGAATACCTTTAATAATTTGTAGAGGAAGAAGATAGGAAAGCATTCGTGAACTAGATGGCTTTAATAAATAATTCGCTGTATCAATAATAAATTCTATCATGAAAATCAGTCCCAGGAGAGTAGTAAACATAATGTCTACTTCTTTTAGCACATGGGCATATGTAACCTTGCTATTATTTAGCCTGAAAGGTCAGAATTTAAGTCTCCAATTTTTTCTTGGTGTGAGAGTGATTGTCTATAGTATCATATTCAAAATAATTTTAAGTGTGATGTTGTGAATATGCAGAAACCCTGCAACACATCAGCGTTTTCTCTGTAATTGGCCTAACACAATATACAGGGTCCTTTAGCAGATGTTAAATTTTAGCATAGAAAGGGTTTCTAAAGATATTATTAGAATTTTCTTGGAATCATCTTAAATTTGATTTTCAAATGTGTCTCCTGTTTTATTTATTTACTTACTCAGCAAACATTTCTCAACCTCCTGCTGTGTCTTAGGCAATGTGCTGAGTCCTGAGACTGTATCAGTGAAGGAGACAGCCCAAGGCTCTACCCTCATGAACTTTGCCATAGTTGTCTTTAGTTGGGAATTAGTCAGATTTAGATAAACGTATAAAACATGGTGCTGACGTTTTGGGGTAGAAACTGAAAACAAACAATTGTTACCAAAGGTGCTATTTTACATAAGGTGATAACAAAAGCCCTGTCTGACACAGTTATGTTTGAGCAGATAGTTGAAGGAAATAAGAATACTCATCATGTGGTTATCTGGGGAAAAATAATTGTACACAGAGGTGACAGACAGTACAAAGGCCCTGAAGATGGATTGAACTTAGAATACTCCATCAATAGCAAAAGTACTGGTGTGAGGGGAACGAAATGAAAAGTGACAGGCGGAGAACAGATATTTTAGAGCTGTGTGTGTGTGTGTGTGTGTGTGTGTTGGAGTTTTGCTCTTGTCACCCAGGCTGCAGTGCAATGGTGCAATCTCAGCTCACTGCAACCTCCGCCTCCTCGGTTCACATGATTCTCCTGCCTCAGCCTCCCCAGTAGCTGGGATTACAGGTGCCCGCCACCACGCCCAGCTAATTTTTGTTTGTTTGTTTGTTTGTTTTTTAGTAGAGATGGAGTTTCACCATGTTGTCCAGGCTGGTCTCGAACTCCTGACTTCAGGTGATCCACGCACCTCAGCCTCCCAAAGTGCTGGGATTACTGGTGTGAGCCACCGCACCTGGCCATTTTAAAGCTTTTTACATCAGTTTATCAGAGTATACCAGGAGGACGCAGCATGCACTTCAATTTTTATCTCCTATTCTCCCATTAAGTCTGCAAATACCACATCTGCTTATCATTCCTCATTTTTTCTGATGCTCACAGCAATGTGTTTCTATGTGGAAAATCCGAAATAAATATGAATTGATTAATGGACTGAATTAAATGAACCAATTTCATACCATGTATCCAGAATTAGAAAACAAAAAAGCCTTTAATGGAAAATTTCTTGGTAATAAGTTATATGAAATCTTTTGGTACAGTTTTCTTATTTATAAAACAAGGTGGTTGAATTCAATAATTGGTAAAAATTATTGAAAATTTTAAGAATTATTGAATCTTTTCTTCCGCAAAGTTCTGTATAAAGTTCTGTGTATTTCAAATGTATTATTTGCTTTTCTTAGAACTTTGCCATAGTTGTCTTTAGTTGTGAATTAGTCAGATTTATATAAACGTATAAAACTTGCATAGGATTTACAGGACAGCCACAAACGGAAATTAAATATATAGAAAATGTCTTAAAGAAAAGGTCCAATAAAATGAGATTCACATTTTCATTCTCATAAAATAGGAGAGTTACCGACAATTTAATTTTAATTGGCAAAGCTACACAGGATTGGAAGAATGCAGTCTTTGGAATCCATTTGTTTTAGATTCATGTCTCAGCTGTTACCTTCTGCTTGCAATGTGATCTTAGATTACTAAATTAAAATATCTTATATCAGCTTCCTCAACTGTAATATGTGTTTAAGGATACTCATCTCCTAGAGTGATTGTAAAGATTTTTTAATAATGTATTTGAATCATTTAGCACAGAGTTTGAGTCCAGGTGCTAAATGAAAATCAGATGCCTTTTCTATTTTCCTTAAGTAAGTTTTCACTCATTTGGCATATAGAAAACAAACCCTGAATCTTTATCCAGGAATATTGTTTTCTGGAACTTTGTGTTTTTGGTACAAAATACAAACCTAGATAATAGTAGATGGTAAAGGCCATTGATAATGTTAGTCCATGGTAATGATGCTTAGAAAGGAACTGGTGATGAAGTGTTAAAGGGTCTAGTTTCCAGCATCAAGTTATTACAGTGCCACAGAAGTGGTACCGTGCTACAAACAAATTTAATAACTGAGTCATGTTTGACTGCAGTTCCATGGTAAATCTTTAGACAAGAATAGTGTGTGTTGGCTAATTATGAAATAATGGTTATAGTTTGAATGTGTATCTTCTTGATGAAGCTGGGAAAGTTTTTTTAGGTATTTTTCAGCTGTAAGGCAAACAGTGACAGAAAGTATATGTATTTTATTTGGTGCCATGTCTCACCAGTTACCTCTAATCCTGCTATATATTCTAATGGGATTGAGAGAATTTCATTTCTCCATTAAAAAAACCTAACGAGCTCACGCCTATAATCCCAGCACTTTGGGAGACCAAGGCGGGTGGATCACCTGAAGTCAGGAGTTCGAGACCAGCCTGGCCAACATGGTGAAACCCAGTCTCTACTAAAAATATAAAAAATTAGCCAGATGTGGTGGAAGGCGCCTGTGATCCCAACTACATGGGAGGCTGAGACAGAAGAATTGCTTGAGCCCAGGAGGCGGAGGCTGCAGTGAGTCAAGACTGTGCCATTGCACAATCTCAGTTTGGACAACAGAGTGAGATTCCATCTCAAAAAAAAAAAAGAAAAGGAAAGAAAGAAAAAGAAGAAAAAAAAGAAAGAAAGAAAGGAAGGAAGGAAGGAAAAGACAAAGAAGAATGAAAGAAAGAAAGGAAGGAAGGAAAGAAAATCCAATGAATATGATTGTTACCTTATCTCCATATAAATATGTGTTTACTGATGCCCTTTTCCTAGAGTCATTATAAAGATTTTTAAAAATAATCTATATGACTAATTTAGCACAGAGCTAAACATTAGCTTCAAATACGTCTATGCACTGATCTTTACAGAATGTGTGTGTGTGTTGTAGGAAAGGGAGGGAGTTATGTCAAGCCACAGCAGAGTAGATCACTGACTTAAAACCATACTAAATGCTAATCTGATACTGTAATTGCAAAGAAAATGATCTATTGGATCATTGATGTACATAAAGCCTTCTTGGGCAATTCATTCTCATAGGAAAGAACTCTCAAAATAAGTACAAAACCTAAATGGTCAAATGGAGAAAGGAAAAGGAGGGCCTGTCTGATGAGCTGGCTGATAATGGAAATGAACAGAATGTCCACAGGACCAAGACATGGAGAAAAAAGTGAGATATGACTTACCTCACCCTGCTGCCTCCAAGGAGTGTCGGCGTCTGGTATCAGCCGTTGAAACTCATTGTAGAGTCACAAGGCCCATTTTGAGCAACTCTAGAAGAAAGTAACTAGAGGGCAATCTTTGGACATAATGTTAATGTATAATTACTGAATGACAGAACACATTAGAACACGTATCATTTTACCTCTGACCCAGTCATTTATTTTCATGGGAAGAACAAGAGAATGACAATGAAATTATAGCAAGAACACTTTAGGTTAAGGATTGAGCAGAATTTTGTTTTTTAACTGATATTAATAAAAAACATAAAAATGTTACCTTTTAACATGATAATAAAGTTTTTAATCAATATTGATTTGAATAATGTGCTTTCTGGAAAGTTTTAAGATGACTTAGAGGTTCTGCAACACTTCGTTGTGCCTTTTTCTTTCTAATTTAGTTTTTGTTATTTTTAAAATTAAGTAATAAGGTGTATCATTCTTTAAATTTTGAATCCTAGCTTTCCTACATTTTTTACCCTGAGAATTTTTTATATTGGTTTTTGGGGGAGTGTGTGTGTGTGTGTGTGTGTGTGTATGTGTGTTTAAAAAAGAGACATTTAGAATCAATGCAAAAAGTATCCCAGCTATTATGAAATTGAAATAAATACCTGGTTTTCTATATGGAACTCTTTCATGTCTTTAAAATATATTTCTGGTCTAAATCAGATAGTGAGATCACTAGGTTTGCTTTGAGTGGATTGTATTGGACAATGTATCAATATTATCATTTTCTTTTTTGTCTAGAAATAAACCTCTGTGTATGTATGTTTGTGTGTGTAATATTTTTAACCCCAAATGCAAATGGAAACAAAATTATAGTTAGGCTTTTTGTATGCATTAGAGTGTCAGTGTTAGCCTCATTCAAATATTGAGGTTAACATCATCTATATATCAGGTAATATTGAATCCAAAGTCACCATATAGTGTTAGTAGCACACAGTACTATATTGCCTCCACTAACCTGAAATGTAATATTGCATAGAAATAGCTCATGCAGTTTTTCATATGTTTTCTGCATCCAACAAATGTGGCTGTGATTAAGTACTCATAAGCAAAGAGTCATGTAATGAAAAAAATTTGCATACATATGAAATAACCACACTGATTCTCAGGCATGAAACAAAGCTTATCATCTTTTCCTTTCTGTCAAGATTCTTTAAACAAGCAAGATACCAAATAGTGATTTTGAAGTATAAACTTCTTCATAAACAGTTCAATATTGTTTCACTTGTAAATGCAACAGGTTTTTTTTTAAAGGGCTGCATAGATCTTTGCAAACTTTGTATTAATATCAAGAGACATATTAACTGGGAAAATATTAAGTTCCTTTTAATTTTATTTTTCCGTAGAGCATTTTAAAACTTTGTTCAATCTTTATGGAGTGCATTTTCAAAAATAGATTTCTACTTTTCTTAATAATGTCTTCACTAATCACGGTATAATACTTCATAAATACACCAATAATATTTTTGATATGGAATTCATTCATTATTCACATTTCTGTGTGCATATTGAAAATGCATAAGCATCTATAAAATAAGATTGGCTCCATGTACATATAAATGAGACTAAAAGCATACAGAGAAATGGTATATACTCTCTGTACTTTTGACATCCTAATGGGGGATTTTAATAAAGGGAACTCTGTATCTCTGGCTAGTACTGGTGGTCAGGGCTCAACAGTTTCCATAACAGGATTCTAACCCCTCCAGGATATGGAAATTAGGAGCAAAATGAAGGATTTGATCCCAAAGATGGGAGTTGTGAGAGCAAAGTAGCGGATGTGTGGTAGCAAAAATGACCTATGGAGAATAAGGAGCATCTATAAACTTGGGTTTTTAAGCTTTGAACATTGATGGCTTTCATTGTAGATATGACAGAAATATTCTACAAATGACCATAATCTAAGGCAAATTGAGTTTTCTTCTCACAAGTTATATGAATTTCCTTCTCGTCATTAACAGTATTTTTCATATTTTGCAAAGTGACAATTGTTAAAGAAAACATTTACCTCAATACCAGTAAGTTTGATTTTAGGTGGTATTTTTGGATAAATTGTGATTTTGACCAAACAAAGTAATTCGATTAAAAGTTTTCTGAGGTTGTTTGAAGACTTAAAGAGCGCACTTCCATTCTTTGCCTTTTGAAGAACATCATTTCCTAGATTTCCCCCAAGTGTTTTGAGATCCGTGGAGATGTAGTGAGGGAGAGAATTGACTGTGAATAGTTGTTTGACCTCAAGATGGATGGGATGAATGATCATAGCTCTGGTGCCCAGATGAAGGGGAAGAGCTTGCTGTGCTGCTGCCACAGCCTTTAGGGGAGAGAAAATGTTCAACCACCACAGTAATAGCCTAATTATGTTAACCAAATGACATACGTGGTGGTTGATTGAAGTTTTTTTAAGCTATCTTTTATTCATACCCTTCATTCAGTGAAAAGATCTAGCAAGATTCTTTTCTGTGGAACCCAGTATAAAAATACTCTCTTAAACTTGCATGACTAATGTCTTTAGAAAATAGCTTCTTCTATATATAAAAATAATCCATAGGGCACTTCACAGACTGTTAGCAGTATTAAGCCAGTAGATAATTTGAGTTAATGAATTCAAATACTTCGGTTTTGCAGCAAAATAAAGTAAGCCATAGAAAGATCAGTGGGTCCACCTGGGGTGATAAAATGAGATTGGGTAAGACCTGAGATCAAAGCTGGGCTCCTTGGTCTCCTGGCCCAGTACTTGTTCAGTCATACAACATTGTAGGCAACAGACTACAGGTGGAGGCACTGATCTTTCTATAAATGGATTTGACTATGTCACTTTCTAGATTAAAACCCTTCAAAGCCTTGAGACCCTACTACCTTAGCATAGAATTCACCTTCAGTACCGTGGCCAGCAAGTCTATACCCATCTGGGTCCTTATTTTAATAGTCCCATTTTTTCTTTTGTTATCTCTGCCTACTGAACTCTTTTTGTCTTTCAGATGCTGCTCCTGTTCTCTTTCTCTCTCTCTCTCTTTCTCTCTCTTTCTTTCTCTCTCTCTGTGTGTAATATATGGCCTTTTCTTACATGCTGATCCATTTGCTGAAAGCTCTCTTTGCAGGGCTAGCCCCTACTCAGCCTGTCAGCTTCCACTTCTCACTTTCTAAGCTGGATTGGTGCTCTCTGTGCTTCCTGTTGGGAGAATACCTACCATGTCACCTTGCACATGTCTGTTTTTACTTATCTATCCTTCTGCAGATTGTGACTAAAAGTAATGTCTGTTTGGTCATCCCAGACGCCTATGTTTGATACATAGTAGGTCATATATAAATGTGTTATGATTGAGTAGGAAATTGAATTGATGAAGAGTTAGGGGACGGTTTTTTCTCTTTATTTATAAGTGCTGTTTTTTGATATTTCCTCTCTTCCCCAAATACTTCCTCAAACACATGACCTCTACTTGAATTTCCTTCACTTATCATTTTCCATAGGATCTTCACCAAATTCTGAATGTTGATAGTTACAATTGTGCCCCCTTGTGGCGCTTTATAAAGAGTGCCAGTCATTGGCCATTTAGGCCACCTAGCTTCAAAGCCTAGTCCCAATCTTGCCACCTTAAGCCTCAGGCGACTTCTCTGTTGGGATTTTCTCATCATGGGGATAATAACAATAATTATCCCATAGGTCTGGAATGAAAATTCTATCAGATTATCCATGAAAATCTGACATACTGTTGGATATTTGATACAGTCATTAAATATTAACCACTTTTGTTCTTGGTCTGGAGATTTCCAGATCTTCACAGGAAAATAAATAAATAAATAAATAAAAAGGATTGAATACACTCTACTTAATGGAAAATGAGTGTTAGTGAGCATAAACAATTATAATCTTACTTCCATTGGTACCTTTGGCGTTAACATGTTTCATTTAAATGAAAATTGTATTTACACTTAGAAGTTGGTAAAAATGATCATTTCCAACTTATAGAAACCTCATTTATGGCATAAGCTTTCTTTACTAGTGAAGTGGGTGGCTATGACCTCCTCTTAGACCTAATGGCTGCAAGATACTCAGAAGGAAATGAAATTTTTCAATCCCCAAATCTCAAACGTTAGCACAGACTGTGACAGCATAAACCAAGCAAAGCAAATGGAGGGAGGCTCATTCAACACTTTGGATCCTGCACATGGACCCATTGGCTTGCGAGCCCAGAGGCCAACCTGGAATCAATTCGCCCCTGTTTGAGGAGAATATGAGTGTATGCTAATTTGACTGCTTGTTAAATATTATTGGACAATTAAAGGCAACTCTATTCCAAAACTGAGTCTTACGTTAATAATGTTTTTTTTATTTTCTGTCTTCTCAGATAGCTCAGCTCTCTCAAGCCAACGGAATAGTTTCTCAACTTCCTTTTGGACCAGCTCTTACCAGCCCCCACCTGCACCCTGTCTGGGGGGAGTTCATCCTGACTTCCAGGTCACTGGACCCCCTGGCACCTTTTCTGCAGCTGACCCCAGTCCCTGGCCAGGACACAGCCTGCATCAGACTGGCCCAGCCCCTCCCCCTCCTGTGTCTGAGTCCTGGCCTTATCCTTTGACATCTCAGGTGAGCCCATCCTACAGCCATATGCATGACGTGTACATGCGGCACCACCACCCTCATGCCCACATGCACCACCGCCACCACCACCATCATCACCACCATCACCACCCTCCTGCTGGCTCTGCCCTGGATCCATCCTATGGGCCTCTGCTGATGCCTTCAGTGCATGCGGCCAGGATTCCAGCTCCTCAGTGTGACATCACAAAGACAGAACCGCCTACAGTCACCACTGCTACCTCAGCATGGGCTGGAGCCTTTCATGGAACAGTAGACATAGTGCCAAGTGTGGGATTTGATACAGGTGAGCTGGTGGATTTCCTTCTTTCTATAACAAGAAAAAGTTAATTTAAGAAGGGGTGGATCTTTTTGGAAATTTGTTTTGAAATTTTTTTTATCTGTAAAGTTAAACTTTATCAACATGTTTATGAAACCTAGCCATTTTGCAATAATTTCTGCATTCCTGCAGAAACTGGTATGACTAGCTCATGAAATACAGCCCGAGAAAGTTCTAGAGATTTTGTCTCATCTTTTTGGCTAGTAGTCTGGTTTTCTTTAAATGGAATCTCTGGTACCTTCTGTTTACAAAGAACTGAGCCTATTTTTTTAAATTTCACATGTCTCTGTGCATTATACCATGTGTTAGGCCTAATAGAATTCAGAAATAATACACTTGGGTAATTTTTCTTCCTCTCCTTTTTTGTTAGGTCTTATGTATGACTTATAAAAACTGCTTTCCGAAACATAGTCTATAATGTAGCCCTTTGAAAAAGGATTAGTGAACATATTTTCAATGAATGAATTGTTCTTCTTTCTTCTTCCCCTTCCCTCCCCTCCCCTTCCTTCCCTGGCTTTACCCTCCTTTGCCTTTCCTTCTCTTCCATTTCTCATTCCTCCTCCTTTGTTCCTCTCCTCTCTCCCTGTCTCTGATTTAAATAACAAAAGACTTAAAAGACTACTATAAAATTTATATTCAACAGATTTAGAAACAAATAGTAAGAAAACAGGTTCTTCACAGAGCATTCATGTCCTCTCTGAAATTCACTGGTTCTGAAGGTTATGGTGTTACATGTCTAAGCTTGATTTTTGGACTAGACTAGTCGTATTAATAGTATTCATAGTTCCGAGCTCAGGAATTCACAGGCATCAGAGTCCAAAAAGACAAATTGATCATTGCGTCCCTAGAGCCTACATTCCAAAGTGGTGGGTCTCAGGTCCTTTTGCTAGAATATTTTGTGGTATGGTGGAACTCTCTTTCCAAAACTAAAAAAAATTCTTTCCTTCCTTAGATTTTCTACAGTATGGAGAACCCTTAATCATGTGGTGGTTCACAACAAATAATTCACCAGAGTCATAAATGCTCAGCTTTATTTTACCTCTCCTGTGACCTGAGTGGAACATTCTTATTTTAGTTAACCATTCTCCACTGAGCTTTCCATTGTTGATCATTGCACTATCTAACCCATTTCAGCTTCCTATGGAGGCTGGGTTCAAGCTGCTTTTCTAAACAAAGTATCAGGGGACTTGGTACTCCCTCTGCAGAAGAGTATGGGGTGGGACTAGCCAGCACAGGCTTCTCTTCTTTCTTTGCCACATATCAACAGAATAAAGACAACTTGGGAGTCGTTTGATGCCTGGGGCCAGATCTTATTAGAGTTCCCAATTTGGCAGCTGCCTTCATGGGCAGCAGGTCTCAGGAGGCTCTTCTCTGTCTTACGTGACACCTACGTGGCAAGAGTAACAATGCTCTTAGCAGGCAAAGGGTGTGTTCTTCCCTCTGTGAAGTCTACCAGTATGGGGGAAATTGATGTGATTGTTGCTCTTTCATTTTGATGGCCTACTTTTGTGCTTGTTCACTTTGGTGTGAGCTTGATTCACTGACTTGTTACAGGATTTCTGCTTGAAATAATCTCATCAAGATGAAAAGCCATTCTCACACCTTTTGGAAGAAGACAAGTGGGTTCTGTTCTCTGACAATTCTTAAGAGGACTCAGTTGGATATAATTTATAATAATTATTCATACTTACAGAGCTATGAATGAGCATTTATTACTGACAACATAAGGCATTACCTGAGGTACTTTATACACACACATATCCATACACACACACTTATTACTATTTCTTAAACCAAATCTGAGATAGATCTCGTTAGTTTCATTTGTGAATAAGGAACCTGAGGCTCAGAAAACTACTTGCTTAAATTGCATTTTTATGTGTCCAAGCTGAAGTTTGAACTAAGATGTGTCTCTTTCTAAGGGACTGCTGAGATAACATCTCCTTGTATAAGTAAATCAGGTAAAATTAGGTGAATTAGACTACTAAAATGGCCAACAGTGAAAGATGAAGGTTTTCCTGTTGGATGCGTGGAATGCTGCCCTTTGTCAGTGTGGGTTTAGGACAGTGATCAGAATTCATTCCTATTTCATACATTTTGACCCAACTGAGAAAACAAAGGAATCATGAAAATAAAGGTAAAATTATTAGCATAATCATTGATCAGGAAGAATTGGAAATTCTAGATTAGACTTATTGCCACAGTTAGAATTCCTACTGCCTTCAGCTAAATTTAGATTCTGGAACATGCAGTTCTAGCGAAAATCTGGACTTCAGAGCAGATTCCCACAGATACCTTTCTTGTTACACAGTTTAGAGCTCCATCACTGTGAAGAGATTTATGATTGCTCAAGAGTTTTCTCTGAAAAACATAATCTGAGGCCTAACCCTTGTGCAGTTTCTCCACAAAAGGAACAAGCAGGAGGACAGTGTACCATCATGCATGGGGGCTGGCCCAAAAGAGAGGCGAAGGGGCTGAGCCATATGTGATCATTTTATTCTCTTAAACTTGGATATAATAACAAATATTACATCTCACTTTCTTAGAGAGGGCAGGAGTTAGAGAGGGGTGTTGTAGGTTAATTTTTCTAGAAAACAGACTCAGATTCAGATTTACATGTAGACAATTTATGGGATAATATTATCAGGGCAACATCTTTGTAGGAAGAGAGATTTGGGGAGCAGTCTCACTGATAAAATTAATAGAGACCTGAATTCTACAAGGAGCTCTGGAGTCAGACGGTTCTTCATAACTGTTATGCCTAGGGTCAAGGGGGTTGGGCTTTTACGTTCCTGAATTGACCACCTAAAAGCTGTGATCTGCCTCTGGGAAGGGGGCATGACATTGGGCAAGGGGGTTCAACCGAAGGCAGTTCCCAAAGAAAGAAACAACTGAGTCAGGAATGGCCAGCAGCAGCAGAATAAATGCCTCGGTCCTAAAGGGAGAGGGATCTGGTTGCACACCACAGTGTCCACTAAAGAGGGACAGCAAAAGGGTAGTAGCTACTCTACCACTTTTCCAACTACTTTTAAATGAACAGAAGTTTCTGCATAATAGGACTAAGCTAGGAAATGGTAGTAGAGCAGTTGGGAACAGTGAGAGTTGGGTCCCTCTATATAATCTGTGTCACATTGGCCTGACCATACAGCCTGAACCAGCGACTCAACTGAGAACTCAGTATCAGTATTCGGTAGCTACTGAGCAGCCAAGGGAAGAAGCTTCATACATCATAAAACTTCTCAAAGTCCAGGCGACCTGGACTATTAAAGTATAGGTCATTTTCATATCCATTAGAAAGTAAATGCATTAATCCAATTATTTTGAGAACAACTTGGTGAAAACATGAAATTTTCTTTCTTTCTTTTTTTTTTTTTTTTGACAGAGTCTTGCTCTGTTGCCCAGGCTGGAGTGCAGTGGCGCCATGTCGGCTCACCACAACTTCTGCCTCCTGGGTTCAAGCTATTCTCCTGCCTCAACCTCCCGAGTAGCTGGGACTACAGACACAAGCTACCATGCCTGGTGGTATTTTGTATTTTTAGTGGAGACAGGTTTTCACTATGTTGGACAGGCTGGTTTTGAACTCCTGACCTGAGGTGATCCGCCAGCCTCGGCCACCCAAAATGCTGGGATTATGGGCATGAGCCACTGCGCCCAGCCTAAAAACATGAAATTTTCATCAGTAGAGGAATGATGTCTTAGTGCTTTCAAGCTGTTATAATAAAATACCATGCACTGGGTAGCTTATAAACAACAGATACTTATTGTCATAGTTTTGGACTCTGGGAAATCCAAGATCAAGGTTCTAAAATATTTGGTGTCTTATAAGGGCCTATTGTTTAGATGCCCATCTTTTCATTGTAACCTCATAAGCTGAAAGGGGCAAATTAACTTTAAGGATCTCTTTCATAAGGGCAATAATACCATTCAGAAGGGCTCCCCCCTCATAACCTAATTAACTTCTAAGGCTCACTTTCTAAAACCATCATCTTGGGGGTTAGGATTTCAACATCTGAATTTATTTGGAGGGAAGTCATAACCATTCCATTCACTGCAAACAGTTCAATAATTTTAGGTGCACATTTTTCTTTGTAGTTATTTAAAGAAATTAAGGAAAACTTGAAATCTAGAAGGTTGAACATAATATAATGTTTAGTGACAAACGAAGTTTTATAGTATCATGTATAGCATAATCCAGGGGTTAGCAAAATTTTTCTGCAAAGAAACAGATAAAAATACTTTATGCTTTGCTGTTCTATACAGGTCTCTGTTACCACTATCTAATTCTGCTCTGCTCATGTAGTGTAGAAAGAACTATAGACAAAACTTATATGAAAATGGTTGCATTCTAATAAAACTATTGATTGGTGCTGAAATTTGAGTTATATTTATTTCTCACATGTCATGAAATGCTACTTTGCTTTTTTTTCTTCTTTTCTTCCAACCACTGAAAAATTCACTCTCTCATTTTTAGCTCATGGGTATACATAAACAGGTGATGCCGGATTTGGCCTGTGGGTAATTTCTGACCCCCAGTATTATCCCTGTGTTTTTTTTTTTTTTTTTTTTGAGACGGAGTTTCGCTCTTGTTACCCAGGCTGGAGTGCAATGGCGCGATCTTGGCTCACCGCAACCTCCGCCTCCTGGGTTCAAGCAATTCTCCTGCCTCAGCCTCCCCAGTAGCTGGGATTACAGGCACGTGCCACCATGCCCGGCTAATTTTTGTATTTTTAGTAGAGACGAGGTTTCACCATGTTGACCAGGGTGGTCTCGATCTCTTGACCTCGTGATCCACCCGCCTTGGCCTCCCAAAGTTCTGGGATTACAGGCGTGAGCCACCGCGCCCGGCCATCCCTGTGTTTTATCTTCTAAACACACTCATGCATGTGGGCACATGCACTCCCTCAGTGAAAATTATCTTGAAGAGTATATCCCAATTTTTAATGGTAGTTACTCGTGGTAAGTTAGTGTATGGCATGAGCTTTGAAGCCAGACTGCTTGATTTTATAAGCCTAGCTCTGCCACTTACAAAAGAAGCTTTGGCTTTGCACTTACTTTGCTGTGTGATTTGGATTAAAAGTTGCCAAGTCTTGAAAAAAAAAAAAAGAAACAGACTCTAGACCAATGACTTTACCCTTCTGCTACTTCAACTTCTTTATCTGTGAAGGATGTCTAATAGGATTGTTTTGAGGATTAAATTAGTTCATGCAGTAAAGCATTTACAAATATACCAGGCCTATAACAAGCACTCTGTAAATTCTAGCTATGGAAGAGAAGATGGACAGACTTTCGCTTTTTTAAATTCTAAAAATGTATTATTTAGATATATTTCACAATAGCATATGCTTCACCATTTTAACAAGTATAACTGATTGGTCTTATATTCACAATATTGTATAGCCATCCCCACTAATTACTGAATATTCCATCATCTCAACAAGAACTCCTATTTTTTTAGGAAACACTCCCAATTTTTCCTATCCCCTATGCCTGGCAAATATTAGCCTGTTTTCTACCTCTAGATTTTCTTATTTGGGACATTTCGTACAAACGGAATTGTATGATATGCAGCTTTTCGTGTCGTTTTTAACTTAGTAAAATGTTTTCAAGTTTCATGTGTGTTGTAGCATCTATCATAAATACATTCTTTTTGGGGGCTAGGTATTATTTCATTGTATGGATAATATCACATTTTGCTTATGCATCTAATGCATAAGCAAATGCATATGGACATTTGGTCTGTTTCTGCTTTTCAGCTAATAGGAATAATGCTGCTATGAACACTCATGTACAAGTTTTTACGTAAATGTGTATTTAGTTCTCTTGGAAATATATCTAGGAGTAGAACTGTGGGATTGAGAGAACCTCACTTTTTATTTTATATATTTCTATAATTTTGGATTTTTTTTCAAAGTGCGTACATTTGCAATTTTTAAAAATATTTGTTTAAATTTTTATTTTTAATTTTTTTTTAGTATTTAAATTGTTAAAATCCGTTACAACATACTATAGTAGAGTTTTGAGGTTTGATAGTCAAAACTGTCATAGGAATGAAGTAAGGTAGTCCATTTTTTCTGAAGGGCTGAGGGGTGGTGAGGAGCGTGAGGTGCCTCTGGTACAAAATTGAAAGGGATCCATGCTGTCAGGGATGTGCAAGTGCGTGCCACCCCATATTTTGCAGCCAGGGCTCCTTATTCCTCTAACCTTTGTCCTGGTGTTGCTTTGCTGTCATGCTAGCTAACTCTCACATTTTGCTCCCTCTGTTGAACAGGTATTACATACAGGTACCTTGGAATGATCAGTATGGTATGATCACAAGTCATTTGTATTTGCCTTTCATGTGAAAAATGCCCATCTTTATTTTACCAAGAGGCTGTTGTCACAAATCTCACATTAGGCTTTTCCCCTTTCCTTTAGTAGTTTTTAAACCGAGTTTCATGGGTTCCATAGAAAAAGTACTCAGAATGTGATAATACAGTCTTAATTGAAAAAACAAAAGATCTATCCTCAAATGAATTTATTGACATTACCTACCTCTTAGAGATTGTAGTTGCCCATAGCATATAAAATGTTTTGTATATTCTTCAGGAAAAAAACAGTTTAAATTGTGTTCAGCGGGAGATTTCTCCACTCTGCTTTATTTATGAACACATTTTTGGGGGGTGCACTTGTTAATTTCTCATTTGGCTTTGTTTCTTCCCTATAATAGAAGCCATGGTTTTCAACTTTTATGAATGAATTTCACCTTAAATTAAGCTGTGTGTAATGCGGGTTAACAAGGGTAAGTGGGGTCAGAGATAACACCTAGAATAGTAAAATTAAAAAGGGGCGATCACAGGATGTGGAGGACTGACTTCAGCTATCTCAGAGTATTATACTAGGCCCCTTTATATGTGAAGAAGAGGAGAGTTAGACGTGGAAATGTTTGTGATCATGTACAATATATTACCAGACATTCATATGGGAATGAAAGAATATGCCTCCTCTCATCATCCTCAGATTTTTTAGTGATGACAGTAAGTAAATTCTGACCTAGAAGTCCTCTTTCAGTGGTCATAATCATTCCATGCATTTTACAGAAATGCTGTCATTCTTATTTCCTGCTATTGCCAATTATTTACCTAATGTAAGGCATACAGTCTTATACATTCCAGCTTAGTTTAAATTAATTTTTCAAGTGAAGATTTGTTAACAAGGGCTTTTTTTATTGTTAACAAGTTTAAAATGAAATTTAATCTTAACTTTTATAATTTCCACTTTATCCACTTTGTTTAAATGTACCAAAAACAAAAGTAGTCATGCTTTGTGGTGTGACTTCTTTATAAACACAAGCTGCTCATGGCAAGAGATTGTATTCATCTGTAGATCCACAGATTTATTTTTCTTGGGATCCCTCATGTTATTTTAGCTACAATTTTGTTATAAATATCTATTTTTACTTTGAGGAATGTCACAATAATGCAATATACAGTATACATAAACAACTTAGAATTGAGGTATTCATATACTTTTTGCTAGGATACATTTAGGTAACCTAACATTAAACAAACAAAATAACATTATATGCTAATACACACAGGCACGCGTGCACACACACACACACACACACACACACAGACACACACACAAATATATATATATATATTTCACAATTACTTTTGCACAACCTAGTATTTCATAGGTTCATGAAATCTAGAGCTTAGAAGGAGTAAACATATGCTGATGTACCTTTTGCCTCTCAAAAAAACACATCCTAATCACTAGCCATTAATTTTCATAAGTAGCCACCTAATCGTGGATTCTAGGAGTGAGTTATTATATGAGCTGGCCCCAAACTGTGATTATATCCAGATATTAAACACTATCTTGTTCATCTCTCAGTAAGATATCTTTAGATATCAATTGAAATCAAGACTGTGTGTCACAGACTGTGACAATGTTTTTTTTCACCATACAGAGAAAACAAAACTGCAGTAGCTACTAGTCCACAAATTACTTGCAACGTACAGACTGAGAAGTTTGCCATAAGTACAGAAAGCTGTTTCTAGTATTCTCTCTGAAGAGACTTTCATAGCAGTAAGCTTTACTCTCTAACCTGTGAATGAAGTTCATCTGTTAAGAAAACTGAAAATAATTCTTTGAGGGTCTCCATTTTGATATTAGATAGGAAGCACTGGGCACTGCAGGAGAAGTTAGGAGTAGATAAATGTCCTAATCTTTTCTTTTCTCTTCTTGGACTGCTTGTGCCTGATGATATCGTAAAAGTAGAATCACATTAAATGATACTCTGAATTATTTAGGGTTTAAAGCCAGTAAGCTATATTTTAAAACAAAATTCTGATTTAATTTGAATATTCTGTGAAAGGGACATTATTCACAAGTGACAAAAATTGTATTTTAATGGGTTTGAGTTGTAATCATTATTGCTCAAAATTGTTATATAGTATTCACTTTGGAACAGACTAATTAAACTACTTTAGTGTTTAAGATTATGGTGGTTGGCACTATAATGATGCTTTACAATGAAATCTATTAATTAAAAACATAGATATCTTTGTTAGTTACAGGAAATACAAAAAGCAGGGTGAAAATAGTAAATATAGAGAAGCAAATGGAGAGGCAGTTTCTCTCCATGAAAGAGATATAAATCTAGTTACTTCTTACTTTTCCATCCCACCTGTAAATTTGCCACAACCTACTCACATCTCAAAACCCATGATTTCTTTTAGGTAATCTGGTACTAACCCACATGGGTAAAAATCACTGGTTGCATGAAAGTTCTACAAATAACTTTGCTAAATAACACTCTTTAAAATGTTACTCATATGTTAATTTCATTGGGGTACTAATGTTATTAAAATTATGGAGATTTATACCCGGTAACCTCTTAGAAATAATTTCTTTTTCTAAACATTTACATTTACAAAAAGGACTAAAGTAAATCTAGATTTACCAACTCAAGACTCTTGAATATTTACTTGATATTGTAATGCTCCAATTCCAGGCTTTACAAGGAAAGCAGGATGCAATAAATTTGGGGATGAGTCATTAGAGAGCCACAATAATATTAAACAGAATAGTTTGATTTATATTAAAATATTAAAGCACTTTACTTTTTCACCCTAGAGATGAGAGAGCAGCAAAGTACCATATATTGTAGATGCTCAACTGAAAAGAGTTTCCCTCCTTTCCACTTCACTCCTTTTCAGGGAGCATACATTAGCCATCTGAATTCTGCAGTTTATGGCATTGGGGATTCATTGAAGCCTTTCCTGACAGTATTAGTAATTTGTGTAAGGGATTAGGAAATCATGAAAAATTTGAAAAGTGATATTAAAAATATGAAGGCATAAAAGTTTACGTATAGTCATTTGATCTCAGTATGTAGACAGAGAAAATGACATTTCTATATGGAACCCAGGCCTGAGAGTATATGATATTTTTCAATGTCATTAGTACGTTTCAAAAATATTTGTAAAATTTTGTATGCCTATCTTGAAGGCATTAACTCACTTAGGATAGTTAAAACACCACAAAGCAATAGATACAGATGATTTTTTAGAATGCCAGGAAGAATGTTTATGAATAATGAAAATATTTTTTCCGGACTTTGTTGTCATATCGAGTTTACGATGATTTGATAACAATACAAATTTTGCTAATCAACACCCAATTGCTTCACACTTTCTACAAAACTTTTTCTTTTTCTCTGGCATATGTTATAAGCCTATTTTCCACTGAGGAAAAAAAGCATCAGAGTTATGTTAAAATATTTACAAACTCTTGATTGGTGTTATTTGTGTAGGGCACGTGTCCAGAATGACAATTTCATGACCAGGAGGGTAATGGAAACCATCTTTGAGATGCATGCAAAATGCCAGGAGATCACAGCCAGATAGTGAGATCTGCATGAAAAGTAACTGGATGGTGAATCAGAGGGGAGAAATGCATTCCAGAGCATTGCTGTCAGTTTCAACTATTCAAAGCTGGATGCTGCAGGACCTTAATGAAATTCCCCTGCTCTCTGGGAGCCATGTGGATATCATGCCCATGCTATTCTGTGGACTTTCATCCATAAAATGGTGCCAAAATATCACAGTACCTAAAGGATGGGGATTTGCTTCACAGATTCTTCTACTTGGAAGAACAGGTGCAGGAGCCTTCTGAAGGTGTTATGTTTTAGAATGTGTTTGCATAATAATACAAATAGTGGTGTGTGTGTAAATTTGAGTCCTTGTAAAAGACGTCTTGGCAAGAGAAAATGCTATTTCTCATATATTGCTGGTAGAAAATTAGAGTTTCCTTTTTTAAAGCAGTAGACTGGAAAAAGCAGTAACAGTAATAATATTCATCAAAGTTGGCTTTGCATTCTTACTGCTAAGAGTCTACCCCCCATAAATACAAGCAGCAGCATATGAGGATATATGTACAAAAATGTTTACTGTGACAATGTTCATAGGAAGGAAAAAAAAAACTGGAATTGAGTGACTGCCATCAAGACGGGGAATCTGTGAGTGAATTGTGTTTCATATGGTATTGCTGACTGAGGAAGAAAAGATGAAGAAAAGCACATATATGTCTTTTTTGGAAAATAACAAAAAATTATGTATATATCTCTGTATGGTATGTGCATGTACATGTCATTCAGTGAAAGCAGAGAAGACTAGTTTGTCAAATTGCGTTTCCTTTCCTTTTGGGGCTGCAGGTATTGAGGTCACTAATATGAGTTTGAAGAGGAAAGAACGAGAAGGACTTTAGAAGAATATATATACATATTTTCATGTGCATATCTGTATGTATGCATTGAGAGAGAGAGAGAGAGACAGAGAGAGGCAGGGAAAAGAGAAAAGAGATTATATTAATTATATTAGTAATTTATTCACCCCCTCCCAAATTCACCTAAGGGCTCATAAAAATCTTGGTCAATGTAGGGTTCTTTAGTATTTGCAGAGATATAGCAATGTCTGTCCAGATACATCTAGGGAAAAATGGGACTGAAAAACAGATTCTGGACACACCTCATCACTTATTAGCTGCATTATATTGAGTAAGCCTATAACAACCCCTGAGCTCCTCCTCTTCCTTAGATGCAAAATGGAGAGGACACTTCCTGCCCTGACACAGCTGGGAGAGTCCAATGAGCTAATGAGCATGTTTGTGTTTTCTAGACGGTGATACATGATACAGAATGAAAACTCTCGTTATTCTGAATCTGAGATATATTTCATTGTAATAAAAAGTTAATTCACACTGGAGGTTTGAGGCATCCTAAAAAATTGAGGTGCAAGCTGTGAATGCATCTGTCCTTTTTATTTTGTCTGTGTCTGACTTAATTCTTTCCTGTTATTGAAGATTAGCTGTGATATCTGTTACAGTTAAATTTCCTGATAGTGGTGTGTGCTGATATTGGCCATACAGTGAAAACTGGGTGTTTTTGTATTGGCCATACAGTGAAAACAGGGTGCAGACAATGGAAAAGAAGATAAAAATATTGAGAGGTTAGCATTTTCAAGACATTTTAGAACAGTTTTCTCTATCTAGAACAACCTGCCATGTGGAGTGAGATGGTACTAACAAAAATCCTATCCCATTAGGCTTTATAATTGTTGTGCTATTCATCCTTGTCACTCACATAAATCAAAAGGAAATTTTAAGTACGAAAAAGGAAGTTAGACTATGAATTAGGCTTTGCAAAACTCCAATAATAAATGCTAACCCTTAAAAGTTGCAGATCTAAACTAATCAATTTTTTATTTTAGCATTACTTTTATAAAGGAGTTTTAAAGCTCCTTTATCAAATAAATTACTATGTAAATTGGATAGTTTCTCTTTTTGTCTTAAGTATTTTCTTAAAAACAGAAAGCAAGATTAAGAATCACCATCATATTTGACACTTTTTTTTTAAAGTATTGTCATCAACTAGCTGTGATTGGGAGGTGGAGACTTTTTCAAACTACAACTTGTCTTCCCCAAAGAAAGCCATAGGTGTCAAGAAAACTCCCAGGTTGTCCTGATATGACTCTCAATAGAGAACTATGCAAAGCATTGAAAAGCCTGTTTCAGTGGTCAGGCTCTTATCAGCAAACAATGTTTTCAGCTTTGCTGTTTCTCATCTCTCTTATAGGGGTGCATCTAAAAGAGCAGCTCAAATGAAGAAATCTATTTCAGAATTTGTTCCCTGACAATTTTACATCCATTTTCAAACAATCTGCAAAGATTATGTACAAAAATGCTATGTGGCCTGAGGAATTTATAGATACTCTTTATTCCCTTTCAGGCTGCCTAACTATTCTTTTCTTGTTGTATTTATCAATAATATAAGGTTTCACAAACAGTTGTCTGCAGCCAGCGTGTTCTGAGTTTCTTGGCAAAAAGAACTGATGAGAAGCAAAATATGCTGGGTGTTTTTAATTTTTTTATTTTTGGGATACAGTCTGATATACTAGGGATTTAATTTCATAATTTTTTTTTTTTTTTACCACAAGTATGTGTTATAATGTTTATTTTCATACCTGCTTTACTTGACCACTATAAGATGATGCTTGGCATCTTCATAATCATTGAAGTCCTATTTATGTTTGCTTGAATTGAACAGTTTCTTCTGGAAAATGTCAGAGAGTGAGACTCTGTTCGTGTCACATAAAAGTGAGATGAGGCCGGATACGGTGGCTTATGCCTATAATCCCAGCACTTTGGGAGGCCGAGGAGGGCGGATCACCTGAGGTCAGGAGTTTGAGACCAGCCTGGTCAACATGGTGAAACTCTGTCTATACTAAAAATACAAAAAATTAGCCAGACGTGGTATTTAGCATCTGTAGTCCCAGCTACTCGGGAGGCTGAGGCATGAGAATTGCTTGAACTTGGGAGGCAGAGGTTGCAGTGAACTAAGATCATGCCACTGCATTCCAGCCTGGGCGACAGAGTGAGACTTCATCTCAAAAAAAAAAAAAAAAAAAAAATGAAAAGTTTCTGATATCAATTCAAGAACTGATGTAGATGCAACATATCTCATTCTAATGGAAAACTTTCCGATATATCTTGCATTAAAGGAGAGAATGATTTATTACACTAAATAAGCATTAAAATGCAAATACATTTCAGCAGTTCTTAAGCATCTTTTAAAAATTTTGGTGTATTAAGTATTCTAATTCATATTCCTACGTATCATGTTTCCTGTGTTGGTGTTATGTCCTTAATTATGTTTTTGGGGAGTAAGAAATGGATCCAGATTAGCTCTTCTTCTGATTGGATTATCTGTTTTCTGGACTGTAAAGCTGTCACTTCATAACCTAGAAACCTCTTTAAAGATGCATGTTTGGCTACATTTATTATCCAACAGATGTCTGGATAGTTAGAATCTCTTGAGAGTATTATAACTTGTGGTTTTGCTTACAATAAGTGATCCAAGCTCTTTTATTTTTTCTTTTTCCCTTTTTTTTTTTTTTGGACTTGCTCCTCTCCAGTTCTGGGAGAAAGTCTGTAGAAGTAATTACAAAGAGTATTCCATTTCATTTTCCCCATCCCTTCTTCCTTCCCTTTATTCTTTGTCTCTGGTTTCAAAGTTTCTCTATATCTGCTTTTGAAATTGAAGTCACTGAATTGGTAAGCAGTGTCTAAATTCCATATCGTTCCATTAGTCCCCGGATTCTATCACTCAAGAGGTTATTGGCCACACTGACATTCAAATTTTGAGACTGATAAATTGCCACTATGATAAAAAACTACCTAACTCTATGACTGATATTTTACATATATCCATAAGGTCATTTTTTAAACAACTGGTTCAGATTTGTAACTTTATATCCTGATGCTTTAACTAGTTGCCAATTTACCCTTCAGCTATGCATTTTAATATGCACACGTCTGAGGAAGTACATGTCACTAAAGGCAAAGGCTAGAGATTCTGTGCACAAGAGAGTTTGTGGTTTTGGAGGGAGACAGGTACTGAGAGAGCAAACAGAATAAAGTGGCTTGCTGTCTGGGTCTGGGAAACACCGGCAAGGAGAAACACCTGGGTGGCTGAACTCTTGTCACCTGCAATGTTTGCCTCAGGTGAGCAGGTGCTGTACTTCTTAAAATAACATAGTTAATTATGGTCTTCTAGTAACATCAGGTTCGGTGGGTTTTACATTTCTACCCTCTTTTGAATCTGAGCTTAAAGACATTTTTGACAAGTTCAGACAGTTTTTTAACGTCGTTGTTTCTGACAGTATTACTATGCGGAGATTTTAAGTGAATTCTAAATGTGCCTGGAGAAAACACCTCTATACACAGAAAAATCTCCTTCTGTCAGAAAATTATTACGTGGCCATACTAGGTATCTCATGTAATTATTGCAGGGTGCACGAACTGTAATCGTAAGAGAATAATTGCAATTAAAATATCATAATAAATTTAAACTTTGGTCTGGTTTAAGAAGATGCATCTTATTTGTGCTGACTTTAAAAAGGAATTATTGTCCAAAATTTACATACTAAATATTGAGAGAAGTCACTAAACTGGCAAAAATATTGTAATGCATTGGAAAAAAAATGCTAGTGTACCTAGAAGTATATTAAATGCTAGTATACAAAAAGCATTTAAAAGCCAATGAGAAAATTACTTTTTAAAAAGCATAAATATTTGGCCAGAGTTAAAACATAGAGGAATAAATGCCATAATCACAAAATATTCAGCCTTACCAACAGTGAAAGAAACTTATGTTGAAACAATTAGATACTTTTAAGCTATAATATTAATCATAAATAGTAAAATATATATATATATGTATATATATATATAGATACAAACTTCCTGAGCACATTTAGCCACCACAATCAAATATGTAAATATAAATGTTCATATGCTTGGATTCAGCAATTATACATATGTATATTTTTCTAAGAAATTTAACTCCTAGATATTCGCACAAGTAACAGTAACTTTGTACACCCGTGTGTGTGTATGTGTGTGTGTGTGTGTGTGTGTATCTAAATGATGTATATCTATAGAGATTGGGTAATGGTATACTATTGAATAAATATTATGCGGCCCTCCAAAAGGTTGGGGTTGGTCTACACATACTGACATGGAATGGTTTTCCGAGACAATATTGCTGGTGAAATAGGCAAGTAGTGTGTGTATATATGTAGATTGGGTACACTTAGCAAGTTGTCTTATAATAGGGGATATTATGCAGGCTTTTAATTTCAAAATACTATTTAACCTGATTTTTAAAGCAAGAATTCCATGATGTTTCAAGATTTTTAAAAATGTTTTAAAACATGATGCCTATATATTATTAATCTTGATATTCACCTGAAATGAAAACTTACAATTTTCTCTTGCAAGTGTTAAGGTGCTACCCCTACATAGATCTTATTTAGAAAATTTTAACTAGTATTTAAAGTGATTGCCCCAGGGCTCAGACAAACAAATGCAATTGTATCACCATCAGCAACGATAATTTCATAAAGTAATAGAAAATAATATGACTGTCTCTTGCACCTTTTTGTGATAATATGTCAATGTGTCAATGTTAGCTGTCAAGTTGCTCCTGAAGTTTAGGTATTTTGATGTAGCATCTGACACAGTGGTATATACACCTAACTTTGTAATAAGTATTTCTTATCTTTATTAAAGGATGGGTGAAAAGGGAGATTTATTTTTTAAATAAAGAAATGCTATTGGGTTCTTATAGTCTAATAGTAAGCATTTTAATCCACGTGGCTTCTTGACTCTTAATCAAGAAAAGTTTCTTGAGTAAGAAACTTTTGAAACAAAAAGTTTACATTTACCCATATAAATGCTACCTTTACTTTTAGGTCTTCAGAGTTTCTACAGATACTTTCAGGTTTTATGTTCCTATTTATGTTCTTTTTTTTTTTAATCAACAGCGTGTTTACCACTGTATGGTTACCTCTTTTATCTCCAGCAATAAAATTAATTGAAAGCATATTTAACTTACTTAAAGAGCGGGTCAGTAGTATTGTTAAATGATTATGGTTTTTCAGAAGTAGCACATATTTTTTTAGTGGGTTATGACTCTGACAATGAAACAGTACCTAAAACTCAGCTGTATGTCAGTGTAACTTTTCTTGTTACCAAATTTTTATTTATTGTATCTATCTAATGGGAGAAGTCCCTCATCAATTCTGTTTATTCTTAGTTCAGTCCACTGGCAGCTCCATTATTCTCAGTTTTAAACAAAATCCCATTTGAGTTGAAAGCTCTTCTCAGATTCTTTCCTCGTTTTCTTTCCTTGGGAGTTGCCTCTGTTACTGAAAGTTATTCATATCACAAAAATTGTCCAGTTGATAAGTTGTTGTGCTTTTTGGTTCTGTCTTTTCATTCTCATCCTAGACTTGTTTCCAACATACCCTCCTCCTCTAATCTCTTTCTTCAGGCATTCTCTCTATACACTGTTCTTTCTAGTGTTCTTTCTAATAATGGCCTATTCAACTTGGTCTATTTGAATCCAGTTCCTAGTGTTTGCGATCTCTCTAAGACACTCATCCAGGGTGGCTCCTGCCATTTCTTCTGTTGTGGGATACCCACATCACAGCTAATACTGATAGGACCCCAGAATTCCCATTGAACTATCTCCTGTATCATTTGTGGGGAGCCTAGGTGAACTTTAAGACGTTTTGAAAAAAACAAAACAAAACAGGGTTTGAGGGAAGCTAGGAAGGGGGAAGTCTCTAGGCTATTCACAGTCAAACCTATCATGTTGCCATTTCTATTTTTTTTATTTCAATAACATTTACACAAGGTAGATCTGTGAAGCTGCTGCCTCCTGAATCTCAGTTAGAAAATGAGTCATAATGCCTTGTTATATAGTCAGCGCTATGATTTGAATAACTGCATCTCTCCCAAATTCCTGTTGAAATCCTAGCCTTCCAGTACTGATATTAGAAGGCCAGGCCTTTGAGAGGTGATGAGGTCAAACGGGCAGAGCTTTCATGAATGTAAATCAATGCCCTTATAAAAGAGATCTGAGAGAGATCTCAGGTGATCACACAGCAGAAGGCACCCTCTATGAACCAGAAAGCAGGCCGTCACCAGACAACAAATCTGCTGGCACCTTGATCTTAGATTTCCCAGCCTTCAGACCTGTGATAAATGCAATTTTGTTGTTTATAAGCTACGTAGTTTATGGTGTTTTGGTATAGCAGCCCAAATGGACTAAGACTATCTAGAATCTTCAAATTTTAAAGATAAATAATGTTCTCATCCTCTTCCTTGACCAAGACTTCTCACTTGCCCCATCCCAAGGCTTTTGTTGTTGCTGTTGTTCTTGTGGTGGTGGTGGTGATTTTTTTTCTTTTTTTGTATATTCATATTTCCTTTGGTCTCATCTTTGCTTTGAATATTTTTTTTTCCTTTTCTTTTGGCGATCAGGAAGTAGCAGTCTTGGAATTGAAATAAGGAAATGGATCTATGGACTCTGTTTCTTTTATCCTAACTGAATTTCAAACTCAAACTCTGGAGTCAACAATTGATATCTTTGTTTCTTAGTTCATTTTTGACAACCACCTCATGGGCCCAATGACCACCCTATGTTTTTAAAGTTCACACTGGAGAAGTCTGGCAGGGGGTGTGGTGGTTAAATTAAAGATGCATATAGAGAGACACATCAGTTAAATATTACACATCTTGTTATAAGATTGAAGTGGTCTTCATTAAAAGTGTAACAGACTAATATGTCATCATTTATGTCATCTTAGAAAAAATGTGACAAATGCAGAGTTTAAAAAAGTCACTGAGAGCTGTTTTGTTAATCTTCATATCAGTTCTGTTAAATCAGGGTGTTTCCAAGCA
Organism: Alouatta palliata; assembly: GCA_004027835.1. NCBI lineage: Eukaryota > Metazoa > Chordata > Mammalia > Primates > Atelidae > Alouatta > Alouatta palliata. Next base: position 169,785 of record PVKV010000684.1, read on the forward strand.
GTGCAAAACGGAGTATAAAAATCTATTAAGCTTTCCTTGAAATGATTTTGTGAGATAATTTTAACTTAGGCTACAGCCAATATAACTCAGATAAGGTGAACATATATGTTGTGGTTAAGACCATGGACTGATGTCACACTACCTCTTTTGAAATCCCAGTTCTATCACTTAATAATTGCGTAAATTCTCTTAGCTTGAATTTTCTCATTGGTAAAATGAATATTAAGATGGCATGATTAGGAGGATGAAATATGTTTCATATAAAGCACTTAGCACCATGCCTAACATAAAGGAAAGAAGCAGAAACATCTGAATAGGAGCAGAACTTGTAGCAGAGTGCATTGTGTTCAGGCAGGAAAAATCTTGAGAAATCCCAAATAAATATCGACCACATAAGATGTATGAGTTGACAATTTTGCCCCCTCCATCCTCACTGGGAAAAACTAAATGTACTTATTGACTCTTAATTATTCCAATGTACCATCACCAGTTGTCTTAACTAAAAAAATTGTAGCCCTGCTTTTTTCTTGCAACTTATTAGTAGGGTCTTTTGTTTGTAGTTGCTCATTTTCTTGTGCTTTACATATGCCTATTTTGAGATTTACAAATGTGAATGCCTGGTAATTAAAGCAAAGTTTTTTATGGTCCATCACCAAGAAGAAGTTTAACCACAGGGATCCATTAGATATTTGATATATTTCAGACCACAGAGGAACTGACTTTTTAAGATTCGCATTGTAGAAATGCAGAGACGTGGAAACAAGAAATTGAATAGATGAATTTATAATGAGAGAATGACTTCTGTTATTCTGCTTGGAAAATTTGGGGCGATCTTAAGTAATGCAGTACTTGTCTGCAGCAAAAGGCTCATGTGATTTTGAAGGAGTCATATGTCTTTGCAAAGCAAATAAGGAATTGCATTTATTTAAAAGCAAAAATAAGACAGGCAAACCACTTGATGATTACAACAGTATTCATGATTTGCAGTGCTGACATTCTATAGATTGATGCAGTCTTCAAGTGTGGAAATACTGAGTCATACAGAAGATGAGATGTTTTAAAAATGAAAAAAAATATTTATATAGTCAGCAGATTGTCAGTAAAAGTGGTTTAGATTATAAGAGTTACCCAACAGAGACTATGTCAGGTTACAAATTATTCTAACCAGAAAATGATTTGAAAATGAGTAAAACAAACTTAGAGTGGATTGACATACTCCAGAACCTTTTATTTTATTCTTTCTCTCCCTCATTGTTCTCTTTTATCCTTCTCCTCCTCTTCTTTCGTAATGGGAAAGGAAAGCTATTGCTACTTTATCAAGCATAAGACCAGTATGCTTGTGGAAAAGAGAAAAGGTGGAGCCAATCTTTTGGCCTTCAGGAAGTGTTGTTTGTTCCCGGTACACAAATGCTACATAGTACACAGATTGTGACTTGTAATTTTATGAGGTGCTTCTTTATCTTCTTCCATTTGTTCTTTTGCCCTTTGTGTAGTCCCTTTTGTAGACAGTCTTAATGTCTCCAAACACTAATTATGTCCGATTTTGTAATGACATCTACATTTTACAGAATTCTTTGACTAGTTGAGGGACAAGAAATGTTGTTTAATAATAGAAAAAATTTAAGCCAAATTGGCTGAATCAGCGATTCAATTTCTGACATCCATCCTGGATTTACAAGAGTTTTACATCAAAGCTTGAGAAGACAACCTGAGACCCTTGCACCCACGCAACAGCAGCCTTGCTGCATTTCTACCCATGTATTTAAAGAGTTTTGCTTCATGTTTTGGTATTTAGTTTTAAACAACATAAAATCACCTATTATGCTGTGTTCTTACCCTTTCAAACAGTTATACTTCAGGTACAAAAACAAAGGGAACTAAAACACGTGAAAGATGTATTAACTAACTTTATTGAGGTGATCATTTCACAATATATAAGTTCATCAAAGCATCTTGTCCACATCTTAAATACATACAATTTTAATTTTCAATTACACTTCAATAAAGCTCAAAAGACAAAAACAAAATGAAAGTAACTACAAGTAGGTGCAAACTGAAGGTGATATGTGAATTGCTCGCAACAGAAATTAGTCAGTTAACTATATAAGGCACAGATAAGGGTCGTATTTTCTGTTTTCTCTTTGATAAACTTCTTACTGATTTCAGCTTTGAGTTGGAATTAATCTATGTCCTATTAATCTATATTTACCTTCCTTTTGTCACTATTTTTACCTTCTAAATTTTATTTTTTTGCTATGTAGTATGATTTTTAAAATCCATTTTAAATACTTTTTAGTGGAAGATAAACAAGTAAATTAATAAATATAATATACGTCTGGTCTGTTAGATATGAACCAACTATACTTATTTTACCGACAATAGTAGACTGAGTTTTTAGCCATCTAATTGGTTGCCGTAGTTTACAGTAATCTCATTGTGGAGTACATTTCAGAATAACAACAGAAGTTATTTATCACATTGGTCTAAAAGAATAATTTTGATAGTTACTGAAAGTATTAATTGAAGCACTGCAAAAATGCTTGAAAGACGGTTTATGTCTTTTTTTCTCCCAACATCACCTCCTTTTGAAATTACAAATAAAATGTTTCATTTATTATATTTACTACTCACTCATACTCCAAGCAAATAAAAACCATAGCAAAGAGTTTGCATTATATCAACAGCACTGTTTTAGTCTTGTGTTTTTGTCACATATTGTATTAGCTGGCTTTTTGAAAATTGTGAGCTCCAGCACAGAATTTGCTTAGAGATCAGATTGTCTTCAGGTCAGACCTCATGGTTGCCTGGATTAGTTTTTGGGTTTCTACGTCCAGTGCATTGCAGATTATGCTAATTTTTGGTGCTAAATGTATTAATGTTCTTTGTTTTTTCCCCATTTTTTTTTTTTTTTTTTACAGGTCTACAGCATCAAGACAAGAATAAGGAATCACCATGGTACTGAAACACACCATCTTAGTGAGTTAGGTTGCAGCATGAATCCAAGGGCCCACTGGGAAAAGATGCTGTCAGGATTTTCCATTCAGCAAAAGGACCTGAAAGACATGAAAGGAGAAGACAGTGTTATGCGGTTGACTTTGGTTTTGGCCTTTCTTTGAGAAAGCAGAGTGGGTCCTAGACATTGAAGAAAAGCATTTTTACTTTTTTTTTTTTTTTCCTCATCTGAGCCTTTGCCACTGTGCAACTCTTTCTTTTTGTTATCTTGCTTTTATCAATATATAGCTAAGTTTTGTTTCATTGTGATTCTTTTTTTTTTTTTTTTTAACCAACCGCCTTGTCAGGAAAGGATGAACTGTAAAATAAAAGGCTCATTCTTTCAGGAATGCAAGCTTTTAGCTCTATGTGCATCTATTTTTGTAGAAATACAAAAAGTTTGGTTTAGAATTGATGGGCTATTTTTGAGGGATGTATTTTTTTTTAATATTGTAAAAATTGTTGAGTTCTGTTTAAAGAACTTGCTCTCAGAGAAGCACTGGCAAAAATGTTTAAAATGCTTGTCTCTAAGATGTCTATGATACGCTCTGTCTGTGCTTTCTAGGTTACCTCAAATGTTTTATGTTTTTTTCTTTTTACAAAAGTAGCTATACCATAGTCAAACCAATGCAGTATTGTTTTTATATTGAATCTCAGTAAAGATTTAATTCCATGCTAGCTCAATTAGTTTTGAATTATATGTTTAGCTTGAAAAGTGTTTTTTTAATGGCCACACTAAAGAAATGATATTTTATTACTTTGATTTTTCACAAAGAGTAACTTGGAGGTTGACTAATAAGAAAGTTTGCATAAACTTTCAATCACATGAAGAGTTTGCCTAGAGGATAATAATTCTCTTTCTAGCCTATCCAAATTTGATAAATGAAACCAGAGGTTATATACAACTACTAGGGAGGAAAAATGCATTTTACCATGCTCCCTGCAGGTGGCTGTGACTCATTTTGCTTGTTTCTAATTATTCATTCATGGCAATTTAAAAAGTCGTATTTTAAGTGGGATTTGTTTTTTTCTAAAGAGCAGTTGAAGGAACAATATCTGGGAAGGTATTAGAGAAATTACAAAGCCCTAGCTCTTTGTCATAATGCCACCTATCCCTGTAATATGTAGCTTAAACACAAAACTTAACAAGTCTTTTTTGTTTGTTTGTTTGCTTAAATCTGGTTTTACTTGATTCTTTTTTAGAAAGAAATTTAGAGCAAAATAAAGTGTATATTAGGATTTAAATTTGTGCTGCAATTAAAAAATAAAACCAGAGGTTATATACAACTGAAATTGGGCTAAAAATTAAAAATCTGAGGATTTAACTTGATATGGCTCCCATAATTTAAATAAAGTGAAGTTGAAATTATCATTAAGACACTACTAGGAGAAGATTAAGATGATAAAAGTAGCAGTTATTGATAACATTAGGACTTCAAGATTAAGGTTATGAAAGTAGCAGTTATTGATAATGTTAGGGCTTCAAAGTTCATTTCTTCCTTCAACTGCTTCCAGAGATGTCATGTAAAAAAATTAGTGGAATATGGAAGTGTTCTAGTTTTATAAAGCGTTTTTTTCAAATTTCTCCCATCTTTCTCCCTACCCACATAAAACAGTACGTTCAGTGAAATGCCACTTTCTCTCTTTAATTGTCTGTATCATATATGTCAACTTTTTAAACACGAACATGGCATGTTCAACTAGGCAGAGCTCTCATAGATAATTTTCAAATATATTCCTTGGTTGTAATTTATGCATTTGTTAATATCCTAACCATCTTTTGAGTTTTAAGTCTGTACACTCTCTTGCATTCTCGTCACTCCACACTTTGCTGTTTCTTATCTAGACTGTCTTTTACACAATATGCACATTTTGACCAATGTTGGGTCCAAACTTAAGATACCTTCCACTCACTAATAATGTGAACTTAAATTTCCTGGGAGTAGCCAGTTAAATTTTCTATGCTTTGGTCAATAATTTGATTTGATAGAATGGTTTAATTATAATTTGCCCCAATATGTGGAGCACAGAATTTAGTGAATCTATAAATCTGATTTTGCCTTGTGTCCTTCTGAGTTTTCAAAGAAGAGTATTCTACAATTCCCATGTGATGACTCACAGGGTTATTTGCTAAATCTACCTTTGGAATACATTAACTTTCTTTGTAATTTCTTGGAAAGTCATGTTGTACTCAAACTCATTCAGATCATTCCATTGGATTTTCCCAATGAAGAGGAGAAGGAAAGTAATTACTCCTTGCTCCATTTCTTATTTTCAAGCAAATTTAATTGAAAGGCAGAGAGCAAACAATTAGATGTCTTCACTCTGAATGTAGACTTTGCTCTGTGTCTCTCCCGGTAATTGTCAGATAAAAAATGTCTTGGCTCTGAGGATCTGAGGCATGTTGGGAACCTGATTTCTGCTGTACAGAGGAAAGGTTTGTAAGTGAGCTCTCTCTTTGAAAACAAGACCCAGGCTGGGTGTGGTGGCTCATGCCTGTAATCCTAGCACTATGGAAGGCAGAGGCTCAGGAGGATTGCTTGAGCCCAGGAGTTGAGGATCAGCCTGGGCAAAATAGGGAGACTCTACCTACAAAAAATGTCTTAAAAATTACCTGGACATTTTGGTGCACACCTGTTGTCCCAGCTACTCTGGAGGCTGATTTGGGAGGATAGTTTGAGTTTGCAGTTTGTAGTGAGATGTGACTGAGTCACTGTACTCCAGCCTGGGCAACAGAGAAAGATCAAAAAGAAAAGGGAAAAGAAAACAGGATCTCGGTGTTTGGCGTACATTGCCACTCAGGGAGTAGATCAAAAATGTAAATAGAAAGAGAATGAGCACGTCTCTCTAATTGTCTGGCATCCCCTTGCTAGGACCATATTGCTATTATCACCAGAAGTCCTAACAGAGGATGGGTTGCAATTTAGCATAATATTCTGAATTCATTCCAAGTTTAAAATTCTATCATTCTCTGGCTCTTCTTTTTTCACATTAAAATGAGGCTGTTGGACTTAGAGGCTTCTGAACTGCTTTATTGAGGGCTACCACCTGCCTCCCCGATTTTATATAAAACCACTCCACCTTTAGACAAAGGTGGCTTTGTCTGATTCTACAAATCAGATTTTATTCAAGCTTTCTAAATGTCTGTGAACCAGACTCTAGAAAATAATCTCATTTATTCTAAATAGAATCTATGCTTCTACCAATACACCATCGGGAGCTAGAAAACAACATAGTGTTGACAAATCAGGAAACTAGCAGATTATTAGGTCTCTCATTGTTCATTTGAAAGAGCTTCTAACCTTTTGAGAAATCCATGTTTCTTCTTAAGAAAGTTAAGCACCCTCTCTTAACTTTCCCCTCTATTTGTTCTCCTTTCTCTTTCCTCTTAAGAGTATTTATATTATTTTGTTAAGCAAAAAATGGACAAGATTGCTCTAAAATTTGCAAAATGAGAAAAAGTAGATTGCAAATAATTGAGGGATTTATTTCTTTAACTTTATAAGACTTAAAAAAACTCCCGAAATTCTAGGCACTGACATGAAAGTTGCCTTTGAGAAACTTGTTATTCATTATGCAAAAAGTATTTGCCAATTCCTATTCTAAGATTTGCAGACTATATCACACTATCTAGCTTTTGAGTTTGCTATCTGGCTTAATGTTGTATTTATAATTTAAAGTGGCAATCAGAAATTATATTTCAAGAACCTGTATTCTATCCCTTACTGAGTGTCCCTTCTTTAAATAGTGTTGGCTGAATTAAACCAGTGGGGGGAGTGGCATTAAGTGGTGGTAATAGGAAAGTACATATGTTAGAGTTTTGACTGAGGGATAAATAGAGAAGCAGAATGAATAAATGGAAAAAAATTTGGTTATTAGGCCGTCCTCTAAATTCTAGCTTAGCCACAATTTTATATGTGGTTTGGGGCTTCATTTATTTTTCTCATGAGTAAAAATGGGACAATACATAACAAGAAGGCTGTGGAAGTTGGAAATCACACACACACACACACACGATCAATCATCTGGCTCATATTAGATGTTCAATAAATAACAGCTACCACAGATGCCTATCAGTTGAGTAAGTGGTTCACTAAATTGAGCTGCCAAAGATCTCTTCTCTTCACATCCATAACTGTTTCTGCAGCAATCAAATAGATATATGATTGTTTTTCTGTAAGAAATTACTGTAAAGAGAATATTTTTCTCCTACTAGCTGTTCCTCCTACCAGGTATAGGAGATAAATGTACATTTCTTAATGAGCTGACATTTTAGTATGTCATTTCTGAAGAAAGAATAAATTAACCTTAGAGTGACATATAGGTCCAACTCAGTTTTCTTACATATTCTAAAATTTTATTTATCCAGGACCCTATAAATTACTGTGTCCAAAATTATGAGGACAGTGTCATTTATTCACCAAAGTTTATATTTTTCAGTTATATATCCAACTTCCTTGGCACCTAGGATAAGAACATTTCTTTTGCCATTATCCATTTCTCTTTTAAATTTTACTTGACTTAAAGGAAGGTTGCAAAATACGGTGGAAAAAATCTTCCGCATGAAAAGGGGGAAAGAAAACAGAACCATTTATGATCTCAGTCAGCAGATTTACTCTACTCAAACAAAAAAAGAAACAACCTTATTGGAAGCAGATGTTGACACTGTGTCAGTTTTTGAAGATGGAAGGAGTTCACTTGAGCCATTGCAGTTACAAAGAGGTATTGATGGCAGTTCGAATTCCTGATTGATCACCCTTGCAGCCAAGAGAAAGAAAGCAGAAACTGTATGGGATCAGAAATGAAATCAGCCTTCCAGTTTAATGCAGAGGATGCTAGAAACTTAGTTTTTTTTTTCTTTATTTCCTGTAGGATAAAAGACATCTTTTAGAAAGGTTTGACTTGGTTGAGAGAAAAATAACAATTTATTCTCTAAAAATATGTAAAGGTCAAAGAGCTCTTTAAATCTGTTATGAAAGTATTAAAACAATTATTAAAGTCATTTTAGAAAAGTTAGGCTAAATTGTAGTTCAAAAACAATGTTGAAAACAAACATATAACCTATAAAAAAATGAATGGCTCTGGCAAGTGGGGGCATGAGTGGAGCCTATAAGGAAACCTCAGTCTCAATAACTTCAAAATGTTACTTTCCTCGGTAACTTGATCATGGAGATTGGTCACAGTACAGACATTTAGAATTTTTAGTATTTTTTTTCCTTTTAATCTTGTAGTGCTCTCTGGGAACTGCACCGTGTACACTTTTCCAACCTATAGAAACCGTCATTGTTATTAAAATATCTTAATTTTCTTGTTTATTTTATTGTCTATTGTGCTTTTTTGGTTAAAAATATTTCCATAGTTTCAAAGCATTGGTCAAAGTAGTATTCTCTTGAAGTTGTAATCAATTTAATTTGATCCAATGAGTTTATCTGAATCTCCTTTTTAAGTTCCAAGAAATTCTAATACAAATAAGTGTACTTTTACCAATTCCATTGTATAAGAAAACAGATATCTTTTAGAAAATGATAGGTCATCATCAATTCATTGTTTTAAAAAAAGCAATTTATGCACTACTAAATTTGGGATAAGAATAATTCTTTTAACATGCAAGATTCTTTAATTAGATTTTTGGTATATGCATAAGGTGTGAACTTTTCTATTGATATCTCTTTATATTAATAGAGATGTACATTTCTTCCTATGCTGTGGCTAGAGCAAAAGTTATTAATGATTATTTACACATGTGATTTAATTTCTTAGCATATGTACAAAATTTGATATTGTATCTGATTTAAAAATACTATTCCGTACATTTTTTTCGAGAGATAAAACATAGGGGAAGGTTTTCATGTGAATTCTTTGTATCACTTTAAAGTGCATATATTTAAAGGGAAGATATGAATTCAGTTTGCTTTTATTATATAAATCTAGATAAGGTGAAATGCTTTCGTGAAAAAAAATACAGTGTAGTGAATTTTATATTTGTCACTTGATTAGGTAAACTGAAAACTAATAATAGAAATATTATTTTATTGCATTGAAATACAATGAAATTTCAGACTTGTTAATTCTATAAGCAGTTATGCTACCTTAATTTTGTGATTCCAGAAGTAAAAATTAATCTGTTATGCTGCCATTCTTAATTAATAAAAATGTATAATTCATAAAACTTTTGGCTTTATAAGATAATTATAAAATTATATATTTTTTCTGTTTTGTGGGGTTTGGGAAAAACCTTTTCTTATTTCTATTCACTCTTCAAATGCAGGTCTCATAATACGTGTTAATGATATAAGATGATGGAAGACTTTGTAATAAAAACAGATGTCATTATCTTCAATTTGTTCAATAAATAATTTAATGTGAATTGAATGTTTATATTTTAATGTAGCATTTGGGTTTGGCCTGCATTTTGAGAATTTAAGGCTCTTTTTGTTTCTTTCTTATTCAATTAAGCATCTTATTGCAACATCTTAGGTGGTTTTAATTAAAAAGTTAATTTTCAGAGCCCAGAATTCTATGTATTACAGCAAGGAATAGATTAGAAAACACATATTCATAATGGATAGGCAAATGAAATGGGATATACAAATTTCATAACAGCAAGAGTCTTGATATTTTATGATCCGATGCTTCTAAGACTATTGATTGACCAAGGTGTATTTTGTTGTTTTTACATTTGTTGACAGGGACCCTGCCATAAGTAATATGAAACAGAAACTTTTTTATGGTTCATTGACATTGAAAAGAGAATTCCAAACCCTGTATTCTGAGCAAAGCTAGAATTTCTTTACGTGGGCCCTCAATTTTCTTATTACATGTATCTTTAATGTGGAAGTTCTAAAGTCTGAAAATCAGCATTTAAATAATAGACTCTCCAGCACTACAGATGAAATAATTTGGCGCAGGCTTTTTAACTGTCTAGCACATTTAGAATACACCAAAATGAGCTTTTTATGACTGCTGTCAAATGTTAATACAACGATAATGTCGTAAAACAACACAAATCTATTATTTTACTGCTCCGACATTCGGCAAAGATCTTTGTCTTGGTGGGCTACAGAAAATAGGCTGAGCAAAATATCTTCTACTCAGTTCATGATGTATATAAAGAATTTTGATGCTTCCAAGAGAGAATCTTGCTGTTCCTTGCTTCTAGAGTCCTTTGCTTAGCTTCCTTTCATCTTCAAATCCAGTAAACTGGTCAAGACCTTCGCACATGCATCAATCTGACTTTCTCTTCTTCCTCTCCCTTACATGTTTAAAGACTCATGATTACATTAGCTGTATTTGTATAATCCAGAATAGTCTCTTCATTTCAAGCTTCTTAATTCCATCTTTAAAGTCCCTTTTTCCATGTAAAATAACATATTCAGTGGTTCTGGCGATTAGGACTTGGAGCCATTATTCTACCTACAATCATTAGTATTGGACTTCCAACATTTTCTATCCGTCTTATAATCAAGAAAGACCAGTTCACTGGAAGCGGCAAGGCATAATGTTTGCATTGGCATTTGTGTGGAGGTTTATCTTCATTTATTGCATGTGAAGAAAATTCCTGTCACTATTTCAAATGTTTCACGTAGTTGTTATAGTGCTTCAGAATCCAAAGGGTTATGTGGTGTTTGTGTAGGATGAGCAGTCTGGGGGATGGAGAGCAGGTTATCGAGTGCAGATTCTTCCTAGCTGAAGTGTCTTTTCTCTGGGGACAACCAAGTACGATTTAATTGTTTTGCTTCCTTTTTTGGGAGCATAGGCCCATCTCGTGATGCCCTGAGTCTCCAAGAATCTCACTTGACCTGCTTATACACATTTGACTAAATAGCTAAATATGACCACATTGACGTGGTAAAGCTTTAACACTTTTGTCCAGATTGAATCACTCCATCTGCTATCAGTTAAGCAGTGGAAAAACTGTTGTGGAAAAGCAAACATGTTTTGATAGATTTAACATGGAAAGAGGGTATCCATACTCTGGAATGCTGCTGATCAATAAATGAGCTGCAAGACTTTGTTAGAAGCAACACTCAACCACAACTGTTTTACTTTCCATACCAAGTTTGGCTGTGACTGAATGAACACCAGCATTGATCTTTGCTTTGCACTCGTACAAGAGATTGTTTGCAGAGAGCCAAATATAGCAACAGAGGATTTAATATGTTGCCAAAAAATACAAAATCTGTTCCCCTTTAAGCATGACACTCCTTTCTTGTGGATCTTGCTAAAAGGAAAATATAGCTTTAAACTCCCCTATTCCTTCTGTTGAAAGCTCACTAATCTTTTTCAAATGAGCTATGTATGGTTTTGTGGTGTTTTCTGTTTCCAAAAGAAAATGACTACATGAGAAATCTGTCCAGTGTTATCATTTTTCTGACCAAAAAAAAAAAAAAATACTTCTGGTGGTGGCTGTATAAATTAATTTGATTGTGATAATCATTACACAATGTTTACCTATATCAAATCATCATGCTGCATTCCTTAAACTGTATACTTTTGTCAGTTATAACTCATTAAGGCTGGGATCTTTAAGTCAAAGATTAGAGTCAACAGAAATAAAGCAAAATTATGCTTTGATAAGACTAATCAAGGATCACTGAGAGACAGGCTATCATGCTATGTGTCATTTTGTATTAAACAAATTACACCAACAACAAAAAATTTGGCTTCAATCAACAAGGTGCTTTCTTTGTCTTAGAACACGTTGCTTTGTTCTGAATGTTGTCTGATGGGTGGGTAGATTAGGTCAGATTTCTTTATGATGTGGTTAATGACAATAGTTCTTCTTCTCAGTTTATGGTGTATATAAAGAATTTGGAAAATAGTCTTGCAAACTTCACCAAGAAAATAGATTTCTGCAGTGACAGCTTTACCAGACATCTCCGTGTGGGATTTTAAAACAAACACAAGGCTGTTTGGAAATACTTGTTATATGTAAATATGCAAAATATGCTGAACAGTGCTAACAGCTGTAGGGTGTACTCCCTCATCCTTCAGCAGAATATTTTGGTGGCAGTGTGGTTATTTTTTCCATCTTTGCTTTTAATTCCCCCCTTCTTGTCTCCACCCACTTACCCATCCACAATCCCCTCCAAAAGCACAAATTTAACACCCTTCCCCCTACATCCACACTGCTTCCAAGAGAATCGTTTTAGCACATTCCCACTGGAAAATGTGGGTGGTGCCCTGATGGAATGTTTCTGAGTTACGCGATGTTGTAAAGCCTGAGCTTCAGGGAACTTGCTTGGACTTGATCTGACACCAAGCTCACACACAGCCCAGACACTCTGCAGGCCAGATTCCATTAAGGCTTATCATTACAAGAAGAGGAAAAGTCCTGCTGTGAGTGGCCCTCCAGCCATGATGATTCCAAAGATCACAAAATAATCATTTTAAGTGTGTGCTGTCAGGTTCTGCAACATCAAGGCACTCATCCATTTATGAAAAGAAGCGTATGCCTCATTTTTGTATACCTTTTCTCAGATCCCCAAAAGGGAGGGAGGACACAAGAAAAGTTAAAATTCAAAGTCTCTTTTCATGGTATCTTGAGGATCGAAGGTTTGGAAGAAAAAGGTAGCAAATATGAAGAGAGAAAGCCCAGATGCTAGGACCATTTTCACTGGTGATTTGTTGATATTATTTAATCTTATATTTATGTTTATCTGTCCAAGGAAGATCAAGTGAAATAAGAAATCTAAACTGCTTTGGAAAAAATAAAGCACTATACATATTCAAAGAAATAGGAACCAATATTAATTGAAAGTCCTTGATCTATCACGAGTATTACATGAATTCCTCTCAAGTAAATCTTACAAATAGCAATATGCAGATAGCATTATTTGGGAAACTATTAGCAATATAAAAATGGGGTTTGAGTTTCAGCAAAATATACATGCTACTTAGAAGCTGTATATTTTGGATAATTTTCTTCACCTCAAAATCACAGTGGGGTTATCTGTAGGTAAAATGAAGATATTAAAGGAAACTATTTCACAGAGTTGTTATAGGGAGTACATATTTAATTTGCTTATCACTAAGTAAATATTGTTGTTTCTCTTTAATTATCATAATTTTTCAGTAATTGAGGAAATCATCAGTTAAATCCTTTCCCAAGGGCACTGATATAATTTGGCTCTGTGTTCCCATTCAAATCTCATCTTATAGCTGCCATAATTCCCAGGATTTATGGAAGGGACCTGGTGGGAGATATAGAATCATGAGGCAGGTCTTTCCTGTGCCATTCTTGTGATAATGAATGGATCTCCCAAGAGCTGATGTTTCTACAAACAGGATTTTCCCTGCTCAAGCTCTCTCTGTCTGCTGCCATCCATGTAAGATCTAACTTGCTTCTCTTTGCTTTCCACCATGATCGTAAGAGTCTTCAGCCACATGGAACTGTAAGCTCACTAAGACTTTTCCTTTTGTAAACTGCCCAGTCTCGGGTATGTCTTTATCAGCAGGATGAAAATGGACCAATACAGTTAATTGGGACCAGTAGAGTGGGGAAACTGCTGAAAACATACCCAATAATGTGGAAGCAACTTTGGAACTGGGTAACAAGCAGAAGTTGGAACAGTTTGGAGGGGTCAGAAGAAGACAGAAAAATATGGGAAAGTTTGAAACTTCCTAGAGATTTGTTGAATAGCTTTGACTGAAAGACTGATAGTGATATGGACAATGAAATCCAAGATGTGATGGTCTCAGGTTGGGAACTGGAGCAAAGGTAACTCTTGTTATGTCTTAGCAAAAACACTGGAGGAATTTTGCCCCTGCACTAGAGATTTGCAGAACTTTGAACTTGAGAGAGATGATGATTTAGGGTGTCTGGTGGAATAAATTTCTTTTCTTTTTTTTTTTTTTTTT